>PVIU01000558.1:0-300116 GCA_004026605.1 Ondatra zibethicus | reverse complement strand
TAGTATTGAACCCAATCTGATTATAGAGAATAAGTAGTACCATAAGCCCAAAAGTAAACTAAAGCTGACAAAGTCATTAGACTTAATATTCAGTATAATCAGTATACATATTTTATTTATATTCACATTTATCAATATGTGTTGAAAATCAGCATTGTGCTTAACCATTACTGACCACAAAATATAATAAATGCTTAAATAAACAAAAAGTAATTCATGGATGCAGTCAGCTTTTGTTATTTTGGGTTATTTGTTACCACACTATGTATCATATAATTAAGATACTTGCCTGGGGGCTGGAAAGATGGTGGAAAGGTTAAGGGTATTTGCTGCTCTTACAAGTTTGGTTTCCAGCACCCACACAACTCACAACTCCAATTCCAGGGGATCCAACACCCACTTTTGGCCCCTGTGCACACTAGGTACACATGTGTTTCACATACACACATACAGGCAAAATACTTTATACACATAAAATAAATCTTTGAGGGGAAAAAAAGCTACTAGTCAAGACAGAGACATACTGATCTCAGGTCTCTGCTAAGATTCACTCAGATGTCCCCCTGGTATAGGCCGGGGGGGGGGGGGGGGGGGGGGGGGGGGGGGAGTGGAATCCTAGGTCCTTCAGAAGCCTGGCACTCGTCTCACTTCCTACGCCTGCCCAATAGAGGGCAGTGTCTACTACCAGTCTGTAAAGCATTTGAAGCACAGAGGCTATCTTTTTTTTGGTTTTTCGAGACAGGGTTTCTCTGTGGCTTTGGAGCCTGTCCTGGAACTAGCTCTTGTAGACCAGGCTGATCAGAGGCTATCTCTAACAGATCAAGTCTCAACTAATAAAAACAAGGGAAGGTACTTGAAGATAAACAACCAAATGGGGCAAAGCCCAGAAGCTTGTTCAGCAAGTGGAACTCGTGGTCAGTTTCCCAGGTCTCGTGGCAGGTGCTGCCAATAGACATCCACCAGCTTAGACATCCTGACCTTCCATGTAAGTTCTGTTGCTCTTCGGTAAAGGAAAAATGTCTGCATCATTAACAGCTTTTAAAACACTGGTTTGAATTCAAGATCCTGACATCCCTCCTTCCAAAGAATTTGACAACACAGCCATTAAAGTAGAGTCAAGACTTCAAATAATATTTCCTCCCATCACTGCCTACTTCTAGGCCACATAGAAAATAAACTGCCCTGGGACCCAAATCTGCCTGGCTTTTGAGCAGTGGTTCTTAACCCATGAGCCACAACCCCTTCAGAAGTTGATCAACCCTTTCATAGGGGACACCTAAGATCATCGGAAAACACAGATATTTACATTATGATTCATAACAGTAGCAAAATTACAGTTACGAAGTAGCAACGAAAAAAAATGTTACGGTTGGGGGGTCACAACATGAGGAATTGTATTGAAAGGTCCCAGCATCAGGAAGGTTTGAAACCATTGCTTTAGAGAGACTGTTAGGTACTTTGGAATTTTCATATCCCAGTCCCACACTGAGCCCTTCCAGTTTCTGGATCACAGGGTATGCAGAAAGCAACTAGCAGCAGAAAACCTGGGGTCATGCTGAGTACAGTCAGCTGGGGGTACTGCAGCCACAAGGAACTCTGGGCTACACCACAGATGGCCAGGGCTACAAGCATTAGCCTTGTGAATCTCCCAACTCATTAAAGCTAAGTAAAATGTAATCAGTCTCTTTGCTTCGGCAGTCACATGTGGCCAAAGGCTACCAAGTGGGATATAGGAGGCAGAGCATCCGGCAAAAAGACTCTGGGCACAAAGCAGCTACAGTGGTCACCAGGGCTCCCACAGCACACCAACCCACTCCCCACAGGAGGTGTGTCCATCTTGAGCATTTGGACCATAAATTCATGTTTGAGGGGAACAGCTATTGCCAAGAAGCCAGGCCAGACGATGCCTCCTGCAAAGCCAGTTGTTTTAAAGCAGAGCCTACCCAGGGGCAAACCAGGGGTCCTGTGTCGGCGGCTCTGTCACACTGGGGCTGGCGTCTGTGTGAAGGCACTCACCTGCTGCGCTGTAAGATCCGCCAAGTCCATTTTGTTAAGGACAAGCAAATGAGGCTTCAGACCAAGGAGCTCTTGGAATAGAGGGTTTCGACCTGAAAGTGGGATGTGCTGATGTTAAGGCAAAATCCCTACTGAGCTTTACCATTTGGCCAGGAGCTAAAGCCAAAGAAGAAGCCCCATCTTGGAGCAACAACCATACAACCCATCTTCCTGCCCTGGCCAGACTTAGGAGGCCAACCCTGATGCTGCCCGTGTGGCTTATGAAGAGTGTCAGGCTGATCAGGCAGGCCATTGTCACCTGACTTCCCAAACAGATGGTGGGAAGAATAAAATCCAACTTCTAAGAAAATCCACTGATTAGATGCCAAGGAATTTAACTTTAAGATGAAATGACCTGAACATTTAAGAAAATGTGATTCCTAAGAAGCACTAACTAAATTACCATGAGCACCATCCATTCTGGCTCCCGGAGATGCCACTTCCAGCTATCCTCAGCTACCCCAGGCTGACATGCGGCTACAACATGTGACATTAACATAAGCAAGATGGGGCTTCTTACCTTTACATTCTGCCCCTTCGGCCTTCCTGGGAGGGTCTAGTACAAGTGTCCCAAGGCCTCCACCTGCCCCATCTGGGCACCCGGGTATTTGCTATCTCCTCTCACAGCTGATTAGTCCAGTCATAAACCCAAGTCTCCAGGCTCCTCTCCTAAAATGCTACAGAAACCACAGACCTGCCACATCCTAGATACAGCTGAATGTTCCAGAGAGTAAAAGAGAACAGTCCTCTCATCATATATGCTGAAAAGAAGTGTTTTACCTTTTTAATAATCAAACATAGGCAATCTACAGATTCAACGCAATGCCCATCAAAATCCCAGCAAAATTCTTCAAAGACCTCAAAAGAATTGTACTCAATTTTATATGGAAAAGCAAAAAACCCAGGATAGCCAAAACAATCCTGTACAGTAAAAGAACTTCTGGAGGCATCACAATCCCTGACTTCAAACTCTACTACAGAGCTACAGTACTGAAAACTGCCTGGCATTGGCATAAGAACAGACAGGAGGACCAAAGGAACTGAATAGAAGAACTAGATATCAATCCACACATCTCCAAACACCTGATCTTTGATAAAGAAGCAAAAAATATCAAATGGAAAAAAGAAAGCATATTTAACAAGTGGTGCTGGCATAACTGGATTTTCAACATGTAGAAAAATAAAAATAGACCCATATCTATCACCATGCACAAAATTCAAGTTCAAATGTATCAAAGACCTCAACATAAAGCCAGCCACACTGAACCTTAAAGAAGAGAAAGTGGGAAGTACACTTGAATGCATTGGCACAGGGAACCACTTCCTAAATAGAACCCCAGCAGCACAGACACTGAGAGAAACAATAAATGGGACCTCCTAAAACTGAAAAGCTTCTGTAAAGCAAAGGACACAGTCAACAAGACAAAACGACAGCCTACAGAATGGGAAAAGATCTTCACTAACCCCACATCAGACAGAGGTCTGATCTCCAAAATATACAAAGAACTCAAGAAATTGGACACCAAAAGATCACATAATCCAATAAAAAAAAATGGAGTACAGACCTAAACAGAGAACTCTCAATAGAGGAATCTAAAATGGCTGAAAGACACTTAAGGAAATGTTCAACATCCTTAGTCATCAGAGGAATGAAAATCAAAACAACTCTGAGATTCCATCTTACACCTGTAAAAATGGCCAAGATCAAAAACACTGATGACAACTTATGCTGGAAAGGTTGTGGGGAAAGGGAACACTTCTGCATTGCTGGTGGGAATGCAAGCTGGTACAACCCCTTTGGATGTCAGTGTGGTGATTTCTCAGAAAATTAGGAAACAACCTTCCTCAAGACCCAGTAATACCACTTTTGGGTATATATCCAAAGGATGCCCAATCATGCCACAAGGACATGTGCTCAACTATGTTCATAGCAGCTTTATTTGTCATAGCCAGAACCTGGAAACAACCTAAATGCCCCTGAATCGAAGAATGGATAAGAAAAATGTGGTACATTTACATAATGGAGTACTACACAGAAGAAAAAAATAACAACAGCTTGAATTTTGCAGGAAAATGGATGGAGCAAGAAAACATTATTTTGAGTGAGATAACCCAGACACAGAAAGACAATTTTCACATGTACTCACTCATAGGTGGTTTATAAACATAAAGCAAAGAAAGCCAGCCTACAAACCACAATCCCAGAGAACTTAGACAACAATGCGGACACTAAGAGAGACTTACATAGATCTAATCTACATGGGAAGTAGAAAGTATAAAAAGACAAGATCTCCTCAGTAAATTGGGAGCATGGGGACCTTGGGGGAGGGCTGAAGAGGGGAGGGGAGAGGCAGGGAGGGGAGCAGAGAAAAACGTAGAGCTCAATAAATATCAATTAAAAAAAATAATCAAACATAGCCAGGATTGGAAGTGCACAGCAAGCAGATCTATGTGAGTTCCAGGCCATCCTGGTCTACATAGTGGGTCCAGGCCAGTCAAGGCTATAATGCAAGACCCTGTCTCAAAATGATAATAGTAATAATAATAACATCACACCTGGCAGTATGTGACATTAAGTGAATTAATAGGTATTTATAGCCTAAAGCAAATACACCAGATGTACTATTGCTAAAATACAGTCACTCATTCTGCATTACTGTTTCCAAGGACTCCCACCAGTAGCAGCAGGTCCCCACACCCACCACCAGCTGTTCAAAGGGCCTGGGCCTATTGGTCTGGCATCCCTAGGCTCTTCTCAGGCTGAATAAGTAGGACGAGGAAGAACCCACATGCCAATAACTGCATCACAGAAACTAAACACAGCTTAAATGCAACAAAATGATCTGAGAAGCAAGTGTCAATGGACATGACACGACTTGCCAATCAATTCTCACTTAAGGACAGGAGGAACGCCCAGGTTGGCAAGACCATTTAATCTCAGGTTTCATAGCTTACCCCTAACAGCATCAAAGTAAACCAGCCAGGGGCTGAGACAAATAATGTATCAGACGGAAACTTAAAAATGAAAGCACACAGCCTGGACCCCCACCCCAGAGATTCTGATCTAAAAAGGAGAGCTAGAGATTAGTGCAAAAGCCTCCCAGTAATTCTGATGTGTAATGAGTTGGAAAACACCGCTTTAGGTGCCAGTGATTACAAAAGAAGCTGTCGGCAGTTGTAGACATATGAATGGACCAGAGGCAGAACAGACCAGATTGTCCAAATAAGACTGAGCGAGAGCAGGAAAGCTTCCTGCTGCCTCTACAGCCTAGCAGAGGTGCCCTCCTACAGCATGAAAGGATATCCGGGCGTCATGAACCTCGATAACACAATCCACCCGCTTCAGACTGCTCTGCATCTTCTTTAGTCCTGGAAGGTAGAAGAGCACTAAGGGACCAGCCCAAGGAGGCAGATTTAAGTGATCCTAAGGAAATACATCACGGCACACAAGGCTAAAGGAGGCAGCATTATGAGCTTTGGGGTGCCCTGGGTGGGTCTGAGCAGAACACTTCACATCTGAGGGTCTTGGGTATTGATCTGGACGCCCTTGATACTTTGCTGAGTTAATGACCTCAACACATTAACCAAAGAGGAAAAAAAAAAATTGAGGCTCCGCCCCGCAACTGCCGCCCTCCGGTCACACTGCTGGCGCCTTCCTGCCACACTACCACCTCGCATGGCAGCGGCAGCAAAACCACAGCAACCAGCAGCCCAGGGACGCACTATGCCAGGTGTCTGTCTGGGGCCAGGTTGTGACCTCTAAACTCAGACATTACTCCGGTGTACCGGCTTGCCTGTGCCTTCACCACTCAGTGCGACTGAAAGCATCAAGCGTGGAACTCTCCAACCCGAGGCCAGGAAGGCAACCAAAGTAGCCTCCAGGGCCGGCGCCCGGGCCGCCCGCACCTCCCGCTGGTCTCACCCTTGGCCATGTGGCCGGGGAACCAGCGTGCCACTTCGTGACCTTGCAGAGGAAAGCACTCGCGCCAAGCGGCCCCGACGGCACCCCATGCCTGCGGCCAAAGCCTCATAGCGCTGATAGCGCTGGTGTCGGAAGCGCTCCCTGACGGACCGACACTGCGAGAGCCTGGATCTACTCTCAGGAGTTCCGGTGCTCTTGGGTTCCGAGCACGATTGCGCACGCGCTTGAATTGTAGCCCTGAGTGGGCGGGACCGCTGTGACTTTGGCAGCTCGGTGACGCCCCATTCTCAGGATTTCTGACGAGGTTCTTTTGGTTAATTTGATTTTTTTTTTTTTTTTTTTTTGGTTTTTCGAGACAGGGTTTCTCTGTGACTTTGGAGCCTGTCCTGGAACTAGCTGTTGTAGACCAGGCTGGACTCGAACTCACAGAGATCCGCCTGCCTCTGCCTCCCGAGTGCTGGGATTAAAGGCGTGCGCCACCACCGCCCGGCTGAAGATTTTTTTTTTAAGAGACCTTATTGCGTTTTTGTAGTATTTGTTTTTATATCGGTTGTGGTGGCGCACACCTTTTATCCCAGCACGGAAGAGGAAGAGGCAGGCAAGGGACTCTCTGCATTTAAGACCAGCCTGCTCTACATAGTGGATTCCAGGTCAGACAGAGCTACGTGGTGAGACCGGAAAAACGACGACTTATTTTATTTGTTTATATTTATTTGAAGTGTCTGTGTATACCACACGTCCGCAGGTAACCCCAGAGGCTAGAAGACAGTGGATCCTCTGGACCTTGAGTTACAGGTGGTTTTGAGTCATTTGACTGAGTGCTGGGAACCGAACTTCAGCCCTCTGTAATAGCAGCAAGCATTTTTAACCTCCAAGCCATCGCTTCATTCATTATGAGCTATATTAAAAAAAAAAAAGCCATCACTTCGGTCCCAATATGGAGACTTTTCACTACATTCCAAATGTTTCAGGCTTGAGGATATAGCCTGGAGGGTGACAGGTTGCCTAGCATGCCCAAAACTCTAGGTTTTCGAAAAGCCAGGATTTGAGCTGCTGGCAGTAGGGATGGGGCTCCTCTGCGGTGGGAAACTGGCCTGAGAAGCCTAGGAATTTAAACTTAAAATCTGAACACATTTTTTTTTCTTTTTTCATTTTGAGACAGTATCTCACTTTGGAGCATGTTCTACAAAAACTAAAAAGAAAACTTTAAAAAAAAAAAAAAAGTCTCAGCCGGGTGACAGACACACCCTTAATCCTAGTAGGGTGAGGTAGAAGTAGAGGTCACCGAGTTCAAGGTCAGCCTGGGCTACACAAGACCCTGTCTAAAACAATAAATCTTATTCACTCACAGAAATCAATGTAATGAAAATTAGTTGTCCCCTATCAGTTCTTGGGCCTTTCTTAGAACTTTCAAGTGTTTTACTTTCTTTAATGCCTTCATTTTCTTTTCAAGTGAGCCAGTTTAATGTAACTGTTCTAAGTACTGACTACAGCCCCATTAATACAACGAAAGTGAAGTTTTCTTCATTAACGCAAGACTAAATGTCAATGTAGCTGCTCCTAGTGATACCAGCTAATGATGGAGGGTGCTACCCTAAAAGAGACCCTATCTCAAAATAAAAGGGTGGACTTGTAACTGAAAGAATTGAAAAATAAAAGAAATAAAGTCAAAGTTAAGTGCCCTTCTAGTCAGCCAAGGACCACAAGATAAAGGGAAGCAACAGATGGGCTCCATGACCCATGACTCACCAGCTAGCCCACCCGGGATAGCCAAAATAGGAGTGATAAAGAAGGGCAGTAAGACCCTGCCAAACACAGTGTCCTCGTCATTAGGAGACATCTGGTTTTGTGGTTTTCCCAGGAATCTAAAGTGAAACAAATCACTGCGCCCCAAAATAACCCTATGCTCTATATGAATTAACCAATGAAATACTTGTTGCTGGGTACCCTAAAGCTGCTTGCCCCAAAATCCTATATAAACTGCTTTGTTCTCTGAGCCCGGCATGTTCAGCAACCCGATTGCTGCAGCATCCACAGGCCTGTGTATCCAACTAATAAATGTCTCTTGCTTGTGCAGCCGAAGTCGACTGGAGTCTTCTCTTGGTGGGGAGCGTCTGCTGGAGGGTCTCCCCTTACCGGGGGTCTCTTCATAACAATGTTATAAAGGTTGCTACAAACGCAGGAAGTCTTGGGTTTAATCCCCAGTACCCCCCCACCCCTACACCTCTGTAACTCCAGCATTTAGGAGATTGAGGCAGAATAGAAAGTTCAAGGCCAAACCGGGCGGTGGTGGCGCACGTCTTTAATCCCAGCACTCGGGAGGCAGAGGCAGGCGTATCTCTGTGAGTTCGAGGCCAGCCTGATCTACAAGAGCTAGTTCCAGGACAGGCTCCAAAGCCACAGAGAAACCCTGTCTCAAAAAAAAAAAAAAGAAAGAAAGAAAGAAAGAAAGAAAGAAAGAAAGAAAGAAAGAAAGAAAGAAAGAAAGAAAGTTCAAGGACTGGACTACCAAGTAAAATGTTGTATCAAAAGAAAAAGAGGGGAAAATGTGTCTACATTCTAAATTTAAAGCTCTAGGCATGTCAGGCCAATTCTCCACCATGGCGGAGCCCCATCCCCAGCAGCTTGAATCCTCTGGCCTCTCTCCTTGGCAAGCCTGTTTCTCCCACAAAGTCACCTGGGTCTGTCTCTGAAAACTGAAATGCCTCCCTGGGGGCCAACAGTAAAGACCTTTGCCCTTGAAGGATCTGTAGTCTTTCACAGTCCTCATGTATTGACTACAATAAAAAAAAAATTACTGAAGTCTGGCTTTTTTCCATGGTATCCCATGAAGGACAGTCTGGTGACATAAAGCAGAAAGCGGTTCTTGATGATGTAGCATGCTTCCTGACAGACTGGAGCGATGGAGGATTGGCAGGCCTTGAAGATCTGAAGGACAAGGAGCCAAGCAGAGAGCTGGACTGGACTGTGCATAGTCAAGCAAGCCTAGAGCTGTTTGGGAAATGTGGGCCTGACTGATACAACCAAAGGGGGTTTGCACTCAGCCCTTCTGGAGCCTGGGGCCAGTGGCAGTGCCATGCTGTGCAAAGGAGGAGCAAGAGTCTCTGCAAGCTCCTATAGCTCCCTCTGGAGCACCACCCCAGTGGCTGCACCAACCTCTCCAGCTCCACCATGCAGAGGTGTACAAGCTCTTGGGACAAATGCAGCATGGGGAGTTAATAAGTCTAAGTGTTCTGTCTTCTCTGTCAGCAGGAGCAACAGACCCCTTATTCTCAAAGGGGCGAGAAGAAATTTCCTAGCAGTATGTTTTCCCAGGAAGATAGTGGCCTTCCCCCCTCTCCCACCCAGGAGATTCCGAGCACAAGGTCACTTAGCCCAGCCAGCCAGCCACCTGGTGATAGAAGCAGGATGGGAGAGAGCAAAAGACCTTGCACCCATGCCAAAAGCGACTTCAAAAAGCCTCTTTGTAGTTACACCTTTAAAAGCCTACCCCACAGAGGAGATACAACTCCTCTCTCTACCTCACTTCAACGGGGTCATTTGGAGACAGGGATTCCGAACATGTTTGTATTATGTTCATTAAACCTTTTTTTTTCCCTTCACCTCCAAAAAACCCCAAGCCAGGCCAGGATAGGATGCCTCGCCCTGCCCCACCCAGTCTTCTCAGTCCTGCACGTTCATCCAGCCCGCCCCTCTAGGGTACTTGACATGGATCCATTAATGATCAAAGGGAGGCTCATTAGCCATACTGTGGTCCTGGACAACAGCAGTGGGAACACCTTCAAAAACAGCACAGAGGGTAACCCCAGACCCTAAGGCCCAAAGAGCACAGAGGGGAAAGCCAGGAGCTGGGGATAAAAGGGACAGACAGGACCTGGACTTGGGTGGGAAGAGGATGAGAACTGGATGTAGTGTGAGAAGGACTCTAGACACAGGAGTTACGGTTATTAGTTGCTTTATGTGTGCAACAACACAGTGAGGCATCCATGATCAGACCAACCCAGACTCCAACAACAGATAGGAAAAATGAGACCACTTTCCCAAAATTACAGCTGCCAGTAAGATCCCAAAACCTCAAAAGTCAAGCTGAAAATCATGTATCCAACAGACAGGGGAGTTTGGTCAGCCCACTTGATAGAGCAGAGCAGCAGACACTCACAGCCTGGGCCGGGGCTGCTGCACCTGTGAGTCCCACAGACCAAGGAGGCGATCGGCTTCCCTCCAGCCAGACAGGAGGGCCCCATGTGTGGTGGAATAAAATGTCCGATGGGTGGCTTCCCCAGCGAAGAGTATCTGGAGCTGTGGGAAAAGACCAGATTAGAACAGGGATGCAAGTAGGACATCTGTGAAGATATCCACAGAAAACAGAGTCCCCTCACGTCCATCTGCAGACGTGCCGAAGACGTAACTGCCCATGCCAGGCAGGTGTGAGGACCAAGGATGCCCGGCTGGTAAGGCCCTGAAGCTGCTGAACTACCACAAGAGAGTGGGGCTAAACCGAATGCACCATCCAGTGCTGAGAAGTCACTGCCTGTAACTAAAAGTGACATGACAATGAGCAAGCTGAGAGGAACCATGAGACGCCTGGAAAACTGAACAGTGGTACTGGGTAGCTGTCTTGGAGAGATGCACCAAGATCTCTGCATGGAGGCATACTCAGTAAGTTAGGGGACAGTGGGCAGACCCTGTTGGGGCAGGGGGTGGAGGCGCCGACTGCTCCACTTCTCTACAGTTGATGACTTCCATGATTAAATTGTTTTGAAACGTGGTCTCGCTACGTGGCTCTGGCTGGCCTGTCATTTCGTACACCAGGCTAGCCTAGAACCTGTAGTGATTTTTCTAGCTGGTATTACAGAGGCATGTGCCTCCATGACCACCTGAATGAGCGACAGTGTGAACATGTGCTTTCAATATTAGAATCGGACAGAGAGATGTGGGGAGGGTCGGTAAGTGGTAGAATGCTTGCCTGGCATGCTCAGGGCTTCCTTGCCAATACAAAGAAAAATAATTAAAGCAGCTGGAACCGGTCTAGGGAGAGGACGGTTGTCCATACCAGTTACTTTTGCTTCCTTTTATTCCTGTAGTGAGCACTGTAAAATTCCAGTTCTGATGTGAATAACATGTTCTAGGTTTTTCGTTTGGGTTTGAGTTTGTTGAGACATAGTCTTACTAGCTTTGGCTGGCCCATGACTTGTTCTATAGACCAGGCTGGCTGTGGACTTGAAATAGTCCTCCTGCCTCTGCCTCCTGAGTGCTGAGATTATGAGTGTATGCCAGCACCTTCAACTTGAAGTTACTCCCATTTTCCAAAAGGAAATGGCTGAGTCTTTGAGATCCCTGCCTCACCCATTACTCACACCACATCACCTTTAGGCCTTAGTTAGCAGCAGGATTCTCCAGTGCCTCACATCAAGGCAGGCCACTATACCTGGGTACCAGTTCCATCAGCAGGGAGGGGCTGAGCCAGCAGATCTAGGTCATCACCAGTGCTGCCAACGGCCACATAGCTATAGGAACCTCGGGTGTATGGAGCACTGTGCCAACGAGACCTCAGCACACTCTTGGCTGCTGGCAATTGTGGGTCTCCTGAAACACAGAGATAAAGTATATTAACCCAGAATTCTCACTAACCTGGAAGAAAACCACACCAATGTGTGTTTTTCAAAGCATCCTATCTCAACTATTCTGCCAGCACCACACAGGGACAGGTGGTGCCCATAAGCAACACCATAAGATGCCTACTGAAAATGGACTGAGTCTCAGTTTCCCTACCTGAGGGCACCTGACATGGGACAACTGCATGTGTTTTGGGAGGAAGATTTTAGAAAATAAAATTAGGAAGTGTTTCCAAACCGTTACTAGCCCACTGCCCAGGAAGCAGGCTGTCTTGCAAATGCACAAAGCAGGATTCATTCTTCTCTGTTCTGAGTTTACTTCCTGTTCAGAGACTAGCCAAAAAGAACACATGGCTGGGGAGTACCTGCCACTCTCCGGAGTACTTGGGTTAGGGACAGAAGCACTTCTTCATCCGAAAGAGTCTCCATAAACTCCGACTCCAGCCCAGCAATAAACCCACAGAGCACGTGTGAAGACCTGTGTGCACAGAAAGACAAACGCATCTGCTGGCCACAGCCCAACTATGCCAGGGCCAACACAACCCAGAATAGTCCCCCAGGGCTCCCCAGGGTTCCCCAGGCTCTCAGCTGTGTTCACAACAGTAAGGCAGCATGTGCTGATTCCACTTCGTCATTTGTGCCAGCAAAGAGCAGGTAAGCTGTCCCTCAGAGAATGGACGCCTCAACACGCCACACCAGTGGGCTCCATTCTCACTACCACCACATGCATTTTGGGCATGGGGGGAGTGCTGATTGCTGATTTCACTTGAAAAGGTCCTTGATGAAATAGTAAGTTACTGATTTTATTAAATTTTGGCCCTTGGGTGTATTTTTCTGTCCGTGTGAAGAAATGGTAAGAGGCATAAAGAACTTTTTGGGTGCTGTCTGTGAGTCTGGGGAAACCCACCTATCACTTCCTTCACCCACTTCTTTACCTATAAGGATACCTAGCCAACCATGATACTGAGGAGATATTTTCTCAGAAAAAAAAAAGTGCACTGTACACGTTGATAAGAATGAAATTTAAGCTGTTAAGCAAAACCCAGAATTTCAGCAAAATTGTATATGTCACCAATAGTGTAACAGCTTCACGCTGACAGTCTTCAGATATCAGTGGTGATATTGATAAATTTAACTTTTGACATTACTACATGAACCAACATTTTCTGAATGACACAGAAGAGGTAAAAGCCAGTGACCGAGCTCAGTGAGATCCTGTCTTGAAAACAGGGTAGAGAGTGACAGAGAAAGATCCCTGATGTCAACCACTGGCCTCCACAGTCAGTAAGCATACACACATACATACATACATACATACATACATACACGGGTGGGGGGCATATTTTCTCTAACAAAGTGGATTTTAAAAGTGGCAAGAGTTCTGCTTGTCTTCAATTCTTATTGCTATTTGGCCTAATAGAAGACACAGGAGTCTCTGCTGCTTCTGCATTCGCTTATATTGATCATTATCTACAAAGCTATGGGGCTTAAAAAAAGGAGTAATGGGATGGGAAAGAAAGCTCAATGGTAAAGAACACCAGCTTCTCTTCCAGAGGACCAGGGTTCAGTTCCCAGCACCCACATGGCAGCTAACAACTGTATCTAACTCCAGCTCAAGGCGTTTTAATACCCTCTATTGGCCTCCTCAAGCCCTGCACACATATGGTACACAAACATGCATGCAGAGAAAACACCCACACAAGTAACAAATCTTTCAAAAACAGAAAAAGGGAATAATATTCATGTAATTTTTCAGAAAATGTACTTTTTCTGCACTAGTGGGCAGCCAGTCCAAACACTTCCGTGAAATGACTCCCTCCCTCTCTCCCTCCCTCCCAGGGGGACGGCAGCTCTGCAGCTGTGGCTCCTGCTGACACTGATCCTAGTCTTTTAGGCTAAGAACACGGCCCTTTTCTGCCAGGTCTCTAAGTGGGATGTGGACTTCTTTCTCCACGTGACATTAGTTCAGTGTGTTCTGAGGCTGTCAAGTCGGTTCCCATCCTGGACCACGCATGGTGGTACTTCCTGAATTAGTACCTATCCGTGCACACCACATTACAGGATGGCTGAGCCATAACTTAAGACCTTCACCTGTGGGTCCTGTCTGTCTGTCGATCTTTTTCAGATAGGATTTCACTATATGGCCCAGACTAGCCTCAAATGCATGTTATTCCTGCCTCAGCCTAACTAGTATTAGGATTACAGGAGTTGTCACCATGCCTGGTTAACTGTGGACTGTGGCAATATTTTGTTTGTGCTTTAACAATTAAAGCTTGCCTGTAGATCAGAGTGTGGAGCTAGCCACACTAGCTAGCCACAGAGGCCAGGCAGTGGTGGCACACACCTTTAATCCCAGGGCTCGGGAGGCAGAGGCGGCAGATCTCTGTTAGTTCAAGACCACCCTGGGCTACACTAGATTGATCCAGTCTCAAAGAGAAACAGAGCCAGGGGGTGGTAACTCACACCTTCAATCCCAGTACTTGGGAGTCATATGCCTTTAATCCCAACACTAGGAAGGTGGAGACAGGAAGGAATATGGCTGGGTGGAGAGAGGAATATAAGGCAGGAAGAGACAGGAGCTCAAGATTCAGTCTGAGGATTCCTAGAAAGAGGTTCGCCCATTCAGTCTGAGGATTTGGTTGAGGTAAGAACTAGTAGCTGGCTGCCCTGCTTCTCTGATCTTTTAGCATTTACCCAATTCATGCTACATCTGGTGCCCAACGTGGAGCATGAACCCACGACCCTGAGATTAAGTCTCATGCTCTACCGACTAAGCTAGCCAGCCTTTATTTGTTAAAGCACAAACAAAATATAACCACAGTGGGTCTCTGCTTCCATTATGTAGAAAGGCTCTTTTGCTCCCATTTAAGTACTATTTCTCCAGGTATAGACAGATCAATATTTCAAATTTCTTTGCATCTACAAATCACAACTACAGAATTTCAATACATTTTTTTAGAATGGACATTCCAGGAGTCTAAGATTACATTCTGGGCTTCCATTTGTCTCTCGGGGAGCCAGGCTGAGATACATAACCAACACCTTGGGAGCTCATGGCCCCTCCTCCAACCAAACTCTCAGAAACACTGGCAATGAGCCACACACAGCTGGGTCCGCCAACAGACTAAGCTAGCTACTAGTGAGCAAGAGAGAGCGTCCCCAAAAGCTCCTTGATGCATACATACTCAAAAGGAGGCAGAACCAAAAAGCCAATGAGCTTCTTGAACCAGGTGTCTTGGAGTGAGAGGGCTGTGTCCTTTAGGGGTGATGTGTCCTCCCACACCACCTGGATGAACTGGCAGTCGGGCTCCCAGAAGGGCTCCTCAAACTCCAAAAAGATTTTGTTGTTGGTACCAAAGCCTATTTTTCTGATGGCTTCTGCCTTTTTGTCAGGCAATGGTGGCTCAAAGAAGGTATCTTGATGTTCTTTGAGAAAACCTGCAATTCAGAATTGGATGTGACTTAAGATAGGTCTTGTGGTATATGCATTTAATCCAGTCCTCGGGAGGCAGAGGCAGGGGGATCCCTGTGATTTCAAGGCCAGCCTGATTTACATAGTGAGTTCCAGGACAGCAAGAGCTACATTGTAAGACCCTGCTTTAAAAAGCAAAAAATAAAGTTAGGTTTTAGCTAGGATCTACATCAACAGAAACCTGACCTGATTGTACAAGGGGCTTTTAAACATCTCATACTTTCATTCGGGTCCCTGGAGATAAATTCCAAAGGCTGGACCATCCATAGTCAACTGAGGTAGACTGCTACCATACTGGAGGGATACTACAGACCCCCTCGTCACAGAGGGACGGTTAAATAGGACTCTGTGGGGACATCACACTCCTGACCTTCTACTTCTAACTGCCAGTCACACTGCTCAGGGTCAGTCTGCAGAAGGCATCACACAAATTTCACCCAGACGTCTTGTTTTGTCATTTACTGTGCTATAAATTGAACCTGGGCCTCACAGATGCAAGCACTCTGCCACTGAAAACACTTAGATGAGTCTAAATAGAAAAAAAAAAGTGCACAGTCAGACAAACAACAAAGTCAAACCAGAGGAGAGAACATTTCCTTGAAGCTAGTAAAGAAGGAAGGACAAGGTCTTTAATCGCAGCACTTGGCAGGCATAAGCAGGTGGATCTCTGAGTTTGACACCAGCCTGGTTTACACAGTGAGTTCCAGGCCATCCAGGGCTACACGGTGAGACCCTGTCTCAAAATAAAAATTTAAGCTTAAAAAAGAAAGGAAGGAAATCAAGACAACAGGAAGCCAGCAAGGCCACAACCAGGCATATGACAGAGACAATTTCCACATATACAGTAGGCCTGGGGAGAGAAACAGTCACTTTGTCTAGATCTTCAAGAACAAACCACTCCTCAGTCTATGAAAATGAAGCCACACAAGCACTTTGAAATTCACATGTAGACGCCACGTGAAACGGAAGTGAGAACTACTAAACTTCCACAAGTATTTATTAATAATGACCTCTCTCATACAGGAAAATATTAGCCAGGCATGGCAGCTCATGCCTGGAACTCCAGCACTCAGGAGGCTGAAGCGGAAGGGCTACAACTGCTACAAAAGATGCTAAGAGTACTTCCATCCATCTAAAACTCCCTAGAATGAAAACATGAACTCAGCAGCTCAGCAAATAGCCAGAGACAAGGGAGAACAGGAAAAACCAGAGGCCACTGGTGCCTGAGTTAGGGATATAGACAGTGAGTTCTACCTAAGGGCACGGTGACGATGACATGATGGGCAGGCAGGCGGGTACCATCTTCACACTCCACCAACACAGGGAAGATCTCCCCTGGAAAAGCAGCTTCCTGGAAAGACCCATTCCAGTGAATGGTCTTCACTGGCTTGTTAAAAACCATCGAATCCTTGGGCAAGGAAGCCAGTATGCGGTTGGTAAGTCCTTGGTAACCACTAAAGAGAGACAGAAGTTGATGTGTGATGAACCAGGCCCTGGAAGAGTAACCCTGGCAGATATAAGCCATCCAAGATGCCCCCACCCTCAATGGGCACAGAAAGAGGCAGGGCAGAGTGCCTGGAAGTGGGCAACCCCTTAAAACACAGGACCATTAACACTCACCTTCTGGCTAAGGAGGGTCACAAAACTAGGTCACATGAGTGTTAGAGACCCCCTACTACCACACCATCCCCATGTTTGTGCACTTCCTGAATCACAAATGCCTACCAGCTGAACAGAAGCCTTTGGGTTGATTCGGTGATATGGGCAACCCTGCCAAATGGTCTGTGAGCCTAGCAACAGGCCCAGCCCTGCCTGCCCTAGGGGAGGAACCTGCCTGGCTCCTTTGCACCTGAAGCCCTTTGTGTAACACCTGGCACATGAGCAGCCCCAGGAAATCAGAAGAGATTGACAATCAAGACATTTCCCTCTCAATTTCCTAGAAACATTCTTGCTTAAACGAACAAAAACAAGAGAAAAAGCAACCAATTTCTCTGTACGGGGAGGGCAGTGCCCTCACCTGCCCCCTCAGGGCCTCCTCTCTCCCCTTTTGCCCGCCTTTCTGCAGTCTAGTGCCTCTGCACAGACAAGATGGGCAGAGCTGGCAAGGCTGTGGCCCATACCCAGCCAAGGTGCAATCCAGTCCCGGCAGCACTGTATACTCCCCAAATGGTGCAAGGGCTACCAGGTCCATGCTGTGGGTGCCGCTCACACAACACTCTATGTTGAAGAAGGTGTTTAGGATAGCCAGCTTGAGCTTCTTAGTGTCCTCGTCCTCAGTCCAGCTAGCCACCTGCTGCCTTAGCTCCTTCTTGAGAAACTCTCCAACACTGGCCATCGGGGTCTCAGGTGCATTCAGGAACTCTCGGGTTTGGTCTATCAGTCCATAGAACAGACTGGCCATCTCTGTCACCAGCTCCAGGCTCACAGATGCTCCTGAGCTGGTACAGCTCATGGAGGGCAGGACCACGTGCCCTCCGGTCTCCACCAGCTGGTTCTCCTCTGATAATTCTTTCTCCCCCAGGAGCCCGAACTCCGCAGCCAGCTGGAAAACAGGATTTCCCTGGGAGGGCCCATGGATCCAGTGCGCACCCAGCTCCACTACACCACCTAGGAGGGCACAGGAAAAGCTACCTGGAAGCTCCCTCCCCATAAAAACCAGCCCCACCCTTTTCTGCATACTCTCGAGAACGTCTTGAGAGTCACACGGACCCATTGTATATCAGGACCTGTCCCTCAGGGTCAAGTGATTCCCAAAGGAACCAATTGGTTAGACCAGGCTTAGGGAACTCCAGGGGACGGACAAGCCGGCCTGTACCGGCTTCGGGGGCCACTTAAGGAGAAACCGAGAGGAACCCCCAGGGCAGATCAAGAAAACTGCAGGGCCCTAGGTTGCCTTCCCTGGAATACTCTAACTTTGGGCAGTTGAGTTTCGGGGCCCGGTGAACGTGGGAGTGTGTTCCTTTCCCCGAGGAGCCCGAAAAGGCTTCCTGGATCAGTATGAGTCGGATGGGGTCTAAGGTCGGTTAAGGGGCCCAAGGGGCGGTTACCGAAGCAGCGTTCCGAGCGGATGCGGCCCCCGGCGCCGGCGGTGGCCTCCAGGACCCGCAGGTGTGGAGCAGCAGGGTGGCGGCAGAGTCTCTGTGCAGCGCCCAGCCCCGCGATGCCACCGCCCACCACCAGCACCCGCGGACCTCCGGACGCCATAGCTTGCTCAGGGTCCTCCACCGACCGGTGGCCTTAGGCTACCCAAGCGGAGGCGGGCGGGCGGGGCGGGGCCATAGGCGGGGAAGAAGGTGGAGCTAGGTAGGAAAGGAGCGAAAGAGTGTGCGTGGAACTGGAGGTGGGGCGAGGGGCGGGGCCTATAGGGAGCCCGAGGGGCCAGACGGATAGTAGGCGAGGTCGGGATAGTCCTGCTGAAGATTCGGAACTAAACCCGAGGTGGCGGGGAGGTGGATGTCCCGCGGCCTGCACTGTGTCAGCACTGTGTCATCCACGTAGGCTCCGGCCTCCCGGATGCGCTCAAGCTCCAGGTGGTCTGAGCCGTTCCCTTCCTGTTTGGGAACGGTCTCCTTAAGTGGGGTGTGGGTGTGGCTACCACTGGGCAATGTGAACCAGCATCCCCACCGACGCACGTGGTCTTCCAGAGGCTTCCTTCCCGAGAGACATCCTTCCTGGCTTGTATAAAGAGAGAGTGCGCCATAGCTCTAGTCTCCTTTCCACTGGAGGATAGGCTCACAGTGGAGCCTGCTTAGGAGATGTATAGTCCTGGACCCCCATGCTTCCTCAAAGCGTGAAGACAGGGAGGGATCCTGTAAGCTGAGAACACTGCTTTGGTCAAGTTCTGCTGGAGCAGCACTCACAGTCTGAGGGACGAAAATGTCTTTGCCCCATTCTCTCTATCCACCCACTGAGAGCAGATGTGGTATGGGTAAATAAAACGTGCTGGAGGAAGGGGCGATGGCTCTGACACGGATGGAAGTCGTGATCCTATACCAGTCTAAAGAGCAGAAGGCATGTGCCCATCACTCAGCTATCAGCACATCACCCTTGTTCACTTGCAGAGTTAGTGTGTTTAACAGGATCTTGGGAGTTGGGTGCTGAAGCTGACTTCCAAAGAAAAGATACCAAATGCATCCTACCCTACATCTATCAAAGAAATGGACCGAGAGACAGAACTCTACCAGGCCCCACCATTTTCCTCTACCCAGTCTTAAAACTTCTGTTAACAACTAGACTTCATGGGACACAGAAAACGAAGCTGGATCTGACACAAAAAGGTCCTTCCTGCTGACCAGTTTTCACAGAGCCAAAAGTCGCTATGCCCGCTGCTGTAGGAGAAAAGTCACCAGTGGTTTTACAGTGTCAGTTCCCACATGCTGCAATTCTGGCCTGGCAAGTAAGATGTGCCCACTGGCCCAGCAGGAGCATAAAGGTCATAAAGGTAACCAACTGAATTAGATTAAAGACCTGCTTGGAAGGAGGGAATTCATGGTTGTTACAGTAAACCAGACCTAAAGCTTAGAAGGCCGTAGGCCCTGGTGGAAAGGAGGGACCTACTGCCCCTTTGCTAAATTGTCAAGTTGTCAAACTACCTTCTAAATGTTGGTTTATGTTTGGGATTTTTTGGTTTTGGTTTTGGTTGGGGTTTTTTTGTTTGTTTGTTTGTTTTGGTTTTGGTGTTTTGGATTTTTGTTTGGTTGGTTGGTTGGTTGGTTGGTTTGGGGGAGTTGTTTGTTTTGTTCTGTTTTTGTTTTTGAGACAGGGTTTCTCTGTGTAGCTCTGACTGTCCTGAAACTCATTCCGTAGACCAGGCTCATCTCAAACTCAGAGATCCACTTGCCTCAATCTCCTGAATGCTGGGATTAAAGGCGTGCGCCACCACCACCTAGTTTATGTTTATGATTTTACCCACAGGTTAGTGCGGCTCTCAACCTTGGCCAGAGATTCTTCTGCAGTTGGCAGCAATAAATGCAGAGACTCACAACTAGCCCAAGTGCAAAGAGAAAGTGACAATAGTGAGTGGGGCATCTATAGCCTTCACCCCACCCCCAAGGCTCAGGTCACATCAAGGAGAAAGGAGGGAAAGAATATAAGAGCTCTGGGGTGGAGAGATCACACATTGCGCTCGCAGAGGACTGGAGTTCAGTCCCCAGCCCAGCACCCACACTAAGTGGTTCACAAGCACCTGTAACTCTAGATTCAGGGATGCTACTCCCCCTTCCAGCCTCTGGGCACCCATGCATACATGGTATATATACACACAAAAATTAAAAGCTAATAAAAATTTAAAAATAAAAAAATGTAACAATCAGAGGATGGAGAGGAGAGCTGTGAAATACTGACTTCTGGACATGACATGGCCACTGTTCTCATGAACATGCTGCAGCAATGATGACCCCTACAAGATCAAGCCAAGATCTATCAGCATTCTAACAGGCAGTACTAATTGGACACAGCAGATTACAAAATGGAGGCGGGGCCATGAAAGGGAGGGGGAAATGTGTTGAAAATGCTTGAAGGAGTGGGAAAGAGGGGGATTGATATCATCAAGACACATCATCTATATGTCTGAAGCTGTTGACAGATAAATAAAAGATCTTTAAAAATTGTGTTAACAGGGAACAGCCTGGGACCCAGGTGCTGGGACCCAGATGCCCTTCCCGTCAATCACAGACTGAATAGCTTAACCTGTCTCAGTTAGTGTGTATGTTTTTAGGCTTCTCTTTCATCTTTTCTGTAAATTATTTTTTTGTTTGGGAGGGACTAAAGGGTGGGGGGCTCATATAGTCCAGGCTGGCCTCAAACTTGCTATGTAGGCAAGACTGGTCTTGAACTCCTGACCCTCTGAAAGACTCTAAATGCATTTCTGAGGCCTCTCAGCTCTAAAGACATTTTCTGAAGCCTCTTAGCATTTGGAAACAGGACAGTCGCCCACACACACATACTGGACTGCTCATCCTCCTGTGTCCTTGTGAATAATCTTCAAGCATAACTCCATTCTGGGAATTGAGGCAAAGACAACCCACAGATGTTGACTCAGTTCCTGATGTATTGATTCAGTCACTGGAACAAGGTCAGGATGACCCACAGATGCTCCCCCTTATCTCACCCAATCACGCAGCTATTCTCCTGCCCTGGCACAGACCAATCACTGCTAGTAACCCTTTGAATAAGCCAATCCAATTAGTTGAAAAACAACCCTCAGGTTCCCCCACACACACACCTTGTTTCTGTGGCTTTTTGCTTTAAAAGATGGGCTATAACAACTATCAGATGTCCTTCATATTCCGGACCTGAAGGACCCTGTCATGACAGAATACAAATCCTCTTGCTTTTGCATCAATTGTGGTGGTGTGAGTGGTGTCTGGAGCAACTCCTCCCTGATGTTTGGACTTCTAGTCCAACACCCTCCTTCCTGAACTTCCCTAGTGGTGTTACTGTGTGCCCCACATGCCTGGCCTTTTCTGTACAATTGTAACCTTGCTACAGGAGAGGCAGAGTCTGCAGATACGTCTACTTTCACTTACCAATTCCTACTTTAATTTCTTTGGGATACAGGAAAATTGAGGTGGAGATGTCCAACGAAATGTCTGGTAGTAACACATTGGGCCTCCAGAGGTGCAGGGCAAGGACAGTAGTGTTTTTTGTCCACTAGATGGAGCACCACAGTCTGAACCAAAAGGCTGTCTTGCAGCTGGGGTAGTCACATGCTCAGGCAGATACAGCCACTTGCTTGTCTGAAGGCAGGAGGGCCACGCTTGACACCACAGATGATAATTAGGCTTGTTCATTTTTGTTTTAAAGAAAGCCTTATCGGGCTGGAGAGATGGCTCAGTGGTTAAAAGCATTGCCTGCTCTTCCAAAGGTCCTGAGTTCAATTCCCAGCAACTACATGGTGGCTCACAACCATCTGTAATGAGGTCTGGTGCCCTCTTCTGGCCTGTAGGCATACACACAGACAGAATATTGTGTAAATAAATAAATGTTTAAAAAATTATATATAAAAAAAAGAAAGCCTTATCATCCGGGTGGTGATAGCGCATGCCTTTAATCCCAGCACTTGGGAGGCAGAGGCAGGCGGATCTCTGTGAGTTCGAGGCCAGCCTGGTCTACAAGAGCTGGTTCTAGGACAGGCTCCAAAGCTACAGAGAAACCCTGTCTCGAAAAACCAAAAAAAAAAAAAAAGAAAGAAAAAAAAAACAAAGAAAGCCTTATCAATATAGAATTGGTGTGGACTTCACCCACATGGCGTGCATGAGCCAGCGGCTTTCAGCATACTGGCAGAGCTGTGCAGCCACCACCAAGTTCAAACTGCTTTCATCACCCAACTCCGGACGGTTCATATAAAGAGGATGACGTCTTTGTGTGTGGCTGTCACTGATCGTGGTGCATTCAAGGTTTTTCCATATTGCATTGTGTATCCGTACTTACCCCTTTTCATCATATCATATTGAAAGGCACCCATTAGCCCAGTGTGGAACCATATGCCTTTAATGCCTGCATTTGTGAGACAAAAATTGCTGTGAAATATTTCCTTGCACCGTGTGAAGAAATGTCGCTGTGATTGGTTTAATAAAAAGCTGAATGGCCAATGGCTAGACAGGATTTCCAGGCACAGAGGAAGCTGGGAAAAAGAAGACAGAGTCACCAGATAGACAGAGGGAAAAAAACAACATGGGCAGTATAAAGTAAAAGTAATAAAGGGGTTAATTTAAGTTGTAAGAGCTAGTTAGTAGGGATGGGGAGATGGCTCAGAGGTTAAGAGCACTGACTGCCCTTCTGGAGGTCTTGAGTTCAATTCCCAGCAACCATATGGTGGCTCACAACCATCTGTAATGAGATCTGGTGCCCTCTTCTGGCCTGCAGGCATACATGGAGGCTAAACACTGTGTATATAATAAATAAATCTTTTTTTTAAAAAAAAAAGGAAAAAAGAGCTAGTTAGTAACAAGCCTAAGCTATCAACCAAGCGTTTATAATTAATAACATCTCCCTGTAGAGCTTGCAGGAGGGAGAGAAAAATCCACCCTCATAACAAAGACAGGTTCCAGGCCAGCAAAGGTTATATAGAAAGCCCTGTCTTAACTTTTGAGACAATGGCAAGCTGTTTTCCAAAGTGGCTACTCTTAGGGCTGGGGGCTGTGACTGTGTAGTGCAAGGCCAGAGTTCAGTCTCCAACATGTACACACACACCTCACAAAGGCAAGGTGACCACACCAATTTGTACTCCCACCACTGAAGTCAAATAAAGTAGGAAAGATCAATTATTAAAGATTTATTAATTTATTTAGTGATTTACTCAAAGCATTACTAGTATTGCCTATTTGACAGCATGATTTCAATTGTTCTCTGAAACAGAATGACCTAGAGAAATAGCTGTAACAATGGGTCATTCCCCTTAACAACCTGCTGACTGCCACATAGGCATCAGTAAAACCTTGCTTGTTCGCTGCCCACCTTGTGATCTTAGAGTATAAAATGAGAATACAAACTAGACCAGGCTCGAAGCCTTTCAGGAGCTGTCCTGGCTTCAGTCCACTGGCGACATCTCCTTTCCTCCGCTTTCATTGGTGTCCGAGTATTTACTCCAGAAAAATTCCCCCAACACCACCAATGTCGAAGGCTCCAACTCTTCAGCATGCTTTCCCGCACTCACTGTTGACAGCCTTTATTACAGTCAGCCTTGCAGGTAAGAAGTGGGATTGATTTGTATTTCCCTAAAGATTAATGATGTTGAGTATCTTCTCATGTCCCTCAGACATTACATCTTTCTCGAAGAAAAGCATGTTCGTCCTTTGTTCTTTGTAGTTTAGTTATCTCTTACTATTGGGCTGGAATAGGATGTTATATGTTCTAGGCACAAGACCTTTACCATATGAAAGACTTGCAGAGAATTTTCTCTCATCCTTCTTGTGTCTCCAATCTTGATGGTTTTCTGTGAAACAGAAGTTTTTCGTGAAGTTCACCTGTGGCGGCTATTCTTGTTTGCCAATGTGACTACGTCACAGGGCACATCTGTGAGAGATTTTTCTTGATTGGATCATTTGAAGTAGGAAGACAACCCTACATCTGGGGCAGCCTGTATAAAAAACATAGAAGAAAACTTTTGCTTTCTGCCTGCTCACCCTCATTTTCACTGGCCGGTTCATATATCCTGCTGCTGAGGCATTCCTTCACTAATATTAGAACCTACTTCTTCTGGATTCTGACTATGCTGAAGACCAGCTGAGCCCTCCAGGCTTGTGGACTGAACCATTATTGGATTCTTGAACTTTTCATCAAGAGACAGCCATTGTTGTACTAGCAGCTTGTAAGTCATTCTAATCGTGTGTATGTGTACATATGTGTGTATATATGACACTGAGTGAACGCTGACACTCTCCAGTTGCTTCTTTTGTTCCTAAACTCAGAGAGTAGTAGTCACCTGACCTCACCACCAGCCCTGGGTTGCTAGATAAACCCTGTGTTTGAGCCATTTCATTTTTGAACTACTGTCACTGTAGCTTGGCCTATGTTAATAATATAGAGCCCCTCATCAGCAAAGGTTTGTTGGTGATCTGTTTCTGTTTATATTCTACCTTAGTCTTGAAATAAAGTTTGCTGACTTTATTTTGGTTTGAATTGTTTTCTTTAAATTATAAATTTTGTTTTTATCTGTAGGTACTGTCATTTATCTGTAACCTAGCGTTTGCAGGACCAGGGCAAGAATAGAAATAAAGGCCGGATTAATGCTTGCTAAACATTTCAAAGTTATAATTCAAGATTATCTACATGAGCAAAACCTCGGTTTTCTTTTAAATATATGGAAATCGTCTTATCTTGTAAAAACCTAGTGTTATGAAGCTAGTTAGCTGCCAAGTAAAGAATGCCTCTCGAGCTGGGTGTGGTTGCGCATGCTTTTAATCCCAGCACTTGAGAGACAGAGGCAGATGGATCTCTGTGAGAGCAGGAGACAGCCAGAGCTATGTATTGAGACCCTGTCGCAAAGCTAAACAAAACGCCTCTCCTCTTTACGCTCTACGGCTACATCTACAATTGCGCCTTCCAGCGATCAAAACCGACAGCACACGGTCAGCGCAGGGGAAAAGACACAGCTGCTTCTTCCAGCCTGTTCCCTGGTACTATGCACCAGCCATGGCACACCACCAACGCGGTGCAATTAGCAGCCTACTCAAGGAACTGCAGCCCTTCACCAGTGACCATCCTTCCCGCCCCGCCCACTGCATCACCCCGCCCACTGCATCACCCCGCCCAGGTCACCCGTCAGTCCCTTCGGCTTCCGTCTCCGTCTAGCCTGGGATCTGGGGCGGAGCGATTCTGCAGGCGGGACGATTCTGCGGGCCAAGCTAGTGTGTATACGCCATGGCTGCTCTGCGTGCTCTGCTTCCCCGAGCCTGCAGCTCGCTGTTGTCCTCGGTCCGCTGCCCAGAACTTCGGCGCTTCGCCTCGGGTGAGTGGGGACACCGGCGGAGTCTGTCACCCCACTTTGGGTGGACTCTCCACCCGCAGCCTTCGGCTGGTTTCTAAACCCCAGCCTGCATGCACCCTCACTTGATCCTGGAACTTCGCTCCTGACTCCAGATTTTTTGTCTGATTTCCACTTCCACAAGCGTGCACTCCCAGCGCTTGACTCTGAAATATCTAGACCCCACACCTAAACCGAGATTCCTAGCTTGAAGCTCCTCACATCCTCCTTCGGAGCCCCACCCCCACTGCTCGCCTGACCCCTACCCAATTACATAGCCCCCCACATCTGACCTTAGTCTCACTTTATAAGCCCAACCCGAACTTGGCACCTAGAAACCGTGCCTGATGAGAGGGCCCCGGGTGTATTGGCAGCTTCTCAACCTAGAACTTTAATAAGCGGCCTGTTGGGAGCATGCCTGTTGGTTGTGAAACCCATGTGCATTTAGGTAGCTTTAAGACAATGTGAAGGTAGGTTAAGCAAGACAGCCAGAGTATTGGGAAAAGTTTGTCTACAATGCCTCCTGTTCAGTCCCTCCTCGGTCCACTGCCCTCTCCTGAGCCTGTCCTTCACACCGTCCAATCAGCTCAACCCATACTGACACACCCACTTTCCTCCCCAGCCAGCTGGTAGTTGGTCCCTTCTCACTCCTTGGCTGGACTCTGCTGCAGCCGTCTGTAGCATGAATAATAAACACCAAGAGACAGAAATTGAGGTCCAACCCCAAAATCAGAAAAAACAGTCAAGCCTCTAGAGAAATCTTACCTCTACCAAGACTGGGCGGCAGTAGATAGAGCAGACTAAGCCTCTGTCTCCTCCCAGTTTATAGTCCCTTTAATACTAGGATTAAAGGTGTGTGACTCCCTAGGGTTGGGATTAAAGGTGTGAGCCATCACCACCTGGATTTGCTTCTGCACTGATCTTGGCCTTGAACTCACAGAGATCCATCTAACTCTGTCTCCCAAATCATGGGATTAAAAGTTTGTGTCACCATTGCCTGACCTCTAGTGGTTTTAGTTTTGCCTCTGGTCTTCAGGTAAGCTTTATTTATCAAAATACAAATAATACACCACTACATTCATCTAGTGCTCTGGTGTTACCAGAAATTCTTGGCCATGCCCTGGCTTCTGCACCTCAGCATGTCCTGGCTCCCCTGAATGGCAGGCATCCTAGCATTCAACAGTGCACCTCACACTTGAGTTACCCCAAGTTTGCAAGACAAGCACTGTGTTAAGGAACAAAACACCCAGAACATGGACCCTCACTATCAGGCTAATCTTCCTCCCTGTAAGTCCCTGTACACCCTGCCCAGGTCTGAATTGGCTGTTCCTCCAGGTCACCTAAGGGTGCTTTACATCTGCCTCTGCCCTGCCAGGCTTACTGCTCCAGCAGGGCCTGGGCTCTGTTCTGCTCTCACCCAGTGTCACGGTCTGGAAAGTGCTAGCATATGGGGGTGGAGGTGGGGGCCTGTGTTATGCAAGCGATTTCTCTTTTGTTATTTTTGTTTGTTTTTTTGAGACAGGATCTTACTATGTAGCTCTCTGGTTGGCCTGGAACTAGATCAGGCTAGCCTGGAACTCAGAAAGATACCCCTGCATCTTCCCCCTGAGTGCTAGGATTAAAGACATGTACCACTGCCACCATGCCTGGGTAGATCATAGCCAGAGCTGAGGCTGGTATGGTAAGGATGATACAGAGTTCCCTGTCTACACCTGTATCAGTCAGGGTTCAGTGAAAGAGCAGAACTGATAGAATGAATATATATTATATTTGCTAATATATAATATACATATTTTTTAAAGGGGGATATTCGAATGGCTTACAGGTGGTAGTCTAAGTAGTCCAACAATGGCTGTCTCCTGATCGAAAGACTAAGGTTTCAGTATGCCTTCAGTCCAAGAGACTGCATATTTTAGCAATCCCAATCTGGTTTTGGCGCCCAGGGAAGTCCTAGAGAGCTGAGGGTCTTCAGTGTACATTGGAATTCCAAAGAAGTAGGTTCAAACACCGCAGAAGGAAAGCCATAAGAATAAATTGGATGAGCTTGTCATTGAGAGTGAGGGCAAGAAGGCAAAAAACAAAAGCTCTCTTCCATGTACTTTTATGTAGACTGCCACCAGAAGGTGTGGCCCAGATTTAGGGTTGGGTCTTCTCACCTCCAATGCTGCTTGGGTTCTAGTTGATTCCAGATGTGGTAGAGTTGACTACCAAGATTAATATCTTTATGATGGCAATCCTCTTTTGTCCTCTTGACCTAGGTGCTAATTTTCAGTACATCGTCACAGAAAAAAAAGGAAAGAATAGCAGTGTGGGGCTGATCCAGTTAAACCGCCCCAAAGCGCTCAATGCACTTTGCAATGGTCTGATGGAGGAGCTCAACCAAGCGCTGGAGACCTTTGAGGAGGATCCTGCTGTGGGGGCCATTGTGCTCACTGGTGGGGAGAAGGCATTTGCAGGTGTGCTGGGCAGCCACGGTGGTAGAGGGTAGGGGGATGCTGTGGCCTGTGGCAAGCAGCAAAATGGACCAGTTTCTCTGTGATGGGAGGGGTGGCTTAGGATATACTACATATAAAGTAAGCTGGGTGGAAGAGCAGTTCTGTGTGTTGAACACTCAGGTATGCTCAGGTCCTTAACTGGTCAGGTGAAAAACTGGCATAAGCCCATTTTCCTCTGAGTGTATCTAGCATCCATTGCCCACCATAACAGACAGCTTGGTGCGTTGTTAGTCCATGTATCAGCTGTTCCCACTGTTCTGGGAAATGCCCCCAGGACTGGTGCATCAGAATACAGGACTGAGAAGTACTCTGATGTCTGGTAATTGAAACCTCACTTCTGCCTCTAGCTGGAGCGGACATCAAGGAAATGCAGAACCGGACACTCCAGGACTGTTACTCCAGCAAGTTCCTGAGCCACTGGGACCAGATCACCCGGGTCAAGAAGCCGGTCATTGCAGCTGTCAATGGTTATGCTGTAAGTGTCAGTCCCAGAGGTCTCCTGTGCAAGGCGGATGGAGCTGTGCTTGTGCAAGTAAAGTATAGCAAAGATCTGTGTCTTTGAAAGGCCCACGGTGTCTTTCAGTAACTGCTTTGTTTGATGGAGGCTCATTGACTAATTCCCAGATGTGTTAATGAGCTTTTCTGTTTCTGTTTAATTGCTGCAGAATGCAATACTACATGTGTGAGTACTCTATGCCCACTAGGGTTCCTGCTTCACTAGGCCATTGAGAAATGCAGGGCTAGTTTAGCCCATGGAAAAACCATGTGATTTATTACACATGCTGATTATTTAATGAAACCCATCCTTAGGAGTTGGTCAACCACACACATTCATGCCCCTGTCCTCTCTAGCTGATTTTTTTTTTTTTTGAGTCAACTATGCTATGCTGAGTTATTCACCACAAAGCCACAAATATTTACTGCCTGGCCCTTTTTATAAAAGTCTACAAGTCCCAGCTAATCAATATCTCTCTTCTATTTATTCTACCACTTTAATCTAGTTTTGTTCTATTTGCTGTTATCTGACTATTTCATGGTTTTAGAAAAGTTATTTAAGCCAATAGAGTGACTTTCTTCCTTGGTTCCTCTGGTAAAATCCACCTGCTTTTTTTTAACTTTTTTTTTTTCAGCTTGGTGGGGGCTGTGAACTTGCCATGATGTGTGATATCATCTATGCTGGTGAGAAAGCCCAGTTTGGACAGCCAGAAATCCTGCTGGGGACCATCCCAGGTGAGAATGTGCCAGCTGTAACAAGGCAAGCCTGAGTCTCAGCCCCATGGCTTGCATGCAAACATAGGCCCCAGATGGACGACTCTTGTCTGTTCAGTTTTCTCTCTGCCAACCAGTGCCTGAAGGACAGAGCCCATGAAGCTCAGCACAGCCTGCGAGCCTCAGATGTGTCCAGCTCTTATGAATATACATATCCTAAATCTGACAATATCACACAGAGTTGACACTGGCTTTTAGCCACGGTGGTTCTTTCTCCTCATGATTCATATACCTTTTAAGAGTTTTGTATACCCGAAGCTTGGGAGAGAGGTGATTAGCCATGGGCTTGCATCAAAAACTCTGTCCCATATGACTCTGGCTCTGTCCACTCCTATGTCACTGGCGTAGCAGGTCAGGTGACCTTCCTGAGTTCATAGCAGACTGTAGAAAAGTCCCCACTACCTGGGAAAGCCTTGAGATGTTGTGAGAAAACAATCCCATTGCTTTCCAGGGGCGGCCACCTGTTAGGCCTGGTAGAAGGCGAACCCTCAAAGAGAATGGATTTGAGCCCTAAGGGAAGAGGCCACGCTCAGAGGAGGCCTCCACTGCTCTCTGGGCTTGACCAGGCTTGTTCTGAGATCCTGGGCAGTGAGTTCAGTATATTTGTTCAGGTCTGCAGAGAAGGAGGCTGATACTGGGATTTGGTCCAGCACGTGTTTTCAGGGAACCCTAGAACCTTCCAGGATTGTGAGAAAGGAGCCAATGTGGTTTTTCTTTCTTCCTTTTTGATGCTGAGAAAGAACCCAGGATCTCGTGCATGCTAAACCTTCTGTCACTGAGCTACATCCCAGACCGGGGTTTCTTCTCAATGGCACTTGACGAAGAGCCAGCTGAGACCACAAATCTCTCCCTATAGGTGCAGGGGGCACTCAGAGACTCACTCGTGCAGTTGGCAAGTCATTAGCAATGGAGATGGTCCTCACTGGTGACCGCATTTCAGCCCAGGATGCCAAGCAAGCAGGTGGGGTATCTGATGTTGTGAGCTGGGGGAGGCTCGGGCTACATCTGGTGTCCCCATGGGTACCTGGCATTGGAGCCCTAAGGTTCTGGTGCTGAGTTTTATATCTTGAAATATGTTATGCATAAGAGAGTGGCAACATATGCTCAGATTAGAAATAATAACTTCGCCAGGCGGAGGTGGCACGTGCCTTTAATCCCAGCACTCGGGCCAGAGGCAGGCGGATCTCTGTGAGTTTGAGACCAGCCTGGCCTACATGAGCTATTTCCAGGACAGGCTCCAAAGCTACAGAGAAACCCTGACTCGAAAAACCAAAAAGAAAAAGAAATAATAACTTCTCTTCCCACTGCCCTTCGAAGGCCCTTAAAGGCCAATCTTTTCCCTGCCGTTGGCAGTGACCATAGACCTCAAGTTCTCTGTGCCATTTGATCCTGTAGAGAGCATGACCTGAGCAACTTAAGAGTTCAGAGACTGGAACCTGGCTGTGGAGAGCACAGTCACCCACTGCTGGGGATAATCGTCCCTTGTTTAGGACTCAGAGAACTGGCCTCTCAGTGTCACTGGGCTCCAAAGGAAGTGGACGATGTTGTTCCTTTGTGCTAGTCATACTTTTCATATTTTAGGTCTTGTAAGCAAGATTTTTCCTGTTGAAACACTGGTTGAAGAGGCAATCAAATGTGCAGAAAAAATCGCCGGCAATTCCAAAATTATAGTAGCCATGGCGAAAGAATCTGTGAATGCAGGTAAGAGTCTGCTGGGAAGAGCGAGTGGGAGGCGTCCTCAGAACTGCATAGATGAAGCTATGAGGTCCCAAATCACCCCACCTTGTCCCAGGCAGCAAGTGGGAGGGTCCTCAGAACCGCATAGATGAAGCTGGGAGGTTCCAGGTTTCCCACCTTGTCCCAGGCAGCAATGGGAAAGTTCTCAGGATTGCAGTTTGCCATAGTGTTCCAGGTTTTGGTCATTCAAGTTTCTGTCAAGATACTCTGAGTATCTTTTTATACCAAGACCCAAGACTGGGGGCCAGGCCTGGGACATACCAGCAATGCAGTGTCAGGTACAGAGGGAAGACCAAGAATGGAGCCACAGGAAGTCACTGGTTCAAGGGAAAGTTGTCTCTGGGGACCTGGATTGAATGGGTCCCTCCTCACCTATGCTCTGGTTATGCAAAGGGGCTATAGCTGCTGTCTGCAATAGCACAGCTCACAAGAAGAATCTTCATCAGTTCCTTCAGTGAAGCTGGCCTGACCGGCCTTCCTCAGAGCTACCTCATCCTTTTCTTCTTCTCTTTAGATGTGCTCATTTATTTACCTCTTTATTTCACGTTTTGATTTATTAATCAAATCCCATGGTGCACATGTGGAGGTCAGGGACTAACATGAGGGGTCAGTTGTCTCCTTCACCATGTGGGTTCCAGAGACTGAATTCCAGTTGTTGTTAGGCTTGGCAACGATGGCCTTTATCCACCGAGCCCTCTGGCAAAGCCCTTTGTTTGGATTTTGAGGCAAGGTCTCACTCTATAACTGAAGCTGTCCTCAGACTCTGGGTCCACCTGCCTTATTGCTAGGATTGTAGGCATGCATCACTACACCAACCTTGGAGCTTTTTAAAAAATATATTTATGTTATTTATTAGCGAGTGTGAGAGTTTATATACATGTATGTATATTTGTGTGGCTATGTGTGCCTTTCACGTGTGGAGGCTTTTGTGGCTCTGGGGTTGTTCAGCGAGTCACCAGTCTGACTCAAGTTTTGGTTTTAGTAAATTAGAGACTTTGTATTAAAAAGATATTGTCCAGGACCGAACCTGAGAGAATTCTCTAGGTAAGGCCTGATTTTGTAACAGACAGGTGCCTCAGCCTTCCAAGCAAGCGAGCATTTCATACAAAAGCAGAACTTAGCAGTTAGCCTGTGAGGCAGTGAAATATTTTTACAGCAATCATCAAGTTTTTAAGAAAACTCCAACTGCACCAGGAAGTGCTCCGCCTCGGGCCACCTGACAGGGTGCACTCAGGGTAGGAGCGACTTCCTCATGGCTTATACAAGTTAGAAAGTAATTTTGTTTTTACAAGCCTACCACAGTAAATTTCTCCCCTAAACATAATGTTCCCCATCACAGAGGCGAGCAGAGGGCGTCAGATCTCTCAGAGCTTGGGTTACAAGGATTTGTGGGGTACCCAGCTTGTCAAATAGGTACAAAGACCTGAGTGTTTGTGGTTATTTTAAAGATTTTATTGATTTTTATTTTCTGTGTGTGAGTGTTTGGCTGCATATGGGTATGATCATCATGTTTGCATGGTGCAGTGGAGGACATGGGACCTTTTGGAACTGGAGTTAGAGACAGTTGTGCACTTGCCTCCCTGTGGGTTCCAGGAAGGGAACCCCGGCTCTCTTCAAGAGTTCAAGTGCTCTTAGCCACTGCATTAGCTCTCCAGCCCCAGGCATGGAGTCTTTTTTTTTTTAATATTTATTTATTTATTTATTATGTATACAATATTCTGTCTGCATGTGTGCCTGCAGGCCAGAAGAGGGCACCAGACCTCATTATAGATGGTTGTGAGCCACCATGTGGTTGCCGGGAATTGAACTCAGGACCTTTGGAAGAGCAGGCAATGCTCTTAACCACTGAGCCATCTCTCCAGCCCCTGGAGTCTTAATGTAATAGTTTATCTCAGCATTTGAAATGACACTGTGTCTCTGCTCAGTGTCACATGTAGAATCGGCTTGGGGGGCAAAAGATGTGACCTAGAAAGGTTGTTGTGACCTCCAGAGGGGACAGCAGCCCTTCAGGGTTGCTGCTGGCCATGATCAGATGCATTGATGTTTAAAGAGCCAGCTGTGTGTGGAGCAGGCAGGGAGCATCTGAGTCCTGCGCTGGAAAAGAAGGCCCACGCAGGTGCTGTCCTTGCTGCCTAGCCATTCTCTTCTGCTTTTCATGCTTTACTGGGCTTCTGTGCTCAGTTTTATCAGCTACCTCAGGTCCTCATAGCTGGACAGTTTGTCCTTTGTTCAGTTCTGGTGCTTCTGAGGACTCTGGACGCCACCAAGGTGTTTGGGAGGCTTAGGAGAGCAGTTTGCTTCCGTGGCTACAACACGGGTGGTGCACTTGCAAAGTGAGGAGAGCTAAATCAGCATGGAGGCCACATAGCCTGTACCCCTTTCTACGGGTCACAGTCAGCCCGACATGGGTGCCCCCACATTCAGCATTTCAGTTTCTACGGGTCACAGTCAGTCCGACATGGGTGCCCCCACATTCAGCATTTCAGTTTCTACGGGTCACAGTCAGTCCGACATGGGTGCCCCCACATTCAGCATTTCAGTTTGTGACTTCAGGACTTCTTTTTCAGCCTTCGAAATGACCTTAACAGAAGGGAATAAGCTGGAAAAGAAGCTCTTCTATTCAACCTTTGCCACTGTGAGTACCAAGTATTCTGCTTAGACTTCTAGTTCATTTCTGTTGCAGAAGCGGTGGAGAATGTAGCTCTGCAAAGCGGCCCTTGCATTACACCACTGAACAGCAGCTTCTGTATTAAAGTGGAATTCATAGCTGGGCATAGTAGAAGCCACGGGACAAGGAGAATTGCTCACGTCCACGAGTTTGAGACCAGCCTTTGCCACAGAGAAACCATCTCTAAATATTGCTTATCCTATATGTATAAGCATTTTCCCTACATGTATGTAAATATGCTGTATGCGTGTCTGGTGCATGCAGAGACCAGAAAAGGGCACTGGTTACCTTAAACTGAAGTTATAGACTGTTGTGAGCCACCATATAAGTGGGGGAACCAAATCCAGATCCCATTTCAAGAGTAGCAGTGCTTTTAAACTGCTGTCCACTACCAACCTCTATTTTTTATTTTCTTTGATTGCTTATTTTTGAGACAGGGTCTCATTATGTAGTCCTGACTGGCCTGCAACTCACTATATAAACCAAACTGGTCTTGAACTCACAGAACTCTGCCCCAGCCTCCTGAATGCTGAGATTAAAGGAGCGTGGTACCATGTTTGGCTACAGTTCACCTCTTATCAGAAGGTCATGTCTAGGTGTTTTAAAGAATCTTCTGATCAACCGGGTAGTGGTGGCTCACGCCTTTAATCCCAGCACTCGGGAGGCAGAGGCAGAGGCAGGCGGATCTCTGTGAGTTCAAGGCCAACCTGGTCTATAGAGCTAGTTCTAGGACAGCTAGGACTGTTACACAAAGAAACCCTGTCTTGAAAAACCAAAAATAAAAAAGAAAGAATCAAGAATCTTTTGATTATCAGATGTACTATCCATTGCACCACTGTCCCAGTGCTAAGTGTTTTATTAACACACACGCATGCATTTAAGGAGCTGGGGAGTTGGCTCAGCACATAAGAGCATGTACTGTTCTTCCAGAGCACCTGAGTTTACTTCCCAGCATGCACATCCGATGGCTCACAATCATCTGCCACTCCAGCTCCAGAATATCACACCTTTGATCTCTGTGCTGCACCTGCCCTTGTCTGCATGTATGCATGTGCGCACACACACACACACACACATACACACTTAAAAATTAAAAAAAGATTTTAAATGGTTCGGGCCCCTGAGGAAGAAGTGAAGATGTGTGCACATAGTGCGTCCACAGGCTAAAGAAGAGGTGGGTATAAAGCAATGTTCTGTTGCTGCCCCACAGCTCACGCCCTGCCCAAGCCAGAGGTGGACACGAGTTTACTGGTACTCATGTCATGGCTCTTGAGGGACTGTGTCCTGTGTGGTATACACCTCCCCACCCCCGTCCCAAGCATAGCACTGTGTGTGGAGAATACCATCTTTCATGGGCTGCAGGTGGGCCCGTTGCAGAATCACTGCCCTGTCAATGAGCTTGGCAAGCAGGCAAGGAGGAGGACATAAGAGAACCTTGGAGATGCATCATCCAAGGGGCCCAATAGGAAGATGCAGACTTCACCTCTCTTCTTCCTTTTCCTTCCAGGATGACCGGAAAGAAGGAATGTCTGCATTTGTGGAGAAAAGGAAGGCCAACTTCAAAGACCACTGAGAAGTGGCAGCTGAGCCTTGTGCCACCTTGGAGAGGAAAGCTTAGCCTGTCAGTTGAGAGGCAAATAAATTGTCCTAAAGGCTAATGTAGGCCACAGTTCCTACCAAAGTCTTCGGGGCTGTGACCACAGCTCAGGTACCCGTGGTGTGGCCTGCAACCTTCCCCAGTGTTGGAAGTCAATCTCTCACAGTCTAAGTCAGAAATCTGGGAAGTATTCAAGGTGTCTTGATTTTTTTATTTTTACTTCACTTCAGAGGCAGGTGCATGCTTGGACCACCCATACATACCCCTATGCGCTGTCAAGTGTCAGTAGCGCACAGCTCAGGATGTGGCTTCAAGTGGGAAGTGACCCTGCCCTGTCTGCTGATTCCAAGTGCACAATAATTCAATTAAAGCAACTATGTCAGTTCAGTTTCAACTCACCTATAGTTGTCTCTGGAGAATGAATGTGTTTTCTAATTCATATTGCTGTTATTTTCTTACAGATGGCATCTCACTATGTAGCCCTGGCTGCCTAGAACTTACTATATAGAATAGGCTGGCCTCGAACTCACAGAGATCCGCCTGCCTCTGCTTCCTGAGTACCACCACCACCTCGCTATTTGTGTGTTTTTAACTTCACCATCTTAACCACATCTGAGTACACCATCAAGCACTTTCATATCTGTGTGTAGCCATCCCCACTATTAGTTTCCAGAATTTCATCTTCCCAAGCTAAAACTGTCTCCAGTAGACACTGACTCCCTACCCCACCCCCCAGCCCCTGGCACCAGTTGTTATGGTAAAAATAAAACACCGCAAGTCCCCAAGTGGCTACAGTGGGCAGCGGGCCACAAAGAGCTGTGGTCCTAGGTAGGGAGCCCCATGGTGGGTAAGAGACTGAGACAGATGCAGTGTGAAGTGGGTTATGGAAGGGAAGGGGAGAGGGAGGGAGGCAGAGAGAGAGAAAGAAAAACAATGGGGAAGGGGAGAAGTGGGAAGAAGGGAGAGAGACAGAAGGAAAAACTCACAGGCTGGAAGCAGAAGGATGATCTGCCTGCCTCAGCGGATGGAGGGGGGAGGGGTGGGGCTTGTCTCTTAAAGAGACAGGACAGACCGTTACATCAGCATTTTTACTTTCTATGAGAATGTGATGGCCCCAGGCTGCTCATGAGCAGAATTAAGAGTATTTGTTCTTTTGTGTTTATTTCACTTGCAATGAACAGCCTCCCCTGCCTAACTCCTATGTTGAAATCCTAAAAGTGGTGGGCTTAGAATGCTAGGTGAGTGAGGCTCATAAGAGGGTCTGTAAGGCCCTAAGGGCCTGCCTGCAACTCCTTCCCGGTGGAGATGAAATGAGAAGGCACAAGGAAGTCTGTCTTCACCAGACAGCAAATCTGCCTTGCTTCAGCTTCTAGCCTCTAGAACTACATAGGCCAGAACAACACATTGCAGCATGTTGAAGCCTAAACTAAGACAAATACCATCTGAGTTCATTCATGCTATGGTACATTTGTTTAAAGCCTGGTGTTTGCTGGGCAGTGGTGGCACACGCCTTTAATCCCAGCACTTAGGAGGCAAAGGCAGGCGGATCTCTGTGAGTTCCAGGCCAGCCTGGTCTACAGACTGAGTTCCAGGACAACTGGGGCTACACAAAGAAACCCTGTCTTGGAAAAAGAGCAAACCAAAACGAAACAAACAGAAAAAGCCTGATGTTTTATGCTGATGTGGGGATATGCCATTCTCACAGTAATATAATAGATATTTTTTTGAAACCTTCTTAATATATTGCTCAATATATATTTGTCTTGAGCTGTGGACAGTCCTGTTCTAGCCTTCATGATAACTGTGACTACAGTTGTATGCCACCATCCCCAGCCACGTCATACATATTGACAGTGTCCAGGTTCTCACTGTCTGGGCTAAAATGGACAGACAGTAAGACAGTGACCTGCACTGGCCCTAACATTTGCTACGCCCAGAGCTTCAGTGTGGGGAAATGACTGCCTATTTGTTGTGGCAATATAACATCAGGACTCTTCTTCAGCACCTGCCAGATGGAGATCTGCCTGGGAGCACTCTCCAGTTCTGAGCCTCAGGGCATCTGTATAAAATGCTCCACGCGTCCCAGCACTCAGGCAAGGCCAGCAGATCACTGAGTTCAAGGCCAGTCTGGTCTACCTAGCAAGTTTCTGGACAGCTGGGGCTACATAGTGAGATCCTGACACAAACAAACAATAAGGGATTGGAGGGGTGAGAGTTGACGCCTATCTAAACTCTAGATTAAGACATACATTATATCCAAGAATTCAAAGTTTGTTTTATGAAGTTAATACACAGCGCAGACCATGGTAACTGGCGCGGTCACTCCACACTGTCTCTCAACCAAAGCTCCCTATTCTGGAATCCAAGTCTCAGGGCCTTTCTCCTGGCAAAACCCACTCTCCCCCAAGAAGAGGACATTGGATTCCCTGGGACTGGGGTTTCAGATAGTTGTGGTGTTGGGGATTAAACCCAGGTCCAGGAAGGGCAGCTGGTACTCTTAGCCATTGAACCATCTCTCCAGTCCTAATGTTCACTTATTAAACCTGGGCACTCAGAGAAGTGTCTGTTAGCCATTGATTGGGCCACAGTCTAGGATGCACAAGCCAAGGAGGTGACCACTCAATAGGAGAAACCTTGAAACCGAGTTAATTGGTTCATTAGTTAATTGTTTTTAACTTTAAAAATATGTATGAATGTTGTCCCTGCATTTATGTCTGTGTACCACACGTGTGCCTGACGACTCAAAGGCCAGAAGAGGTCAATAAATGCCTTGGAATTGGAGTTACAAATAGCTGTGAGCCACCAAACCCCAGTCCTAAAGAAGAGCAACCCATGCTCTTACCAACTGAACCATCTCTCCAACCTCTCTTTGGTTTAATTTTCGTTCATACACTGAGCACATACCTCAGTTATTTGTTCTGAAAACTGAAAGATTGTTTAAGATGTTCAGTGGGAGATTCTGTCTCAACTCTGGGCCTAACATAGCACACCCAGACCTGTGTGTGTGTGTGTGTGTGTGTGTGTGTGTGTGTGTGTAAGTTCACGTGTGTGTGTGTGTGTGTGTGTGTGTGTGTGTGTGTGTGTGTGTGTGTAAGTTCACTGGTTCCACCCTGGCGGGACAGGAACCTACCATACCCTTGGCTTCAGAGAGTTCAAGACAATGGGGTGTATGCAGATTGTCCCCAAAAGGAGCTCCCCCAAACCCTGATGAAGTTTTCAGCTTCTTTAAACTATTTGGTTTCTGACCCCAGTACAATTTGGGGATTTTGATTTGGTTTTGCCTCCAAACTGAAGCAGAAAGGTTACCTCTCACCCTTCACCCATCGCTGCCACCAAGTTGGGCAGCAGTGGCCATATCAGAGCCATCTGGGCAGGGGCACCAGAGATCCTAGGGCCAGGGCCTTGCCTGACCCGTTTTCACAGGTGCTTCTCTGGCATTTTTATCCTCTCCACACGGATTTGCTTTCTGAACTTTCCCACAATCTGCCAGGCCTCAGAGTTTTGCGTCGTCACCCAGGGCCTGACACAGCTATCCAGCGGTTGGATCCACCTCTCCTCTGGCACCTCCCCTATCCATACGGAACCGCCCTGCCCCCAGCTCCGCCAGTCCTGCGGCCATGGTTGCGCTCAAGGGCATCCCGAAGGTGCTGTCGCCGGAGCTGCTTTTCGCGCTTGCTCGGATGGGTCACGGAGACGAGATAGGTGAGCTTGTAGAAAGCCAAGCCGACAGCGTGGCCTCTAGCAGTGGTGCGGTGTGCACCGGGAGCCCTTGACCGGCAGGGTCCAGGAATGCCTGGGACACTGCGTCACCTTGCTCTTCAGAACAGGAAGCATCCAGTTGCTTCAGAAAAAAAGCTGAACTGAGGCCTACCATTGGCTCAGGCCGCAGAATTCTGGAAAGGACAAGCCAGGTTCCAAGTTCAGCAGCAAGATAGTTCCCAGACCTCCCACGTGGTCTCCCAGACTGCCCTGAGGTCTGCTGGGTTCCCTGGCTCTGGCCTGGTGCCCTAGAGCAAGACAGGACCACCAAAGGCTGGGGTGAGAGTATTGGTTCCTCCTCCCAGACACTGGTTTCATTGCCTCATTTATATAGTGTCTTTTCTGCTTCTCTGAAGGGGGCTGATGGACCCTTGATCTGTCCCCACTAACTGGAGTGGGAAGGATATACTGACCGGGCATGTGGACATCCCAGACGGTGGACTGTGTTGATAATGCACAAGGATGTGTGGCTTTGCGATACGTAAGGTGATCATCTGGGAGGGAGAACCACACCACCTAGAATCCGTTTCCCACTTCTCTCCCTTCAGTTCTTGCAGATGCAAACTTCCCAACTTCCTCCATCTGCCAGTGTGGGCCCGTAGAGATCCGAGCAGATGGTGAGCAGTATAGATAGACACGGGCCTGGTTCTGTGCCCTCTCTGTCCTGGCCCCTCATTCCTGTTAACTGGTTGCTTCTGTCCTGGCCCCTCAATCCTGTTAACTGGTTGCTTACTGTGGCCCAAAATGAAAGTTTGAGACAGATGGGGTCACAGGTCATGATGAGAACAGAGGCCTGACCCCTGCTCTGTCTCCCTAGGCCTGGCCATCCCACAGCTCCTGGAGGCTGTGCTGAAGCTGCTGCCCCTGGATACCTATGTGGAAAGCCCGGTGAGGAGCAAAAGCTGTGCACTGAGCTGGGCCTCAGTTTCCACTTTGCCAGACTTCATATGATCACACACCCCTAAAGGGCCCCCTCTCTCAGGGGAACCCTGGAGGTACCTAGGGCCACAGAGCTGACCCCTGTCTCCCCAGGCTGCTGTGATGGAGCTAGTGCCCAGTGACAAGGACAGGGGCCTGCAGACCCCAATATGGAACCTCTATGAATCCCTTCTGCTCAAAGCTGGCTGCAAGGTGAGTACAGCCGCAAGAATGGGCCCCTCTGTCTCCTGGAGGCTCAGGAAGAGTGAATCATGGGGTTACAGATGCAAGAGGTGTGTATCTGAGCCCTGTGGCCACCTCCCTTTGAGCCTCCTCCCTCTCCACTCAAGCCTGCTTCTTCCTCCTCCCAAAATCATGACCTGTCTGCTTGGGAGTTGGTCCCGTTTGAGCTAGAGGATTGTGGGCTGCCTGGTGGGGCCCCCTCCGGACTTCTATGGATGTGCACCTTCACCCCAAATCTTACTCTTTGCCACTTCATTCTTGCTAAGGTCTGCATATCACACAGCCCACATCCCTACCTGGCAGAGGACACACCCATTCTCCTAAAGGAGCTGTTGGCAGGCCTGGGCAGGACCAACCCGAGGCCTCCTGTCCTGGGCAGGGGACTTCCAGGGCAGTTTAGAGGATCTAGAATAGCAGTTCTCAACCTGTGGCTTGCAACCCCAAAAAGACCATAGGAAAACACAGATATTCACACTAGGGTTCATAATAGTAACAAAATTACAATTATGAAGTAGCAATGAAAATAATTTTATGGTTGGGGTCACCACGACATGAGGAACTGTAGTAAAGGGTCACAGCCTTGGGAAGACTGAGAACCACTTTCCAGAGGCTTGGTGAGCTGAGTCCACATCCGGCAAGCACCTTGTCCATCACAGGCTCAGACAGGGATATGAAAGATGCCCCTTGTCCCTAGTTCCGTGAGACCCCAGCATCAGGAGGACCAGAGGAATAGAACCTAGAAGAGCAGGGTTCCATTGCTGCCATCTCCTAGCTATTTCCTGATGGGGTACTCAACTCAGGAGTCCACGTGGAGGGACTTTCGGGCAAGGTCCCTCCAACCATGCCATTTTGTCTTCCAGAAAGCTCTGGTGAAGATAGAGAGATTTGAATTTTATGAACGTGCAAAAAAAGCTTTTGCTGTTGTCGCAACCGGGTGAGTTTCTACCGCGTCCAGGTGACTTGGGCAAGTCCTTATCCAGGCCCCGGGAACTGCCTCCACCTCCGCTTTGCCCAGGAAGACAGGAGGGACTTGTGCTGCAGAGTTCCTGAACATTATTGAGCAAGAGGGATAGAAGTAGAAAGGGGCAAAGTTAGAGTTTCAGCACCCTGACCCTCCGGCAGGGAGATGGCACTCTATGGAAACATCATCCTCAAGAAGGGAACACTTGACCTTGGACCCTCATAGAGACCACCGGAACCCTTTGGCAGCACTCAGACCTGGACCCCAGATCTTGAGAGACTCTGCTGACCCTGACAGAGATTTCCCCCCTCCCCTGATGTGTGAAATTGAGGGGGTGGGGAGAGAAGTCACTGTCAATCTTTAAAGGTTTTGTACTCATGAACTTGTCTTGTGGTGAGTTCCAGGGAGGCCATTAGCTTCCGAATAAGCACCCGCTACCCATCTTTGTTGAGTTCTCAGGTGGAAAATCCATATGGGATATGAAGCATGGAGGTTGTTTGAGGGCTGGGAGCTGGACAGGAGCTAGGCCTAGATAGGGACCTGAGAGCTGAATTGGGTCTGTGGCCGTGGCCTGGGTCTAGACAAAGGCCTAAGCTGGTAGTTGATGTTGGGTAGGCTGCACAGCAGGGGACTAGAGGTGGTTGCACAGGATGCTTGTGGGAATTGGGAATTTCTGAATTCCTCACTTGGGTTGCAACACACAGTAACTCATGACTAGGGCCAATCTCTGAACTCTAGGCCAGGGGGCAAGGTGGCAGAGTTGGACTGGACACTTTAGATGGAAGGATGCTGACATGCAGACATGACTGCTCAGCTGCTAGGGAGGGTAATGCTGACCTCCCTGGTTCAAGGTCAGAGAGGTCTGGGTGTGGACTGGAACTCATGCCTATATTTGGCAGGTTGAGCACCCACTACCTATGCCTGAGCAGCTGTTAAGTCCAGGAACTCAGATGCAACCTGGCTGCTCCTAACTGAATCTTCAGTTGTCCCGGATGGTAAAGGATCAATTGGGGCTCAGAATTGCAGACAGAAATAGCAAGATTGGAGGGGAGGAACTTAGAAGGGCCTGAAACAGCTTCCCTTATGAAAACCTGGATGTGTCTGCACCACATGTCTACAGACTATTGGGGAGTGTTCATAGCAGCTTTGTCTGTACTAGCCAAAAGCTGCAAACAACCAAAAGTTGAGCAGGTGAGTAGACAGTCCCTATGATGCCCAAGTGCTCTTAACTTTTGAGCTATCTCCAGCCCCAGTTCCCCTTTAGGAGGAAATGCCCACAGAAGTTCCTGGCTTGGGCAAAGCTAGAAAGAAACCTGGCCATAGCATTACCCTGGGTCAGTAGATACTTGTGGTCCCAATAAAACACCGGGCTTTTGGGGCCCCAGCATCTGCAGGTCCTCTGCTTAGATTCAGGGCTGTGAAGGCGGGACAGCTCAAATTTTGACCATGGGTCTGACCTCACGGGCACTGGGCAGAGACTCACTGGGCACTGCTCCCTGACCACCTACACCTGAATCTCTAGATTAGGCTAGGGGACAGAAGTGATAAAGTAAGAAAGGAGAGCACTTGGGTGTCCTTATGTGGAATTTGGTTCTACCTGGGACCTGTATAGGATTTGGGCACCTCTGCTCCACTGAGTAGGGACCGTAAATAGATTCATTTCAATTCAGATTCTTACTAGGATGGCAGGCAGAGTACCTGGAGATGAGGACTGCGCCTTGGGGTCACTGTCAGAGCGTTGTTATTCGTCTTCAGGACCTTGGACTTGACTGTGATGTGGGGGCAGTAGACTCAAGTAATACAAACACCCCTGATTCATCGCTGAGATGGAGCATTGGCTCCTGCTTCGTGGGGCTTAGAGGCCTGGGTGCACATGAACCCTCACTCCTCCCACTCATGTCCTGGGGACATGAGACATCCATGGAGCTCTGGGATGCGTGGGATTGATAGATAGCCTACACAGCTGCGTGGGGTTTGGGTGCATTGGGATAGAGAGCTGATGGCCTCTCTTAAGCTATCTGTTCTGCCTGAGCTACTGGAGCTGGCAAATGTGTGGCTCTGTGGCCCCTAGTGCCTCCCATTGCAAGGGTAGGATTGATAGTTACCCCAGTACCTATCATCTTAGGTGCTTAGGCCTGAGCAAGGCCATGTGGACAGGCACCCCAGAAAGATCCAGGTGCTGCCCAGAAAACTAGGACAGGAAGTATGAGCTCTGACTCACTCTTCTGAGCACCTACATATGTGTCCACCTGTTTACCTGTGTCTATCTATCTGCCTATGTACCCAAGCACATGCATAGCTACACACCTCTATACCTGTGTATACATGAACCTATGTACCTGTCCACCACTGTACCTATGTGCCTGTGTAAGTATACACCCGTGCAACCACCTATATGCATCTTTGTAACTACATACCTATTCATGTGTGTACCTATGTGTTTGCACATTTAGCTATGCATTTCTGCATGCATGTACCTAGACACATGTGAAACCATGTGCCTATGTACCTGCACACTCGCTAACCGGAGTCCCACCCAACCTCCCACCCCTTCATCAAACACGTCCTTTCTCAGCCTCTTCGGCGGGAATTCCAGAATAGTTTTCATTTCCCTGCTGAGTCTGCTGCTGCTAACTGGTCCCCACACTGTTGACATGCTTATCACTTCACCCCTACCTGTGGAAAGATGGACCCAAGGAGAAGAACGGTTCATGAGCTGAGGGTCAGCTAGCCCTTTGCCTAGGGTGCTTTTGATGAGCCACAGGTAGGGCAGTGATACTTCTTCCTCCTGGACATAGCTGCTGTGCCCCGGGATTGCTGGTCTTAAAGATACTCATGGCTTCCCCCGGTTTGCAGGTGTTTATTTTTGCTAGCTGGGGGGAGTCAGTGGTCATAACAGCCTGGGCCTCATGACAGGAATGGGAGAGTGGTTAGGGTTCGCTGGAGTCCTCCAGAGAGTGGGAGATGTGGTCAAGGTCCTCCTCTGGCCCCTGGAGCACCTGATGATGTATCTTGGGCAACATCTGGGGCACCGCTTCATCCTGGACCTCCTCATACATCGGATGGAGGAGACTGTCAAGATCCGGTTCTGGGCCATGAAGAGGGTTCCGAAAACGGCTCAGGATGTCTTTTTCTTCAGTCTCCACCAAGGTCATGGCATCTGGGAAGAGGCAGAAGTGGGTGTGGCCTCAGTCTCCCTCACAAGTTCCTCCCCACTAGCCTCCTGTACAACTGGACCCCATGGTGCGGCCTTGGCCCCACTCTGACCTGGACGCCTTTCCACAGCGGCTGCAAGCTTCTGCTTGGGCACGAGCAGCAGTGCCCCCAACTGGTTGTCCTTCTCCAGGGCCTCCGTGACTTTGGTACCCAACACCCTGCCAGCAGGAGTAGGGTAAGGTTCACACGCAGGTGGGAAGTTAGACACGGCCAGCCCCACATTAGAAGACCTTCTCTGCCCCCAGGGAGCTGCCGGGCCTAGAAGCCACTCCATACCCACCCACTTCATCAACTGCCCTGTAAGACCTGGTACAAGTACATGGCTTTGCGCCCCCAGTGTCTCTAAGGCGTAGGTGCAGGGGTGAAGGCTGAGGGGGTCAGAGCCTTCCCTGGGCAGGGCCCTTAAGGGCAAGGGAGGTAATATATTATGCTGTTCTAAAACTTAGTCCGTAGGAGGCTTCAGGGAGAGCTGAGTCTGGGAGATGGCCTGGGGCTCCTGGGAGGGAACTCCCAAGGAGGGATCTGTAGGGTTTGAGTATCACCTCCTTCTAGAAGCTTCTGAACTGCCATGTTCTCCATCCCCCAGTGCATCAGCCCACACTTGCCTTCTGGGGCACTTACTTCTCTGTTTCCTGTTCAAGGATCACATGTTTGCCTTTGGTCTTGACAGGGACCTAGGAGAGTAAGTCATGGGTGGGGATTTTGCCAGTTAGTAGTCCAAGGTTGGAGGACACCCAGGGAGAGGCCACTCTGAGGCCCACCCACAGGCAGGGCTTCCGCTCAACCAGTGTTAGGCTCTAAGGGATAGGGTCACTGTGGATATCAGGATTGCAGGTAGGGGATACCAGCCTGTCCCTAAATGGCCAGTCTACCTGGAAACCTGGCCAGGAGAAGGAGAGTCCTTCAGCAGGTACCTGGAACTCACCTTGGACTCTGCACCCTCACTACACCCTGTATTTTTGCCCCAATTAAGGCTGTGCTTGCCCCTCCCCATCCTGGTTAGTGGCCCAGAAGGTAGTTGGCTCCTCTGAGTTTAACACCTTATGAGACAAAGTAACAGGAGAGAATTGAGGCAAAGGGCGACCTTGGGGAAGTGCCCAGCTCCAGGAAGCTGTGGTTGGCCATGAAGGGTGGACCTCCCTCATCCTCTTTCACTGCCACGTGTGCAGGCTGAGTGGGCTTGGCACAGGGCAAGCTCAGTTCATTTCCTACTGGGCCCTCTGTCACCAGGCTAGACCATGCCCTCAGTGAGTATGCCAGGGCCAGTGTGGAGAAGACCCACCTCACACACGGTCTTCCTAGATGGCCTCACCTGTAATCATCTGTGTCATGAAGCCCACATCCTCCCATCCTGGGATCACCGGAGTGTCATGGAAACTCATGTCCCCGTCTGGTAACATGGGTGCCATGGAGGACCATGTTCACTCACCCCGGGGTCACCCGGGTATCATGGAGGCTCACATCCCCATGTGGTTATGTTGGTATGATGGAGACCCATGTCCTTCAGGTCACCTGGAAATTATGGAAGCCCATATCCTCACCTGGTAACCTGGGTGTCATGGAGATTTGCCCACTAGACCCCAGAAGGGCCCATGCCCTTCTCTTCCTGAGGCCCCCTCCTCAGTGCTCACATGATGTTGCTACCACATTCGCCACATGGCCTCTGCCCTGCCTCCCCTCCCCTTGCCCTGCTCGGGGTAGAGGAAAAGAGGTCTTTTCCAATATTACCCACTAACTGGGGCAGAAGTTGGCAGCCAGGGATGGAGCCAGGCAGAGGAGCCCCTGCATACCTGGAGCACTGGGGTTGCACCAGCCTCCTGCAGCAGCACAGCCACCATACAGGTGGCCAGGAGAAACCTGGGGGACCAGAGAGGAAATATGAGGTGGTGAAAAGTCACCTCATCTCCTGATGCTCCAGTCAAGACCTGCTGGCCCTGGTGGCACGTGTCTTGGACAGAGAGATCAAGGGTAGATCCCTGCTGACCCATTAGTTCTTGATTCTGATTTCACAGGAAAGGCAGGCAGAATAAGCAAACAAGATGCTCAGGGCACACCTGCTCTATGTCTCGATGCCAAGTTCTCCACAAGACACCACATGCCCTAGGCAGATCCTACTGTGACAGGACACTGGCAGTCAGTGCTGAGGATTCCAGAGGCCATACACAGACAGACACGAGGGCCTGCATACACATATGCATGACAACATTGGCAGGATGCATGGGGGCCCTAGCACAATACCATACATATCACAGTACCCATGAGACCATGACCCATGGTATTGGGGATAGCGTGACTTCTAGTAGGCACTCCGTGGCCAGTAATCCCAGCCCCATCATACAAACAGAAGAAATGGCAGGTATTTCTGGACATGTGGTTGTTGAAAGTTATCCATGTGTGTCAAGTATGCATGTGTTTGTGTTATATGGCATGCATATGCATACATGCATGTACACAGTGTGTGTGTGTGTGTGTGTGTGTGTGTGTGTACTAAAGCCTCAAAGAAGCCTCTCGGCCAGGCAGTGGTGGCACACGCCTTTAATCCCAACACTTGGGAGACAGAGGCAGGTGGATCTCTGTGAGTTCAAAATCAGCCTAGTCTACAGAGTGAGTCCAGGACAGCCAGGACTGTTACACAAAGAAACCCTGTCTCAAAAGAGAAAAGAAAAGAAAGGTAGGAAAAGGAAGGGAAGGGAAGGCAAGGGAAGGCATGGGAAGGGAAGGGAAGGCAAGGGAAGGGAAGGGAAGGCAAGAGAAGGGAAGGGAAGGCAAGGCAAGGGAAGGGAAGGGAAGGCAAGGGAAGGGAAGGCAAGGCAAGGGAAGGGAAGGGAAGGGAAGGGAAGGGAAGGGAAACCTTCCCTCAGTGATTCAGCACTTTGTGATGGGGACAAAGGACAGCAGGTGAGGATCTGGCCAGATAGGGTTGAGTAGCCCTGTCTCACCTCAGAACCACTAGACAGAGGCCTATTTTTATGCTGGGTGGAGAGATGAACATGGAGAACCTCATCCTAGCCTTTGTCCTCTCTAGCCTCTGCCTCCATGATGATTTATGTCCTACAGGGGCCCTAGGTCTCCCTGGGAATGAAACCCTAGCTCCGGGGTGACTAACAATCAGGTTGCCTGATTCCTGCCTCTACTCCCACCAGTCCTCAAAGGCCTGCTACATATACCCCTGCCTCCCTTCCCTACCACTGTCCCCTTTCTTTTGGGCCATCACAGCCTGGAATTGTTGCCTCTTCATAGGGGTCCTTTAGGATCTAATGTTCACTGGCTCAGGGACCCCATGGGACTACTCACCCTCATGCCTATTTGGAGGCCACTTGGGCTGCTCTTAGAGATAAACCCTGGATTGCAGACCCCAGAGTGGGTAGTTTGCAGTAAATGGGGGGACTTTCCTTCCCATCCCTCCTTCCTTCTTCCTTCCTTCTTCCCCTAAGACACTCCCCTGGAATCAGGCTTCAAGTGGGGATAGACTAACCCCCCACGGCTTATCTCTAAGCCAGAACTCCTGAACTCAGACCCAGGGTGATCCTAACCACACAGCCAGGCCCACCCTGGCCAGTGCCCCACTGCCAACTTTTAAGGGTAGGAAGTTAGAGCCCAGGGGCCATGACATCACCTCTTCATGACTGGGGCTCCCTCTCAGTGCTGAAGCTCTAGGTGAGTGGAGAAGCTGCAGATCCCAGTCTCAGGTGCCAGGTCCTCTTTCTCCCAACCCTGGCTGCTTAGGGTTTTATTACCCCTACATGGGTGTGCCTGACCAGAGGTCAGGGGCCAGCAATCACCAGGCGGTAGGCAATCCTGCCCCACCATATGACTTGAGCAGTGAGCACAGACTGAGCCACCAGGAGACTTTTGATCTCTCACCTGCCAGTTCTACCATGACCTACCCATTTTAGCACTGGACCACCCACCACAGGACCACTAGCTCCTGTTCTTTCTGGTCACCATAGCTGAAGTCTTCTGCATACGTAGGCACTTGGCTCTGTTACCCCTCAATCCCTATGGGGCTAAGCTTCAGACCAACAATCACAATACCTGAGTGTCCCCAGAGCTGGCCCAGGGTGGGATTCTATAGGATAAAGATCATAAAAACACCAGGCTCTTCAACGTTTCTTGGCCCTACCTCTTTCCTTTGGGACTTCAGGATAAAGCAGTTGTCACTCCAAGAACAGTTGCACTTTGGGGAGGCAAACCCTAGATAATTGAGTCACTTTCAGAGAGGCAACTACGGTCAGGGCTCAGGGAGCTGGTCTCCCCCTGGCGGGGCTAGGCAGTCACTGCAGATAGCCAGAGCTTCCGGGAGACCCAAAACTAAGGAAGCCCCAGACTGTTGAAATTCAAAGAGAAAGTATTGAGAAAGTACTGAAATACACAGTACCAGAAATACTTTTATAACAATCCTCCTCAGAGTAATGGGGACAGGCCGCAGCATTGAAAGAAGACGTACACCATCCTACCATGGTCCACCACTCCCTCTGTGAATCCAAGGTTACCTTGTGTGGTGATTTCAATGAGAATATTCCCTACACAGGCTTACACATTTTAGTACTTTGGCCCCAGCTGGTGGAAGTGTTTAGGGAGGATTAGGAGGTGTGTCTTTGTCACTGGGGGTAGAATTTGAGGTTTATAATGCCCATGCCATTCTCAGTTCTCTCTCTCTCTCTCTCTCTCTCTCTCTCTCTCTCTCTCTCTCTCTCTCTCTCGTTACAGGGATCTAGCAGAGTCACTGTGATCTAGGGTAAACATTAGAATGAATAGTTGTTTTCTAGATGTACTTTGAAGAAATCATGGGGAAAACAGTGATTGTCTTCCATGGTTTATAGAATTGTTTTGCTGAGGGAGCTTTACAGTTTTGTATGGCTTTGGCCACAAGACACTGGCATGCCGGAGGCTCTCGGATAACTGGGCACTGCAAATGGTACACAGCAAGGACTAAAGTGGTGGGGATGCGATGTTTTCATTCAGAAAAGATGAATAGATTAGATCAGGGACTTTGGTGTGAGGAACTTGTTTATCCAAAAACGCAATTTTGTGTGATAATCAATAAATATGCCTTTGAACGGCTGTTTGAGGTTCAGTTCATCAGAGACTGCTCCTCCCTGCTGCCACACAGGCCTAAGGAAATCATCTTGGAGTGACCTTTCTTCAACCAACCCACACAACACAGAACACCTGACATTTGGTGCCCAAATGGATATCTTAATATAATTACTGATTCTCAATATGTGTAAGGAGTTGTATTCCATATAGAAACTGCTGAACTTATTCCTGATAATTCAGAATTAACTTTGTTATTTATAGAACTACAACAGGCAGTCTGGGAAAGGGATTGCCCACTTTATGTACTCCCATTCAGCCCCATGCTGGATTGCCTGAGCCATTAACAAAAGGAAATAAAGAGTTGATTAAGTATTAATAAAAATGTATTAAAATCTTCAAATTTTCATTTAAAGCATCATGTTAATAATAAAGGCTTAAAAATTATTTCATAACCTGACGGCAAGCTAAAAAATTATTTTTAAAACTGTCCTACTTATTCTTTATATAATCAAACTCCTTTACCTACAGGAAGTAATCCTAAGGACGCTCAAAAAATAAAGCTTGACAAATGAATGTATTATACATAAAAAAATTTTAAAATTAAAATATATGCATTATACTATTAATACATACTCTGGATTTCAATGGACATCTGCCTTAAGTTCTGAAAAGGCTGATTGTATAATTATACATTTATTAGATACAATAGGCTATAATGGACATACTGATAAAAATTAAAGCTGATAATGCCCCTGCTTATGTTTCCAGTAAAGTGAAACAGTTTTTTATGTGTCATAACATAAAGAACATTACAAGAATACCATATAATCCTACAGGACAAGCAATTGTTAAAATATCTAATCATTCACACTCTAAAGAAATGCTTATAAAACAAGAGGGGGACATGAGGACTCCCAGAGATACTTTACGTAATGCTTTACTAACTCTAAACTGTTGAATTCTAATGAAACAGGGACAACAGTTACCAAAAAGCATTGAACCATAAAAAAAAAAATTGCTGAATGGAGTCAGCTCGTATACTACACGGATGCTTTAACAGCAGAATGACAACCAGAAAAGGTGTTAAGATGGGGCCAAGGGTATGCTTATGTTTCTGCAGGAGATGGAAAGTTGTGGAAGAAAGAGATACAGAAAGTCCTTAAAGCAGACAGCTGATTTTCCTACATGGGGAGAGCTTAAGAAATTGACTGAAGAAGGAGATGCAGTAATTTGGCTGGCTAGGAAACCTTTGAATGCGACAACTTTGCTCCTTGCTATGCTGTCTGTGGTAACTGTCCAGGTAACAGGGACTAAACATGCTTACTGGGCTTATATTCATAATCCTCCAATTAACAAAGGAGTAAGTTGGGGAGACAGAGATATTCTTGTTGTGGTCAGTGAATCCTCTTGGCTACCTTTTGCTGCCTGGGGCCAGCCTCCAGCAGTGTAGGGCTCAAAGGGAAATTCACGGAGTCTGTGCACTGTGACTTTTTTAATCTGAGGGGCTTAGTGGGAAGACACCCACACACGCTCTTGATGGTTTCTTTCTTCGTTCTTTATTCTCTTTTCTCCTTCATCTCTATCCAGAAATGTCCCTTCTATCTCTCTTGATGTATTTCTTCTAACTCTCTTGATGTTCTCCTCCTAATTCTCTCATTCTGGATGTTTTCCTTCTAACTCCTTCTAATTCTATCTTTATCCTTTCCCTTACAGCTTATATACCCCAGCAAAATCTTCCAGGCCATATAAAAATTACAGTGTGGTTACATTCTATTTTTCAAGTGAATGATTACAATGAATACAAGTAAGAAACAACATGCTTTCTATTTCCCATAACACGATTAAACATTTTACTTATTACAGGTGAAAACAAATTATCCTAAGAACCCATGTACATTCATACCCAAGCAACTTGTTATAGATTAACAGAGTGTGAGCAAGCAAGGTATTCTTTTACTGGCAGACTGTGTTTTGTGGTTACAAAGAAAGGACCAATGGCTTTATTACTTATCTTGGAAGTAAGGAAGCTTAAAGGAATCACAAACCTAAACTTTTATACATGAAAAACAATCAATCAGCTCTACTTTAAATCTTTAGGGTGCATACCCACTCATCAATAGTTTTTTTTGTAACAGGAGGTTGAGGGCAGAAATGGGTACAAGGAATTAATCATCACCTTTGGATATCAACTAATTCTAGCAAGAAAGGCACGTCAGCTAATGATAATTGGGCTGCTTTATTCTTGTCCTCTGACCTCTCAACTACGTGCCTTTCTGAAACTTTAGATTGTCTTCTTGGGTTTTTCACCTCAAAGATATGTGACAAAATATCTTAGTCTAATTTTTAAGTTATTGTCAAAGCTTCGTTTCAGCTGTGATGCACTCCAAAACCTTTGAACATACCTCCCAACACTAACATTAGAAGGATTTAAACTAGTTGGGCTATTGGGACTCAATCGTATTTCTTAATCATTAATCTAAGCCACAATCTACACAACTGAGTAGAAACTCATATGTTCTAGCCATATGACACTTCCTTGTTTATATTTTTAATGGTCAAAACTCTTTTTAAACTAGCATTATTATTACCAATTAGACAGTACATCTTAGGAAGAAATAATCTTCATAATAATTCAAGGTAAAAATGCCAGTGGAATGGAATATTTCCATGAAATAAACACACTACATTAGAGGCAGTATCCTAGATTTACCTATCAGGGATTTTCCTCCTGGTTGACTGCCACCTTGAACTTCAACTGCCACCTGCTTGCTGCTCTTCTGACACTGCCACCAGCATCGACCTGGTCCTTATGACCATAAATGACCTTCTATGCCTGAGGAAGACAGCAAGGAAATTATAAATCATACTGTGGGAGTGCAAGAAATTCCTATTTATATGGGTAATGAAACTCCGTGTATAAATATAATTTTTCAAATTTGGTCATCTATAGCTTATGCTACCTGGGATTTTTATAATAAATTTTACTTCCTTCATGTACCTGGTTTTAGAGGGTGGTAGATTAATGCTTCTAGTTCCATAAATCTGACATTTTGGAAGACGTGGGTTACCAACAAGGAATCTATCTGGATACATTGGCAACAATGTAAAAGTGAGAACCCTGGGGAACTTGTTAATATCTCCTAAGGAGAAATCATTGATTGGAGCCTTATGCTTCTCTTGAGGAAAATATTCTCACTCAAAATTCAAAAGGTAATGGTATAGTTAGAATGAATGGAACTAGAAATATTAGCTCTACTGTTGATGAGCGTATCCAATGGCATGGAGTTGGGATGTCAGGTGCTATGTTGCAATTTGGCAATTCAGTTCAGACTAATTAGAAATTAGCAAGTGCGGGGCTGGAGAGATGGCTCAGAGGTTAAGAGCACTGGCTGCTCTTCCAGAAGTCCTGAATTCGATTCCCAGCAACCACATGGTGGCTCACAACCATCTATAATGAGATCTAGCACCCTCTTCTGGCGTGCGGACATACATAGAGGCAGAATGTTGTATACATAATAAATAAAGAAATCTTTAAAAAAAAAAAGGAAAAAAAATAAATTAGCAAGTGCCCTCTTAATGCGTGGAAGGGTGGTTAAACGTTAATGATGGTAAGTATACTTTGCCCTTCAGATTAAATCAAAGTCACACCTTTGCAGCATGTGTACCATTACTTTATATATTATTAAAAGGGCCTACACAATAGTGCCCTAATAACTATAGTATCACTTGTGAATGCTGTACTCTTCGTACCTGTATCAATGCCAATATGTTAATGGATGTTTATATATTTTTATAGCCAAGGGCAGCAGTCTGGATGCCAGTGAAGCTGCTGAGGCCATGGCAAGACTCATCTGTGCTGATTCTAACCCAGAAACTTGCTGAAAGAATATTAAGAAGAACCTGTCAGATGACTGGATCTACTATTGTTGTAGTTATGGGAATTACTGCATTGACTACTACTGTTGTGAAAGCTAGATCGGCCCTTCATGATTCTAAAAATTGCTGAATTTTTAGAGTCTGGCATCAGAATAAAATAGAGTGGACCCACCAAAATAAAACAGATAATAAGATAATTAATGAAATAACTGACTTGAAACAGGCTGTTACTTCTGGAGGATCAGTTAGAGACTTTAAATGAACAAATTAAACTAAAATGTACTTGGAATATTACATCTTATTGTAGTGCACCTTTAAGGTTTTAATGAAAGCAAATATGATTGGGAAAAGATTAAAATGCATTTGTTGAGTCACCCTATTCTCAAATGTTTTATGATTTACAACAAGAAATTAAGGAAACTTTTTCAAATAAATTGTCTGATGTATCTGGGATGAATGTTATGGAAAGTCTTACAGATACCATAGCTTCATTTAATCCTATAAATCATTTTAATAGATTCCTAATTCTAGCGACTTTTTTAGTTGTTTTTGCTGTGATAACTTTACTGGCTTTAAAATGTTTTCTGGCTTCTTTACGTAAGACCATGAGACAACGCCAAAGAGAAAAGGCTGTCTTCACTGTGTGGCTGTATAATCTTCAATATAACTATAGCTTAAACAAAAGGGAGAAATGTTGTAGGGATCTAGCAGAGTCACTGTATCTAAAGTAAACATTAGAATGAAGTACTTTGAAGAAATCATGGTGAAAACAGTGATTGCTTTTCATGGTTTATAGAATTGTTTTTCTGAGGGAGCTTTACAGTTTTGTATGGCTTTGGCCACAAGACACTGGCACGCCCGAGGCTCCTGAATGGTTGGGCACTGCAAATGGTACACAATGCTTTCCTCCAGAAAAACGTATGGATTAGACCAGGGACTTTGGTATGAGGAACTTGTTTATGCAAAAAACAACTTTGTGTGGCAATCGGTAAATATGCCTTTGAATGACGGTTTGAGGTTCAGTCCAGCAGAGGCTGTTCCTTCCTACTGCCACACAGGCCTAAAGAATTCATCTCGGAACGACCTCTTTCTTCCACTGACCCACGCAACACAGAACACCTGACCCCCCCACCCCCGTGTGTGTGTGTGTGTGTGTGTACATGTGCACACCTCATGCTTATGGATCAAGATATAAGCTCTCAGCAACTGCCCCACTACCATGCCTGCCTGCTGCTGTGCTCCCCACAATGATGGCCATTGACTCAGACCCTCTAAAACCATAAGCTCCAGGTTAGACATTTTCTGAGTTGCCTTGGTCAGGGTGTTTTGTCATGGCATTAGAAAAGCAATGAAAACACTTGGATGCTAAAGTCCAAGGCTTTCTGAAAATGAAAACTACAGGCCAATAATCCTCCACAAATAAAATATTAGCAAGTAAAATACACATGAATTGATCCCAAGAATGTAAAGTTGGTCTAGTATTTAAAAATTAAAATTGATGTTCTATACTGTAGATAAAGGACAAAGAGCATGTGCTTATTTTAATAGACAAAAAAAAAACACTTGACAAAATCCAGTATTCATTTATGATTAAAGTGGGAGGGGCTGAGAAACTACTCAGAAGTTAAGAGGGTATACAGCTCTTGCACAGGACCAGAATTCAGTTCCCTGCATCCATCCTGGGCAGCAAGCACTCACCTGTAACTACTGGTAATTCCATCTTTAGGGGATCTAATACACTATTTTGGTGTTCATGGCTACCTACACATGTGAATACATATATACACATAAATTTAAAAGTAAGTTTTTTTAAAGAAAAAACATTTAACTAGAACTAGGCTATATGTTCAATCCTTAGCACCGAAGGTGGGGGGACTAGAAACAGAACTTTCTAAACCTAATAAAATAAAAAACCTCCCCCCAAGAAATATACAAACAAGCATCTTTCTCATGTACTTATTTGTGTTTGATTTTTTTGTTGTTGTTTGAGACAGTGTCTTGCTATGTAACCCAGACTGGCCTTAAACTCATGATCGTTGTTGATCAGCTTCCTGAGTACTGGGATCACAGGTGTGTATATTCATGTGCTGAAAACATCGAACTTAGCGGTGAAAGACTGACAGAGCTCACCTTAGACTGGGGGCGAGGTGGCACCTGCTTTCCCTCCACTCTATGTGCAGGAGCTTCAGGGATGAATCTCAAAAACATTATGCCAAATCAAATAGCAGAGACTCCGGAAGACACATCCTAGAAAGGCGCAATTTAATTTGGAATGGAGAATGTTGAACTCAGGAAGAAAGTAGAAGGGCGCTTGTCAGGCTTGTGGGATAGGAGGGTATTGTCAAATCCATTAACTACAAGTGGAAGGATGAACAGTTTATGGTGGGGGAGTCAATGAACAACGGGGGATTATGCATTAGTTCGTATGACTCTGGTGATCATTACACAGTGCACGTACATATAAAATGTGATGCTTGTATCTTGAATGTATGCAGTCTTCATCAACTTGTTTATGATATAGAAAGTCTTAGAGACTTTCTAGACAAGCTTTCTACCGTTGAGCTACATTTTCACCTCTTTCAATCAGTTATTTTAAAATAAAGAGTCAGGCATGGTGGTACATGCCTTTAAACCCAGCACTGGGGAGGCAGAGACAGGTGGATCTAAGTTTGAGGCCAGCCTGGCCTACTGTAAGAGCCAAAGTTACATTTTTAACTTTTAATGACTATGCCTTCGAGAGCCTTGAAACAAAAATGCCTCTGCTCCGCAAGCCCCTTGCCCAAGGACAGATAGTTCCTGAAATGCTGGAGGCTATCTTTTATGGGAGATAAGTCACGTGCTTTCACTCCCCTAAGAAGTTTGTTTGACCCATCTGCACCCAATGTGCTTGATCATATGTGGGCGGGAGTTTCATAGGCAGGAAGTATGTCAGGATGTGCACTTGCCCCTAATTAGATATAGGCTGGAAATACATTAGGAAGTATGCTTGCCCTTGAAGAGATCTGATGGGAAATACTTTAATCTCTGCAAAAGTTGACTTGGGGCTGTTTTCCAGAAACCTGGGTATGGACCTGGCCAGAGCCCATTCACCTGGCCAGTACTGAACTTAAGTTTGCTTCAAATTAACTTTAGACTGATCTTATTCTTGATTGGTGGAATTAACACTACATAACAAGTTCTAGGACAGCTGGAACTACACAGGAATAAAAGAACAAATAAATAAATAAATGTTGTGGAATATTTGTTCAACTATGTAAAGATGTGTTGCATTTGGCTATGTAAAGATGTGTTACTGTTCTGCCTTGTCTGCCTACGGCCCCTGATTGTTCTAATAAAAAGCTGAATGATCAATAGTGAGGAAGGAGGTATAGGTGGAAATTCCGGGCAGGGAGAGTAAGTAGGAGGAGGAATTTAGGCTTGAAAAAGAAGAAAGAAAAGGAGATGACAGGGAGACACCAAGGGCCAGTCAGACAGACATAGAGGAAGTAGGAAAGTTGGACATACAGAATGAAAGAAAGGTAAAAAGTCCCAAGGCAAAATGTCGGTGAATAGAAATAGGTTAAATTAAGTTAAAAGAGCTAGTGACAAGACTGAACATTCATAATTAGTAAGTCTCCCTGACTTTATTTGGGAGCTGGTTGGCAGCCCAAAGAAAATTCCAACTACATAAAAATAAATAAATATAAGAAAAGAAAAAGAAAAGAGCTGAGCATGGTGGAGAATACTTGTAATTCCAACATTCAGGAGCCTAGGCCAAAAGAATAATAAGGCTAACCTGGTCTATATAGGCAGAAGGGAGATAAGATTATGCCCCAAGGTATCTTTATCCTTGGTTTCTTAATAATGTAACTTTTGGAGGGGTCAAAATTGTTGTGCAAGCATAGACATCTATCCATAAACTGAAGAGAGGTACAAGGCTTTTGATGAGCTCCTGACTCCTGAAACGAAGAAAATCAAATCCAGAAGCTTGAGTTCCCTGCCGAGATGCCAGAAGCAGAGAGTTGGAAGTAAACAAGACAGAAACAAAATTAGTACAGCTGCTGGGGAAAAGGGTCACCTTTGCTTTCAATATTAATAGCTGCTCGTAATAATTAATAGTTAACAACATTAATATCCTGTCAACATTTGATGATCAGGAAGCCCTCACCAGATAGAAGGTTGAAGCCCAAGAGCCTGGTCAAAGGCCAACTCCTAATGTCGTGACTATAGTAGAAAAGAACGAGGGCAGGATGACCCTTGTCCCGAACTGTCACGGCTGAAAGGTCTAGGGGTCTTCTCTGCCAGTTAAAGAATTAAAAGGCGGCTGAGTGTGGTGGCACACTCCTTTAATCCCAGCCAGCACTCGGAAGACAGACACTGGCAGATCTCTGAGTTGGAGGCCCGCCTCGTCTGCAGAGGGAGTTCTAGGACAACCAGGCTACATACAGAAAAACCCTGTCATGAAAAACCAAAAGAAAAAAGGCAGGAAAACCTCTTGAGCGCAACAGGTAGCAGATAGCAGCTGAGAAATCTCAAACATCACAGCTAGCAGCAGACAGAAGCATCAGCTGAAGAAAGATGCTTGAGGATGAGGAGACACGCATGTGCAGCAGACACAGAAAACAAGACCCTCTGCAAAGCGGAGCAGGACTTAGGAAGCCAAATAATCAGTCTTTTCTCTAGGGCTTGGATTTTTAAAGTCTCTGGAGAGTTTCCTCCCCTAAGTTAGGGGTGGTAAGTTTGAAGGAAGATAGGGTGGTGGATTGTTCCACAACTGTCCTGGGGTCTTGAACTTGTAGACTGAGGTTGGGCAAAAGCTGTGCTATTTTCTCTATGAGAGAAGTTAGCTTTTAGGCCACTGGTGGCTCTGAATGGAGGGATACTAAGATACACGCACTCCATAGAGATCCCCTCAGCTGAGCCTCCTTCATCACTTCATAGCCTTCCTTGTGGGCTACGAGCTGGACAATGCTTTCACAGCTGAAATGGATGGGGCGCAGCATAGCCCTGGGCTGCCATCAGAACACCTTGTCCTTGACAATCTCAAAGGTTTTAGGCCAGAGCCTATGGAGCTGCCAGGCACTCTGAAGGTTCAAAAGGTTTTTGCCAGTGAGCAAAACCTATCCTGACACCAGACATGCCCTTTGAAACGTTACTAACCTCATATTATGAAAAAAAAAGTATCAAATTTACTATTTATTTGGTGGGTTTTCTTGTGCCCAAAATTATTTCTAGATTTTTGCATAGCCTAACAATGGTCAATAAAACTGTTTCCAAAAAAACCTCAGTAACAAGAAGGCAAACAGCCTGACTGAAAAACATTTAGAATATCTGATCTTTCACTAGATACACACAAATGACTAATGGCCCCATGAAAAGATGCCAAGCTTCAGTCACCAGAGTAATAAGTACAAGGTGCAAAGTGCACCGTGCATGCCTGTTGAGACACTGCGCCTGGTGGACTGGGTCTCCCCTAAAGTCCTACATTGAAGTTCCAATCATTTAGACTGTGACTGTAGTTGTAGACAGCATCTTTTAAAAAGGCTGTTAAGGGCTGTCTTAGTTAGGGTTTCTCTTGCTGTGATGAAACACCATGACCAAAACACAAGAGGAGGAGGAAAGGTGTGGTGGCCCACAAGTGACTCGGTTTCCATCTGGAGTCTATTCTGCTTATGAATCATTTGAGTTTAAGCTTGCTTGTTTCAGTCTCCTTGAGGGCTGTGAGAAAGTTCTGATTAAGCCCAATGGGGAGGGGGAACACATTATCTATTAAGACACAGGCTGGTGTATGCCAGCCAAAGGCACATATAGATAGAAAAGGAAAACTGCTTGCTGCTAGCAGGACTCACCCGATAGACAGCGAGCCTGCTTGTGCTTTCTCCCAAGAACAGTACAGGGAGGTGGTTAATTGACTATACTGATCTTTGTTCTGCTTTATGGTCTTAATTTGTATAAAAGCAAGTTCTAAAATAAACTCTGGGCTGTTTGGTATTGGCCAAAAGACCTCCCGGATCTATCCTGTGTCTCTGTCTTAGCTTCTTTTACCTGCCATTTCCCCAATCCTCACCCCCCACCTCCAAGTACCCAGATTGACTGACTTGTCGGAAGTCTCCAACAGAAAGGGTTTATTGGACTTATGCTTCCATTATAGAAGGAAGTCAGGACAGAAATTTAAACAGGACAGGAACCTGGAGGCAGGAACTGAGGCAGAGGCCATGGTGGGGTGCTGCTTACTGGCTTGTTCAGTCTATTTTCTTTTAGAAGCCAGGACCACCAGCTCAGGGGTGACTCCACCCACGATATGCTGGGCACCCCCCCAATCAATCACTAATTAAGAAAATGTTCTACATGCTGGCCACAGCCCAATCTTATGGAGGCATTTTCTCAGTTGAGGTTTCCTCCTCTCAGATGACTATAGTTTATGTCAAGTTGACATAAATCTAGCCAGCATAAGAGTTGAGAATTATGATGAATAATCTTGGTTGTCAACTTGGCTGCATCTGGGATCAATTATAACTCAAGCTACTGAGTACAAGAAGAAAAATCCTAAATCTTGGTGGCAATCCAGATAAAAGGACATGGAAGAGAGAAACTTTGCCTTGTGCTTGTTTGCTCTCACTGACAAGTTCATTTATCCTGTTGCTTTGGCATCAACTTCTGGATTCCAACATAGATTGGACATCAGCAGCTCTTCAGGAATCCTCCAGGCTTCCAGGACCAACTTGGGACTGCTGGGACATCCAGCCTTATAGATTGAAAAATCACTGGATTCTCAGCCTCCAATGTGAGACAGTCATTGATGGACGACCAGGATCACATACTCTAAGCCAATGTAAGAGATCACATATATACATGTCTATTCATTCTCTCCGTTCTGTTCCTTTAGAGAACACTGACCAGTACAAGGATGTAGCTCAGTTGGTAGAATGCTTGCCTAACATAACAGAGCCCTGGGCCCCTTTCTGAGGACCACATAAATGGATGCGGTGGTGCACATCTCTAATCACAGCACTCAAGAAGTGGAGTCAAGAAGACCAGGAATTCATTGTCATTCTAGGCTATACAGAGAATACAAGGGCAACCAAGGCTGCATGAGATGCTGTCTCAAGAAGGAGAAGGGGAAACGGAACAGGAAGATGAAGAGGAAAAGAAGGCGGAGATGGATAAGTAGTTAATTTAAAAGGGGGTAATTTGGGTAGGCCCTAATTCAGTCTGATTGGTGTCCTATTTAGAAGAAATTAGAAGACTCTGGCAGAGCCACTGTCTACACAAGTCAGGAAGCAGGATATCAGCAGGACCTGCACCAGCACCTTGATCTCAGAGCTTTGGCCTCCAGAATGGTAAGACTAACCAGCTGTGGTAGTTTGTTATGGCCATCTGGCAGGCTGATGCCAATGTCCATCACCAGATAATAACAAATGCTAGTGACTATGGAGAACCAGGGCTCCTCTATGCAGCTGACAGGAAAGTAAAATAGTGTTGGGCCTGGAGAGATGGCACTTGATGCTCTTGGAGAGAGTCAGAGCTCAGTTCCCAGCACCCACATTGGTGGTTCACAACAGTCACACTTTCCAGCATCTACCCAAGAGCAATAAAACACAAGTCTAACAAAGACTTGGTCAGGAATGTTGTTACATTTCGAGCAACAGACACAAAGGAGAACAACCCAAACACCTATCTATGCCATGACTCATCACTGTTCACCACCGTTGCTGAGTGTAAGACCTGGAGAAGCATGTCCACTAGAGATGGCCTGTGAGAAGCATGACATACACTCAACCAAACGTCTGTCCGTGCCACCTGCATATTGGCATGCCACAAACAACAGTGACCAAGATAGACAGAGCCAGTCCTGGAAAAGCTTCCAGCCTAGGAATTCAGATTCTGGCATCTAGGCGAGAGGCCAACCTCAGCTGTCCTGACCCCAGGTTCTACCGTGAGATGTCAGGGAAAGGGTCTGGCTCCTCCTTAAGCCAGGGAATCCTAGCTGGAGGAGCAGCCAGGGCTCCTCTGGTTTGGTGTCTGTACCCTGCAGTGAAGTGATGAAGTGTGAGAGCTGGCATTGTGTATGACTTTACATGCTGTGAGTGTCAGGGGTGAAAAAATGTGTGCCTTAGCCGTATGTGATATGGGGAGGGGTGAAGTGTGTATCAGGTATGTGAAATGTATGTCAGGGGTATGTGAAGTGTATGTGTCAGGTGTGTGACTGATGAGAGACAGTGTAGAGGTCTGCTGTAGGAGGGGGTGTGAGGCCACCTGAGCCACAGTGGTCCCTCCTCCAGCCTGCATCTCCATGGCAACCACAGCCTCGTTCTCAGGCTCCAGCCCCTTGCCAGCCCCGCCTGGTGGCGAAGCGTCTGGAACTGCATCCTCCGCATCCACACCGCATCCCTGTCCTCCCGCGACTGCGTCCTGCAGCAACTGCCTGTGAGCCATTTCCACGTTTCTTCTTTTGGAATGGGGACTAGGGGGCCAGAATGTGTGCGTGGGTGTTCAAGGGTGCAGGGATGTGAGAGGTGCGAGGATGGGGGGAGGGGCGGGTGCAAGAGTGTGCGCGTGTGGGATGTATGTGCAAGGATATAGGTGTAGGGGCTGAGAGTCTATGTGGGAGTAATTTGGCTAACCTGATGGCTGCCAGAGCGGCGGAGCACAACCATCTCCTCCCTGAGGTCTCCACTAGAAGTCAGGCTGGCCCTGCTGTCTCAGGTGGAAGATGGTCATTAGACCTCTCAGTACAGTTGGGGGAAGCTCTGCTGCCTTGAGGTGAAGTGGTCCCTAGACCTCGAGGTATGTCAAGAAACCCCTACAGGCCAATGGCAACCTGGACATTAGAAAGAATTATGGCTGCTCAGCCTGCACAAACCTCATACGAGGCTGGAATTCCCAGTCGTGGCCATAGTAGGGTAGCAGAGGCAATGGGACAGCCGAACCTGGGCCCACCCAGTCCAAGGTGACTGCAGACCCCCTCCCTGTGGTCTGGCTCCACCTCTGCAGGTCCGGAAGAGCCAGTGGGAGCTGTACATCGTCAAGCTGGCCCAGGGGCACAAATCCTAGCTCCTCTTCGGGTCTGTCTGTGAGGGTGGGGTGAAGAAAATGGGAAAACGGCCAGGTGGGAAGAGAGGGGTCAGCAGAAGGGGCGTTGACCAGAGTATTGAGTGTTTAGCTGTCTGCGCATGGGAGGGCATGATGGGGGTCGCTGCGTGAAGGTTCGAGGAGGGTAGGAGATAGGGCAGCCACTTGTCTCAAACCACCTGCCGCGGCTCGGTTCCGGATGCTGGGCCACAGGTGGCTGGTGAGTATAGGAAGCCAAAATCAACCGTGCACCTCCTCTTCGTCCCCCTTTGCTTGGGCCCCGCAGAACAACCACCCTTAAAACTAGAGGCAAACCATTACCCACAGGGCTGGGATGCAAGCAGACCAGGGTGGGCTCTGCCGCAGGGCCACGGTGGTGAGGTGGGGAAGGGAGGGCACGAGTCCGCACCAGTGTGCACTTCTTGTGACGCAGCATGAAAGAGTGCGTGTGAAAGCGAGTCTTGTGACCTCTGGCCCAGCTTTTATGGGCTTTCAATTAGGAGTCCGCATCCGCCTTCATTTATTTGTCCGTCAACATCTTGTCGGTGCACAACCCCCATATCGTGACCAGAGATGCCCAGCCCCACCCCCAGGAGGGCACTGTGAATGAGTAGCAAACCCTCGGGAGACGAAATGACAGAGTAGTGTGGAGAAGGACCGGTGAATGGTGTTGGGACGCCTTCTCAATTCTAAAGCTTTATGATTCCTGCCATCTTCCCAGCGGTGCCCCCAAGATCCAGGGCGGACTCTTCTTGTGTGCTGAGAGGAGGGGAGAGTTTTCCACACAGAGCCCTTCGTTTGCGATGTTCTGACTGTGGCGATGGAGGACTAGAAACTTGACATGGAACTCGGGGGCAGGGGGCTGCCTCCGTTGCCATGGGAACCCTCGGTGACGTGAATAGCCCTCAGCCGTGTCACCGTGGCAACCGAAGGCGGAGCTGGTGGGGAGGGAGGGTATTCTTGTGGACCGTAGTAGAGACTTGGATGCGTGGGGAGGACGCCATCTTCTGTCGATTCCCGTCTTCCTGGCTATTTTACCTCCACGTATCACCTGGCCCGCCGTTTATATTCTTCATAATAATTTCCGGTCCGTCTCTATCGCAATGCCTAACAGGTTGCCCCCAAACCATCTGATTGCCCACGTTCTCTGGCTAACGTAGAGGCAGCTTCCTCCCTAGGACCGAATCCATCTCTTAAAGAGGCTCTTTGTTGGCAACTGCTTGGTTTCTGTAAAGGCTGGGCCAGGCAGAAGGTCACAGGTGTAACACACGTCAAAGGGACCAGGGTCTTAGAGGGTCTGCCTGAGATGGGGGAGGGAGTGTTGATGCTGCTTCCTGTCCTCCACCAAATAGCCATACCTCCCTCACCCCCTACCCAGCCTTCCTTCTCTACTTTCTTGCCCTGGGAAGTTCTGCACCCAGCTGTCCCTAACACTGGACTGCTTTGAAATACCATCTCTGTGTTCCTCCTCAGGGCCTGTCACATCTATGGGCCCCAGCCAGTAGAGAGGGAGAAGCAGTGGCCATCTGCAGGTCTGGAAAGGTCAGCTGGCCTTCCAAGGGTGGCTGTCCAAACGAACCACAACTTTTACCATCCTGGAGGCAAGAAGTCCATAATCAGGTTTCAGCAAAGCCATGCTTTAGACGAAGCTTCAAGGAGAGGGTTTTCCTTTGCTGCCTCCGGTTTGTGCTGTCCTGAGCAATGCTTGGGTAGCAGCTGTGTAATTACAGCCTGCCTCCACCTGCAGAAGGCATTCCTCTGAGGTCCAAGCCCACAGCGGAATAAACCCGCCCCCTATCTATTCTACTATGACCTCATCTTAACTCCATTACAACGATAAGGACTGTTTCAAATAAAATGTCTTCCACAGGTACTAAGATTTAAAACTCAGTGTCCTTTCTGTGGGGTCATCAGTTAACCCACAACAGCCTGTTGTCACTTGTGTGCTGCGAATATCTCTCAGAGTTTCTGTTTCTCCTCTCTGAAGGTCTTGTCTTGAAAGGCAAGGGTTTTTTTATTTCAACATGGAAGGTAATTTATTGAGATTTTCTTCTATAAAAGGAAATCTGGTGAAATCTGATCATTGCTGGTAAAATCTCTCTCTTCCTGGGGTTGGGAATATTCTCCTGCATTGTCTCTGAAGCGCTTTGTTGTTCTTGTGTTCATGTGTACATTGTGTGTACACCCATGTGTGCTCATATTGTGCATTCAGATATGCCTGTAGTGATGGGATCTGCTTCACTCCAAGTAGCCTTAATTATTAAGACACAACCAGCCTCTCTGCTGTTAACTGAGGTCTGAATGGATAGAATGTGTCAAATGGGTTTCTCTCCGCAAGGCATCAACACCACCAGTGTACACTGCTGTGTTCAAGGCAGACACCCAGCAGAGCAGACAGACTTCCTTTGTCAAGACATCTTGTGTGTGCCTGTCTTTCTACCTTGTACATACAATTTTGATGTTTCAAGTTCATAAATTTGTTAGAATTTTGATTGGACGTTGTTAACTCTACAAATACAGTCAGGGGATTTAAGCATAAAGACCTCCAAAAATCTGCACTATAGAGGCTTCCCTACCTGATAAAGGATTTCAGGTGTTCCTGACCTATTTCGTGACCTTCCATATGGAGCACATGACCATCATCTTTGTCCTGGGTTTTGAAACTGTTTAAATAGAACCTTACCTGACTCGCCCCAGGAGAGGTTGAGACAGGATGATCTCAAGTTCAAGGCCAGCCTTGAACTATAGAGGACTATATAGTGAGACCCAACTTTATTAAAAACAAAAAACTGGGATGGAGAGATGGTTCAGGGGTTGAGAGCAGAGAGGACCTAAGTTGTATTCTGAGTATCCACATCAAGCAGTTCCCAGCTCCCTGTAACTTCAGCTTCAGAGGATCTGATACCTCTGACTTCAGAGGACAGCTGCATGAACAGACACACATAAAACTCCAGTTCCGGGGGATGTGGCACCTTCTTCTGACCTCTGCAAGTGGGCACAGACACACGTGCAGGCAAAACATAATAGAAGGAATTACACACATAGAAACACATAATTAAAAACATTTTAACACACTTTTTTCTCAAAGACATTTTTGCCACCTACATATAGAGATATATTTGCTTTCTAAGAACTCAAATTTAACTGGACTTTCAAAAATTTCTGTGTGTATGGGTGTTTTCCATGCATATTTGTGTGTGTGCCACATGTATTTCTGGTGCCCTTGGAGTTCAGCACCGGCCATTGGAGCCCCTGGACCTGGAGTTACAGATGGCTGTGAGCAGCTGTGTGGGTGCTGGGCACTGAACAGAGGTCCTGTGGAAGAGCAGCCAGTGATCTTAACGGCTGAGCCCTTCAAAGTCTTTATCACACTTACTCACTGTGTGTGAGTGAGTGCCCTTAAGTCACACAGTACACACGAAGAGGCCACGGCACACCTGCAGGAGGCAGTTTTCTCCTTCCGCCATGTGAGTCCTGGGGACTGAACTCAGGTTTTCAGGCTTGGCAGCAAGTGCTCTTACCCACTGAGCCATCTCCCTGTCCTTGGACTCTTTCAGTTTTTATACTCTATATGTGGAGGATTTGTTTTTGCGTTTAAATACAAAAGCTATTTCATCCATGAATAATCTGTATTACTCTCTGAACCTCTGTCCTGGTTTCTTTGCCTGGTGAAACTGTGCTGGCTGAGTACTCAGGACTGCAGTTTCTGGAACTTCATCAGTGGGGTTAGCCACTCTTCTACGGCTGTGAAGCAGCACCATGACCAAGGCAACTCTTCTACAATAAACCAATGGAGGGCTCACTCACAGCTTAGAGGTTTAGTCTATTATCACCATAAAGGGGAGTAGCTGAGAGCTACATCCTGATCCACAGGCTGAGAGAAAGAGCGAGGGGCGGGGCTGGCTTGGAACCTCAAAGCCCACTCCCAGTGACACACTTTCTCATTAACAAGGCCACACCTCCTAATCCCCCCTCCCCTTTATATCGTGACACTGCTTAGTGACTAAGCATTCAAATATATGAGCTTATGCAGGCCATTCATGGGCAAACCACCACATCAGTCAAGGCTGTCTACATCTCCATGGTCACCAAAACAGAAGACCCAAATTCAAGCAATGTGTGATGCACACCCATAATCCTGGACTCAGGAATCTGAGGCAGGAAGATCAGGAATTCAAGGCCAGCCTGGGCTATAGGACAAGACCCTGTCTCAAAAGACAAAACAAAAAATAAACAAAGTAACAACAAAACTTATGTTCATTAATCTGTTGGGTTTGTGGGGGTGGGGTGGGGGGTGTATATCTAGCCTTCATAGGATTTAGGAACATTCCTTCTTCCTCTGCCCTCAGTGTGCAAGCAAAATTTTTAAATTTTGAGTGAACTTCAAGTCTTACCAAATGTCTTTTTGACTCCTGATAAAATTGCTGTTAACATAAAGATGGTGTTTCTTTTTCTTTTTTTTTCTTTTCTTTCTTTCTTTTCTCTTTTTTAACTTTTTTAAAATGGTTTTTCAAGGCAGGGCTTCTCTGTGTAGCCTTGACTGTCCTGGTACTCACTCTGTAGACTAAACTGACCTCCAACTCAGAGTTCTGCCTGCCTCTGCATCCCAAGTGCTGGGATTAAAGACATGCACCACCCCTGTCTGGCTTGGTTATTTACTTATGTATTTATGAGGCTGGATTTGTAGCCCTGGCTGTCCTGGAACTCACTCCGTAGACCAAGCTGGCCTCAAAAGATCTGCCTGCCTCTGCCTCCCGGGTGCTGGAATTAAAACTAGCTTTTCTTATTTTTAAAATCTTTATTTTATTTGTACTGGCACTTTGCCTGAATGTATGTCTGAGTACCATGTGTGTGCCTCATGCTTATGGAAGTCAGAAGAGGGCATCAGACCCTCCCAAAATGGAATCATGGGTGGTTGTGAGTCACTACGTGGGTGCTAGGAACTGAACCCAGGACCTCTGCAAAAGCAGCAAGTACTTTTAACTGCTGAGCCATATCTTCAGTCCCTTCTTATTTTGTTTAATTTAGAGCCACCAAGTTGATGCTGGTCTTCTACAAGAGCAACAAGTGCTCCTAACTATTAAAACCATCTCTCCAGTACCCCTGTGTGTGCGTGTGTGCGTGTGTGTGGTGTATGCCATGTGTTTGTGGTGTATGTGTTTGTGTGGTGTGTGTGTGGTATATGTGTGTATATTTGTGTGGGGGGTGTGTATGGTGTATGGGGTATGGTGTGTGTGTGTGTGTGTGGTGTGTGTATGTGTGTGGTGTGTATGTGTGTGTGGTATGTGTGGTGTGTGTATATGTGGTGTATGTGTTGTGTATGGTGTGTGTGGTATATATGTGTATGTGTGGTGTGGTGTGTGTGGTATGGTGTGTGTGTGGTGTGGTGTGGTGTGTGTGGTATGGTGTGTGTGTGGTGTGGTGTGGTGTGTGTGTATGGTATGGTGTGTGTATGGTATGTTGTGTGTGTATGTGGTGTGTGTGTGGTGTGTGGTGTGTGTGTGCTATGGTATGTGTGGTATGTATGGTGTATGTGTGTCTATGTAGTGTATGTGTGTGTAGTATGTGTGTGGTGTATATTTGTGTATGTGGGTGGGTGATGTGGGTGTGGGTGTGTGTATGTGGTGTGTGTGTGTGGTGGTGTGTGTGGTTTGGTGTGTGTGGTGTGTGTTGGGGAGTATGTATGTGTGATGCGTGTGTATATGGTGTGTTTCTGGTGTGGTGCGTGTATGGTGTGGTGTGGTGGTATGTATGATGTATGTGTGTCTATGTAGTGTATGTGTGTGTAGTATGTGTGTGGTGTATATTTGTGTATGTGGGTGGGTGATGTGTGTGTGGGTGTGTGTATGTGGTGTGTGTGTGGTGGTGTGTGTGGTTTGGTGTGTGTTGGGGAGTATGCATGTGTATATGGTGTGGTGTGTGTGTGGTGTGGTGTGGTGTGTGTGTGGTATGGTGCGTGTATGGTGTGGTGTGTGTGTGGTATATGTGTGGTATGTATGTGGGGGGGGTGCGTGTATGGTATGTGTGTGTGCGATGTGTGCATGTGTGTTCAGGTACACTCACCTGTGTGAACTTAGCTCCCTTTGGGTGTTTCCTCTGTGTCTGCACCTTGCTCTGAGACAGGATCTCACTGAACTTCATGCTCTCCATTTCGGCTATGCTGGCAAGTCGGCTGCTGAGCCACCAAGTTCCATATGTTTCTGCGCGCTTCCTCCCAGCCCCGTGTTTACAGACACAAGCCACTGGCCCAGCTTCTGCGTGGGTGCTGGGATCTGAACCAAGGTCCTCAGGCTCGCACAGCAAGCACTTTCCCCACTGAGCCATCTCTCAGCCTCACACCCAGATAAGCTCTCTGCTGTCCGTGAGTGGTACTAATCTGGGCCTCCCTCCCAATGTGCTTGAGAGCTGTTTGGGGGGAAGCAAGAGGGCTAGCCTCAGGAGCTTCTCTCTGGAAATTTTGCAACACATTGGCAGTATTTCCTTTTTAAAATGGTTATATTGGCATGATTTTGTCTGAGATTGAAGTTCAATGTGAGATGGGGAGTTGTTTTGTTTCGTAGTATTTTATTTTTTGAGATAAGGTTTCACTGTGCATCAGAACTCGCTGTATAGAGCAGGCTGGTCTCAAACTCGGAGATCTGCCTGCCTTTGCCTTCCAAAAGCAAGCACCACCACACACAGCTCCGAGACGGTTTTAATAATAGTATGTTTTGCTTTCCATGTTATCTTAGAGGTCCCTTCCCCTCTGAGAGCAACCACAAAATGAGAGTGTGAAGCACGATTAATAAAAACTCAGAAACAGAAATTGGGGTTCAACCTGAAGGTCAGGAAAGCAAAACAGCCAGCCACTGCCTCTTACCTCAACTTCAGTCTGAAAATGGCGATCCTGCCTCCAGGAAATCTCAGAATGTGACTGAGTGATAACTGTCTCTTCCCATTTTATAATCCTCTCTAGTTCTGGGATTAAGGGTGTGCACCACTACCTCCTGGTTGCTATGGCAAGATACTGTACCTACTAGGATTAAAGGTGTGTGTCACTGCTGCCTGTTCTGTAAGGCTGGCCAGTGTGGCTGTTTTACTTTTCTGATCTTCAGGCAAGCTTCATCTATTAAAATACAAATAAAATGCCACTACAAGAGTATATACTTCTTTTCTTAAAAAAATATTATGTTTACATTTATATATCTGTGTATGTATGTGTACCACATGCATGCAGAAGCCTGTGGAGGCCAGAAGAGGGCAGCAGATCCCCTGGAACCAGAGTTACAGGAGGCTGTGAAGGCATTTTATATGGATGCTGGAAGCCCAACCTTGGTCCTCCACAAGAGCATTAAGCACTCTTAACTGCTGAGCCATCTCTTCATCCTTGAACATGTTCACTCTTGAGTTACCGGAGTCAGTGGGACTTGCACCCTCCTCCAGACTGCAATGGCTGCCTGACTGGCAGGATGGGCTCTCAGCCCCCCAAAGGGCTGGTCTTCCTGCGCCACCAGAACTATGTGCTTTTGTCACCTTCCTTGGAAGTTCACATAGATAACCAACGGCAATTAACAGTGACATGTGACATGTCCCTATTGCATGGTATAGACATCTTTGTTGTGTTTTGTTTTAAAGTATCAACAGTTAACAGATTCACATTGATCTGGGCCTCCTGCTAAGTCCAGTTCTCCCACCTACTCCCTGAATCCTTTCCTTCCGGTGGAATATGTGTCCTTCAAGCACATGCCTGAGCAGGCTGGCCAGAGGACGATATCACGGTTCTATTTTGAAATATTCTCTGGCCGGAGGTACCATTCTGCACTGCTGAGAGGCCGGGAGGGAATGTGCAACCTTGAACTAGGCCTCTTACAGCACATCCCTGGATTTTGTATGAGAAGCCTCGGGGCCATTCCGGGTCCTTCCTCCGGAACTAGCTATATGGTTGTCCATAGCATGACTGGTAAGTGGTGACTCTAACTCTGTTTCTAGGCTGTGACAAGGACCACCACCCACCATGGTAAAGCTGGGCTGCAGCTTCTCTGGGAAGTCAGGCAAGGAAATGGGAGGCCACGATGGGGCTGCCATGGACAGTGTCCCTCTGATCAGCCCCCTAGATGTCAGCCAACTTCAGCCATCATTCTCTGACCAGGTGAGCAGCCTGAGACAGTGCGGGAGGCCTTCTCAGCTTGCCTAGGGACAAAAAGGTATGAGTAAGGTTTATGTAAATGTTGCTTCCCCCAAAGTGTCCTGAGGTTAGGCCGAGCTGCGCAGAAAGCCAAGCTGACCATGGGCAAGTGGGGCCTCCTGGCTAGGGCTCTCACATCCCGAGCCCCTACCCATCTGAACCAGGGTAAGCTGACCACTGGATTCCTTGGAATTTAAACACTCAGACTGTGATGCAATCTAACAGGACCAGCAACTTGCAGTTGCCCGTTGTGCTGGCTAGTTTTATGTCACATTGGCACCAGCTGTAGTTACATGAGAGGAGAAAACCTCAACTAAGAAACTGCCTTCCTAAGATCTGGCTGTAGGCAAGCCTACAGAGCATTTCTGTTTTGCTTGGTTTTGTTTTTGTTTTTCGAGACAGGATTTTTCTGTAGCTTTGGAGCCTGCCCTGGAACTAGCTCTTGTAGACCAGGTTGGAACTCCAGAGATCCGCCTGCCTCTGCCTCCCAAGTGCTGGGATTAAAGGTGTGCACCACCACTGCCTGGTTTACAGAACATTTTCTTAATTCACAACGGATGACAGCGCCCTGAACGGAAGGCAGCTGTCGAATGAGGAACTCTGTCCACAGCCTAGCTAGGCCTTGAACAGCTGTGGTCGCCATCAGACCCTCAGTGTTCACCTTCTTCTAGCTTCAGCTTTGAGATGCTACAGCTTACTGACCACCAAACAATACAGACAGATAGTCAGTGCTGTCTCCCCAGCTCCCAGCCCCCTCAGTCCAGGGCTCTCCTGGGTCCCGGCCAGCTGTCCAATGATGTCACGACCATCTCTTTTTTAGGTGCTCATCAAAACACAGACAGAATATCAGCTTTCCTCCTCAGACCAGACAAAGAAGTTTGCAGATTTGGAAGGTCAAAGGCTGGCCTGCGGCCACCCAGAGGAAGGACGCAAAGTAAGTATATCACCCCTCCCTGAGGAAGTTAGAGCAGGGGAGAGGCCAGAGGAGCAATTCTGGCTTTGTTTGCTTGACTGAGTCCCACTTGGGTCTCCTAAGGACAAAAAGGATCAATCCTACTCAGATGTCACCTCTAGTACTGGCTGACCACTAGCTGTCCATCCTTACCCAGCCTTCTTCTGAGCAGCCTGAGCTCCCGGGAGACATTTCCCATGGGAAGTACCTGTTTCCCAGCCTGTCATTGTCTACCTGTGTGCAGGCTTTTTATGGAACAGATATGAGCTTTACCTTTTATCTGGAAAATGTCTCCTCTTTGTCTTCTTTTAATCACATCAATAATGGTTTTAATAATCACTTTTAGCTGACTATTTCTAGTGCTTTTTCATTTTCAGAAGCAATACCTGCCTTTTCCCATAGTTTCCTCACTGGTTGTGCCTATCAAATGTGCTGAGGCCTTTGTTTGTATCCACCCGAGGTGGTAGTAATGCTCCTACCTCACTAGATGTCACACACACACACACACACACACACACACACACACACACACACACACACACACACACTGCTTCCTGCATCCAGTCCTCCTGCTGTGATAACCACCAACTTCTGTAGGCCACATGGACAGGGCAAACCAGTAGCAACTTCTGGGTTATCAATTGGCTGCATGCAACTTAACTGGCCAAAGCAGTTTACTTGAGCATAGATGTTTCCAGAATTCCAGCAAATCTGGGCCTTCAAAAAAACAAGTTCTGGACCTTTGGTCCTGGAGCTGACCTCAAGGAAGGAGACAAGATGTAGGTAGGAGCAGCAGTATTGTACCCAGCACCAGTTCTTAGGGACCATCCCCTCAGGGGGGCTGGCCCGGCCACAGCTCACCTGCACTAAGTTCTGCTCCTTTCCTTCTGCCAGGTGCCTACTGCAAGGATGATCGCCTTTGTCATGGCGCTCATGGGCTGTGTGCTGATCATGTACAAGGCCATTTGGTATGACCAGTTCTCCTGCCCAGATGGCTTCCTGCTTCGGGTAAGCCTGAGGGTCCAAGGACCAGGGCAGGATATGGAGGGCTTTCTGTGGCAGCATCAAGGATGGATGCTTCCCATCCCACCCCTAGGTTTTCTTCTAAATTGCAAGGCTGATCCTGTGTGATTGATCCCCTTGCTTCCTAGAATATACCGAGATCCCATCTTTTGAAACTCTCCAGGCAAAGGTTGTTTTAGGGCCGCAGAAATGGCCTAGTAGGGGAAAGCACATTGTTGTATAAGCATGAGGACCCATATAGAAGGCCAGATGTGACTACCTGTACCCCAGCACTGTCGGGCGACAGAAACAGGACAGTTGCGAAGGTTTGCTCCATGGTTCAATGAGAGACCCTGTCTCAATGAGACCTCCTCTGGACAACTCAAGCACAATTACAGACACACAAAATGAAATTCGAGAACAGAAAAGAGAGAAGGGTTTTTGTTTGTTTGTGTTTGTGTTTTAATCTAAACTGAAGTAGGAGGTACTCGCAGAACTGAAGGACCCCGGGTGCCCTCCAGCTCCTGGGGAGGGGACCTGCCTGCATGTGGCAGGTTTCTCTACTGAGCCCTTTAGTCATTAGTCATTTCCCTAGCCTTCAAGAGGTTTGTTTCTTTGGTTTGTTTTTGTTTTGTTTTGTTTTGTTTTTTTCCTGAGACAGGGTCTCACTGTGTAGCCCTGGCTGACCTGAAACTCACAGAAATATCTTGCCTCCCAAGTGCTGGGATTAAAGACATGTATGCCCACATGACAGGCCTTTTTTTTTCTTTTTTTGGGGGGGGGTTGGTTTTGGTTTTTTGAGACGGGGTTTCCCTGTGAAACAGCCCTAACTGTCCTGGAACTAGCTCTTGTAGACCAGACTGGCCTTGACCTCACAGAGATCCGCCTACGTCTGTTTCCCAAATGCTGAAATTAAAGGCGTGCGCCACCACTGCTGAGTGCAAAAGGCTTTCAAATGTATTATGGACATTAATGCTTTCTGCATATTTAGCAAATATTTCCTTCTACTTTAAAAATCTCAACTCCATTAATGACAGTTAAATTTTTTAATATTTTTAAAAGTGCTTCATATTTTAGAAGTATTGTCTCCTCTTTTTTCCTTAATCCTCTGGTCTCTGGGATGGAGTTCACAGAGGCACTGAAGTCTGGCTGCCTTTTTTGTGGGGGGAAGAAGAGACATAAAGTTTTAGCTTCAGCTGTTCTGGAATTCAGTATGTAGCCCATACTAGCCTCTGAATCACTTCAGTCCTCCTGACTCAGCCTTCCCAGTGCTGGGATTACAAACAGGGTCCCCACACCAATTTGTGCTTTCCGCCTTTCCCACACAGCATGGTTCTAAGAGACTCATCTCGGGCAAAGGGCCCACACCACACCACCCGCTTCTCCAAAGAGCCTCAGGCTCTGACCCTCTGACCGGAAGCCAAAGTCGCCTTTGTGGGCTTTTAATTATGACCCTTCTCCTCTTCCTCCTCCTCCTCTTCCTCCCTCTCCTCCTCTTCCACCTCTTCCTTCTCCCCTTTCACTATGATCGCCGGTCCCCTTGCCGGTCCGAAATATGCCTCTGCAGCACAAGATCTGCACCCCGCTGACCCTGGAGATGTACTACACGGAGATGGACCCCGAGCGCCACCGCAGCATCCTGGCAGCCATCGGCGCCTACCCGATGAACCGCAAGCATGGTACCGAGATGCCCGCTGTCTGGGGGAACAACTACCGGGCCGCCAAGGAGGAGCATAAGGGCCCCACCCCAGCGGCAGCGGTTGTGTCCACTGCAGCTGCAACGGCAGCAGCGGGCACAGAGCCGTCAGGGAAGCCTTTGACCATAAGAGAGAAGGAAGACCCACAAAAGGAGGAGGGAGTGCCGTCCCAGGCCCCCCAGTGACTGTCGTCCCGACCCTCTCACACACACACACTCCCGCCACTGACTGGGGTAAGTGTGTTCCGCCTAAAAAGGGACTAGCTAGCTCGCAGGTCACAGGCTTGCTCTGCCCTGCCCTGCCCTACCCTGCCCATCTCTCCCGCCCTTCCCTGCCCCCACGCCACCCTCCCCTCCCCCCCATTTCCCCACATCCCTCACTTCCTGCTAGTCCCAGAAAGCTACCCAGATGTGCACCCTCTCTTGAGGCTACCTCCGGGTCTGCGTACAGGGCTTGCCTTCCTGTCCAACACACCAACCCTCTGTCCCTTTCACCCTGATCGTTCTGTCTTCACAGCGTCCCCCACCAGCTTCTTTGATCTGCGCACCTCCTGATGCTTCTCCACCCAGTGATTGTGCTCCTGCCCCAAAGCATCCCGCTGAAGCCCCTGCCCCTGGTGGGCCTCTGACTCTGTTGCTTTTCTGTAAGTAAAGATTCACATCTACCTGAGCGTTGGTTTCTCTTTTGGTCGCAGCCTTGTGTGAGCATTTTCATTAGCCTCTGAACCTAAGAGGGCACCTAAGGGTGCCTGCTTTTGAGGAAGAGAAATCGTTCCTGCCCCTCCCTACTCCAGCCCAGCCTAGGGGGCACTGGCCACAATGAAATAAACCACTCAGAGAATTTGGGGTGATCCCTGACTGCCCCAGGGTCTACCTATATTCTTCTGTACCTAGCTATCATCTACTTGGTCCTGGGTCTGGTTCTGGATCCTCTCCGTGCAATAGGATTGTCCTCCACTGGGAGGGGCCCTTGGGTTTTAGAACCTCTCACAGTGAGTTCTTTCCTAGATAAGACACTCACAGCAGGAATGATGAACAAGGGACCGAATACTGGCCTGAATTGGGGGTGGGTCTTTTCAGGGACTTTGTGATAGTCTCCTGTGAGTTGGAGGGCCCCCTCAATCCCTTCCCAAGCATTGATATCTCCCTTTAGGAGTTAGACAAGAAGTGGATTGTCTAAAGGTCCCAGGGGAGCTGTCCCGGGTCCCTTGTCACCTCCTCTCCCGACACAACTTGTCCGTGGTTCTGCATGACTCTGACTCTGTCACTCACTCTAGCACATCGTTTCTGATCACTTCTTTCTTGGGCTTTGACCTAATGAGCGGTGATCTCAGACCTGGCGTGGTGGGGCTCACTGTGGGATGAGGGTCATGACAGAGCTTGGGTTGCTCAGGGGGTCAGAGAAACTCTAAGCAGAAGGTCCAGTGCTATCTGCATGAAGCATAATGGGTTCTTAGTCTTGAGTGGTATGCCCCCACATCAGGGCCAGAGATTGTGGAGGAGCCCCTCTATTCTAATAGAGAGAACCCCCAAAACTTGGATGAGAGCTGGAGCTTACATCCATGACACTGGGAGTTCTCAGAAACTTGGATGCTGGAAAATCTGGGCATTGGATTTGTTGCTTCCAGGAGCTCAGTAGAGAAACACACACCCTGTGTCTTCTTGCTTCTGTGCACACACAGGCACATGCACACGTAAAATTCTCCATGGGGCCTGGGGAGACAGCTCAGTTAAAGTGACTGCCACTCAAGCATGAGATTCTAACTTTGATCCCCTAAGCAAAAAAGGGCGGGTATTTTCATCTGGCCCAGTACTCCAGAGTTCACAGACCCAGCAGCAAGAGATACTTTCCAGAAACTCGGTGTGGTGGGGCTCCTAGGGGTGGGGTGGGTCTGAGAAGCCCATGTCCCTTCCTCAGCATCCTTTCCACATGCTCCATGTATGGTGCACCCAGAATCACATGGGGGTAGTACAGGGCTGTGCAGTGGATCCATGAATCCAAGGTTCTGGAGCTGCAGACCATGGCCCAGGGAGAAGGTGACAGTTGGAGTGGAGGAAGAGCCAGACAGGACTCCGGGCTGCAGAGACAGGGCACATTGGTGTCCTTGTCACCAACGGAAAGAGGCAGTGCCTCTTAGAGCTTCTCACAACCCATTTGAAAGATCAATGGCAGAGTAAAATGACTTTTTTTTTTTACATGTTTCCCCTTAAATTGTGTGTACAAATGTGTTATTTCATGACTTTAAAAAAAAATCTTGGTCCTTTAAAGAGACAGACCTTTGCTGTGTCCTTTTTGTCTGTCTGCCCTGTCTCCTGGCTACGTGGCTTTGGCTGCAGGAATACAAATGTCATTTAGTCCATGAATGCCCAGAGGGGTTGCAGAGGCATGTATGGACATGTTTGTTTGTGTGTACATATATGTACGTGCATGCAGGTACACACCTCCCTATGTGTGTTCATACGTTAGAATGTGCCTGTAGCAACAGAGGCAGCCAAACCTCTTCCTTCAGGCCCGACATATATTCTTGTGCTGAGCCTCAGAATCAGAGTTCCAGGAGGCCATGGAACTCCTGTACTCTGGAGTGGAACTATGGCCATGCAGATGCTACTTACACAGTATGGGATCTGCTCCTCAGTGTCCTGGGTGCCTGGTCTGCTGTCCCTGGCTCTGGCCCTGGTTTATATGGAAGGCCAGCTCTGTGCAGAGGCCAACACTCAAGTATATGTCCTCTGAGGTCCTTGCCACAGCTATGACTTCTGGAGAGTGAGGCAGGCCTAAGGACCAGGTGGACCCGATAGAAGTCTGTAAAGTTGGAAGATACCTCATACCTCCTTGGAGGTCCTTCTTGGTGGGTATTTGGGTGAAGGACTTGCTTTAGACATCTCAGTGACCAGGGACTGGAGTCCTTGGGAAAGCTCAACTTGGCCTATGGGGAGCATCAGCGCCCGTCATCAGCTCCTGGTCATGCTGATCTTAGTCCGGCCCAGCCATACATTACAGGAGCTCCGCTTACACACAAGAACATGCCAGGTCACAGCTGTTGCCTAACACAGTCTCCCCTCTGCTTCTGCTCCTCACATCCTTGTCTGATGCTGTCCTCTTAAGGAAGAGCCTCCCTGTGTTGTATTAGCCCCCAGGATGCTGATGACATTGAGCCTCCTTGCCAACTGCCAGCAGGATCACAACATTTCACCGCAGCCTGGTATGTGCTGAGAGCATCAGTCTAGTGTTGTACTTCAGATGTGACTGATCTTTGGGCTAGGGGTCCAGCCCAGTTGTAGAAGGCTTACCTAGCATGCACAAGTTTCTGGGTTCCATGCCCAGGGTCACAAAGCAACAGCATTTGCTTATCTTTGGAAATCACCCTTCAACTGTTCTTGAAGATGTATAAAATGGAGACCCAGAGAAGAGGCCTCCGGGTCTACCACGGACATCAAAGTTCCTTCTTTTAAGGTGCTGGAGAGATAGTTCAATGGTTAAAATCTCTGGCTGCTGCTCTTCCAGAGGATCAGAGTTCAATTCCCAGCACCCAAATGGAAGTTTGAAACCATCTATGGCTCCAATCCCAGGGCATCTTATGCCCTCATCTGGCCTCTGTGGGCATCGGGCATACACATAGATGCAGACAAAACATCCATACACATAAAATAAATGCATTATAAAAAAGTTCTGCCTTAGTGGGGGTTAGGAGGCAGAGTCAAGTGCATCCCTAATGACTCCCCCAAGAGCTGGAAGAGTACTCAACCTTCCTCTTTCCTCATCTTGTCCCCCACCTCCCCTACAAAGACCAGGAAATTGAGATTATCTTGAACAGATAGATACTATGTTGTCTGCACCCTCAAAAGATATAATTCAAGTTGAGGGTGTAGCTCAGTGGTAGAGTATTCTCTTGTATGAGGCTCCAGGTACAATTATAAGCACACACACATACACACACAAGCAAAACAAAACAGTGTTCAGGCAGAAGCACCCCACTGAAGAAGTGCAATTTTATCCACCTCCAGGAGGTGGCACTGCAGCCAGCCCTCTAGGAAGTAATGCTACTCTAATGAGGTCTCATTTGTTGGACTAGGAGAATTGAGAAGTGAGGGATCACGGGCAGTGAATGATGATCTGGAAAGGACGCAGCAAGCTTGCTTCTGTGTGAGGAAGCCTGACCTGTCTGACCCAGTAGGAGCACTCAGCTGAAAACAAGATCAGCCTTCCCCAAACCCCCTCATTTCTTCAAAGAATGGATTTTTGTGGCCAGCTCTATGCAGACTCTCAATGTATAGGGGTTGCAGTGCACGAGGCTAGACCGTATGGCAGATTCCAGAAGTCATCTCATAACAGAAACACGGGAGAATAACATTAAGGAGAATAGAGAGGTTGGTGCTCATCATTCTGACCTCATCTGTATCTTTGACCAATGACTAGCCTTGGACACACAGAAGTCAACAAAAGGCAAGGCCAGAGCAAGGGGATGCTCCTGTGACACCCTCCCCCCACACACACTGTCCCTCAGGCACCATCTATTCAGTCACAGGATTGGAGGGAAGCACAGGCCTCACAGGGCAGCTCGGAGTCTCGGGAAGGTACTTTCGGGAGAAGCCGATGGAGAATTTAGCTGGCCACTTACAGCCCACTTTCCTTCAAAAGCAGCTGTACATGGAGAACTTGCTCATGGTCTCAGAGGGAAGACACAGGACACACAGACCACACACACACACATATCCCTTCCCTGCTGGCAACACTCTTTTGAGGACCAGTGTCTGCATTTTCTTCCCAGGAAATCCTCAGAGCCTGCACAGGATGTCACATCTAAGGATGATCGCAAAGGGCAGAGAAACATATTGGCAGCAACAGCAGACATCTGCCAACGTGGGTGTTCCCAAAGCTCCCCGACTAAGGAAAGGAACAGCAAGGAGGAACAATAAGCAAATGCCCAAGATTGGAGGCAGGGACCCACTCAGAGTACATGGTACTTCTGAACACTGGGGTACTAACACATCCTCCTAGAATCCTGAACATCCAGAGTGCTACATATGTCACTCTCCACAGGGCATGTCCCTGTCAATAAAGATCAGAGGCACAGATGTGTTTGGGCTGCTGAGGTCATGTCCAATCTTGCAAGGAAGCAAGGTGGACCACCCCCGGGAGCCAATGTGCAGGGGACTTGCAGGCCATTAGCTGGACCAGAGAGTGGTGGACTTCCTGTCCTGTTAGACTCTGAGGAGATTCAGACCAGGATGCCAGGACACACCACTGAAGGAAAAGGTCCTAGTCACAAAGCCAGTCTCGTTCCCCTTGGTCAGCATCCAGCTCTGGTAAGCTGGCAAGTCCACTTGGGGTTCACATTGCTGTAACTTGTGAGGACTTTCCACTCCCTCATTAAGGTGCATAGAGTTAACCTATCTACTCGCGTGGTTGTGGGAACTGCCTTCAGTTTGCTTCTTGTTTCCTGAGAGAAAGCCTTCTCGGAAAAGCACCCACAGTTGTAAGGTCCTCGATGAAGAGAACCCTGGGCACAGCAGCCCTCCCAGGGGCACCAGGACTTCACCCAAAGCTGCCAGTCTCCCTAGTTTCTAGCTCCATTTCCAACTTTGGAGTAACCCGAGGAAGCACGCCCCATAGAGCCTGTGAATGTCCTGCCTCCCAGACCAAAGACCTTAACTTATCATGCCTGTATCATCCATCCTCTGATACCCTGCAACTGGCCCTGTGGCTTCCAGGGCAAGCAAGGCCCACTCCCGATTGCCATGAGGCATCTTTGAGAGCCTTACGCTTAAAAGGGGGGGGGGGCATGTGGAGATTGTACTGTCTAAGTGTTTCTTTTCTGAAGTAGCTTTTCATGCAGATACTGGTCCATAGGCTTCCCCACAGCTCTTGGACCATCAGGGCTCTCTCTATCCTAGCTCAGACCCATGGCCAAGATGCCCTGTTCAGACAGCCTGAGCACTGTGGGTAGAGACCAGCCTAGAGCTGAGAAGATGCTTAATGACTTAATACTAGGACTGGGAACCTCAGGATATCTAACTAACCTGGATGGTCAGGTGAGAACAGGGTTCATGGTGGCAGGTTAATACCAAGCTTGCAAGATGAAGATAGAATAGACACAGTGGGTTAGCCTTATCTTCTGACTTCGTCCACACGCTTGGGAGGCAGACCACCATTGTCCCCTGTAGTAAGAGGAGCGCGCTGTGTCCGCCCTGCGCAGGGCCCCTTGTTCCGTCCCGCCTGGCTAGCTTACACCCGAAATAATTACACAAAAACTGTATTCATTTAAACACTGCCTGGCTCATTGGTTCTAACCTCTTATTGGCTAACTCTTACATATTCGTTTAACCCATCTCCATTAATGTGTATCGCCACTTGACTGTGGCTTACCGGCATGAGTCTAACCAGCATCTGTCTCGAGCAGGAGAAACATGGCCTCTGTCACACTTTCCTTCTTCCCAGCATTCTGTTTTGTCTACTCCGCCCACCTAAGGGCTGCCCTATCAAAAGGCCAAGGCAGTCTTTTTATTCAATCAATGAAAGCAATACAAATACAGAAGGACCTCTTACACCATTTCCCTTTTTTCTATTTAAACAAAAAAGAAAGGCTTTCATTTTAACATAGTAAAATTACATATAACAAAACAGTTATCAAGCAAGAATTACAGTTACATTATTTATATCTATTTTATCTTTTAGCATAACAAAGGAAAATTATAACTATCTATTTTTTAACTCCATCAAAGACTCCAGAAGGATATAATATTACCTAAGTAAACAAGAAGTAAGCAACTTCCAAAACTCTAGAAATGACAGAGACATCTCGCTGCCTGTACAGTCACCCAAAGTTCTTTTGTACTGTTGGGGCATCCATCTTTAGCCTACAGGCCCACAGTATTCAGTAGACACTTTCATGAAGCAGGAAATTTTAAAGACAGTTCAATCACTTTTTGTGTGTGTGTGTGTGTTCTGCAGAATGTCTCGTAGACTCTTTCATGAATCAGGAACCCCAAAGGATCATCTCACCTCACCTTTAGGCAAGTTTAGCAGTCCTCTCTCTGCAGGTTCTTTGTGTCCAGTTTAAGCAACAGTCCAGACAAGAGAAGTTTCTTGCCCAGATGGCTAATCAACTCCATAAGGAGCCTCTTCAATGCCCATCTTCCTCAGGAAGTAGCTTGGTGCTGCCAGGAGCAGACGTGTCTCATTGTCATGAAAATCCCTAAGTTATTAAAACATTTTAAATTCCATATTCTGTCTTTGAAAGATATGAAGAATGCCTATCTAACTGAAATATATCCAGAAAATCAAACTAACATGACTACAAGCTTGACTATTATTGATGATTATCCATTAACAACCCATATTTCCTAATTATACATTATATTTTTAAATGAGCTACACAATTACGATACCTTAATCAAGATCATAAATACATATACATATAACAAAATTGACCTTAAATTTATATCAATAAAGCAAAATCCATACTAATGCAAATTATTCATTTCTATATCATATCCCCCTTTAAATTTAAAAGAACATTTATAAACAATATTTGGGAATATGGGCGTAGTAGCAGATCTTATTTACTCTGCTCTCTTCTGGAGAATATGGCACACCCTCTTGGAACTACAAGTTGCATGGTATCCACTTGCCCCACCTCAATGAGATGTCTGTTTACATGAGGTTACTGTAACTTTTATAATAGCATGGTATTGTGAGGAAGGTTTGTGTGAGTAAACCAAGCCTATTCGAAAGGCAGATCTTGCTTGGACATCCTAGCTGCTAAGTATGTCACAGTCCTCTGCCTGTGCTCCCAGCACCTGCCCACTGTTGCCTGGAGGTGGGACTGGAGAAGGGGCATGACGAGAGGACAGGTTACAGAGGAATTGGGCCATGTATGCCCTGGGACAAGCCCAATGGTCAGGACTTGGAGGGGATGTCCTGAGAAGGAACCTGGAATAACAAGTGAACTTTCAAGAATAGTAGACCCCAGAACAGGGAAAAGGGGATCGATGGGATTTGCTGCCTACTGCATCTGAAAGAGATTAGCAGGGTTAGCAAGCCCACCTCCCCAAGAGTGCTTCCAGTCTGAGGTTTCCCCACAAGAGTCCAAGCACAGCGGTTAGTCTCAAGAGGTCTGCAAACCAGAACACACCTTCCTAAGGAGGTTCCATCCCTGGTGGACCACATACACAGGCCAGACATCCCATACCTGCATGGTTCCCACCCAGCCCTGGGTACACAGGCATCTGGACACTAGCAGTGATTACTGTGTGCCTTTCTGGCCATCTCTGCCCATCTTTTTCCTAGAAGCCTGGGCAGGGAGCAGGAATCCAGGCTAGCATGTGCTGAGCCTGCACTGTTCACAGCAACTTTGACAAATATTTGCCGAACCCTGTCTACCTCTGTTCCATGCCTGGGGCCTCCTGGTATATAGGGTGTATACATTCATGTCTGCCCTCTTGAGAGGCATCCGGTGGAGCAGATGATAAAAGATGATCAGCTAGGGAAGAGGCCCTGATCCCAAGGGCCCCTCCTGAGCCACCACCTCTGCTCCTAGGACGAGACCTGTGGTTTCCAGAGGAAACCCCTAAGGTTCCCAGAACAGCTCCCAGCGTCTTAGGTCCCATTAGGATCTTGATTTCTCATTACTCCAACAAATTTTACATCCCAAAGACGGTAAAAAGAGGAGGGGAGCATATTCTGGGGTCACTGCTGGGCTAGAGGAGAATCGTGCAGGGGGTCTTTCCCTAGCCTTGAGCCCCCCACCTCCAGCCGTCTGACCTATCTGGCATAGCTACTAACTGAGTTGAACTCAGCCAAGCTGAAAGGATTGGGCGAAAAGCAGGTGAAACAACAGCAACCCTCAGCGGGGCGGGGCAGGGCCCGGAGGGTGCCGCCTCCAAGGGGCAATTAGGGGGTAGAGGAGGGAGGGAGAAAAGAGAAGAGGCGGAGGAGGGAGGATGAATGGGAGGCCATCAAGGGAAATGAAGGGGTTAGGGGGAGGAGAAGAGGAGAGATGGGGCGGGCGGCGGGGGAGGGGGGAAAGCTTGTTGGAGAATAAGTAGGAGAGGCCGGGAGACTCGGCCGGCTGGCGCGTTCCTCCCGATCTGTGGCTCGGCCCTTCAGCACGCGCGTGAGGGGCGGGGCGGTGGCCATTGAGTGGAGCTGCCATTGTGCCAGCGCTGCGAGTGGCGACACGCTCGAAGTCCGCTCCCTGGTGACGCCTGAAAGCTCCTTTGACCGGCAGCTCACCTGCAGAGTCGGCTCTATAGTGCCTCTGAACGCGCAGCAGCTGCCAGGGGCCGCGGGCCGGGCACCTAGGGGGACAAAGAATGGGGGCCGGGCCCTTTGAATGAGAGGCCACTTGGAAGCAGCAGGCATGTGCCAAGCCGCAGACTAGGGAAGAAAAGTGCCCTTCGTGTGTCTCAGCAGTGAAGGGGACCCTTTCTCAGCCTCTGAGCCCTCATGTGCATGACAAAAGCGCTGGCGCGAAAGCCAGGCGATAGCGAGCCCGCGGGGCTCTACTGCAGGCGTCCTGTATCCTAGGCGCTCCCTTCACCCTGGGCCTCCACACCCTGGTAGGAAAACCGGGAAGAACCTCAGTGAGATCCATCTTGCTGAGCAGTCCTGGGTCTGACCCTCCAAGTTGGCAAGATCTAAAAGACCAATGTTTTCAGTTGCAAAGATTTGGGTTAAGTCTTTTGGGTCGGGCCAGGGGCCTAATAGCTGCTATAGCCCAACTCGAATATCCATCTGCCATGGCTATTTCTTGCGACGACCATCCCCTTAAGGACAATGTAAAACTTTGTTTTCACCCAGGACAGGTTCCTGCTTCCGTCCTTGTCCATTGCTCCCACTCACTCACCTCATCTATCTCCAGGCAGTTGTAGCTAGCATGTAAGTCTGCAGGGATCTCTCTTCCTCAGGTAATCCTTGACCACACGGTACATCTTGCCTTGCCTTCTCCCCAGGTTTTATTTGCTATCATTGCCAAACAGCTTTTGAGGAAGGTCTCCCACTCTGCCCTCACTTTGTACTGTTCTTGAAGTCTAGGAACTTGCCCTGAGGCCTCTGTAGCGAGAGTCAGGCCTCACTTGACCTCACAATCACCTTTCCCAACCTCTGGCTTCCCAGGCTGGCTAGGGTGGGTCCAAGCAAGGTGCCCGCCTTTCACTCAGCTCTTATCTGAATGACTCCAACTTGGCCATTCCTAGAATGGCTACGGCCTTAGAGGCTGCCAAATCCTTGTTTTCTTTTTCAAGACAGTGTTTCTCTGTGTAGTTCTGGCCATCTTGGAACTCACCCTTTCGACCAGGCTAATCCTGGACCTCAGAACCAAAGTGCTAGGATTAAAGGAGTATATCACCATGCTTAGCAATGTCCTTATTTTCAAGACAAGACTTGTATTCAATTTGGTCTTCCTGTTGATGCTGACTGCTCAACTAGAGATAACCAGAGAGGTCTCTGCTTTATTATTTGGGCTCAACCTCAGCCAAGCTAATGTTGCCTTTTGTATTCAATCCTACTCCAGATGAAGTAGGCAAGGCTGTACACTTGCCTGTCAGCAGGCATACTGTGCATCAAACCTGTGTGCTGGAGCCCCAGGTCCCTTGGGGCCTAGTGTCTTCAGGGATCAAAAGTCAGGTTCTGAGCTAAATCCACTGTGTGTGGCCTCCCAGTGCCTGTAGAGATAGGGTTGGGCTGCTGACAGGATTAAGCCGGATTACATGTCCCCAGTGGGCTGAGGCCTCTCTGCATTGGCTGGCCCAGACTGCTGAGGTTTAGAGTATAGGAAGCAGGAGAAGGCGAATGCCTGTAACCCATTGGCCCTTGTTTTTCTGCACACCATAACTCCCTGCCCGGGTCCAAGAAATGGAGAGGTGGGCAGGGCCTTAATGGCCACATCATACCTAACTGACTATACTTTTTCTTTATCCCTTTCCACTTACGGTCTCGCTTTGTAGCTCAGGTTGGCTTACAACTCATGATCCTCCTGAATTATGGGACCATTGGCAAGGATCACATTCGGCCTTCTTTGTAAGCTTTCTACTTATAAAGTGCATTGCACAGCCAAGCATGGTAGTGCACATAGGCTCAGACAGGAGGACAACCTCAAGGTCAAGGCCAGTGTGGGCTATATAGCAATTGTCAGACCAGCCAGGCCTATATAGCAAGACTGTCACAAAGTAGCAAAGAAACCAAGGTGTGCTTCTCTCCATTACATTGCCAGTACCTTCACAGGGGGAAACTATGTAACACCCATGATACTCACCCAGCTCCTTAAATCCTGACATAACTGACATTTGGACAGGACCTAGCTAGTGCTGGGCCTGGGGCTTGCCTTTGTGACCAAGTCAGTGCAGGGCTTGGGACACAGAGAGGCCCAGTAGGTACAGGGGTCCAAACTGGACACTTCTTCCAACTCCAGTTACATAGACTGGGCTGAACCTGCAACCTGCACTTGTTTCCTGCCAATCATGCTCAGGCCTAACCTAGGTGGACAGCCCATTCTGTGCAGGGCTCCCAGGCAGCCCCAGCTCCTCGGCATATAATATCCACTTGAGGCTGCCGATTAGAGAAGAAAGTGTGCTTTCCCCAGGGTGGAGAAGGAAGCAGAGTCCACGCTGCAGGGTTGGAAATGATCAGAGTGAAGGTTGTTTTTGTTTAAACTGTGGGTCTGACATATCGTGTGCCAGCGTGAGAACCCAGCTAGAAGGAATGCCCCCTGCACTTGAGGGAGTGTGTGGGATCCAGAAGAGGTTTGGCACATGTGCCACACTATAGCACTCACCTTCTCGGTCCTGGGGCCTTTTTTGCAGGCCTCATTAACTGATTCCAGTTTCCCTGGACTTTAGGAAACTCCAGTAATGATATTCATACAGTCCAATGAATATGCTTGAAAAGAGAAAAAAATGGACACTTTATTTTCTAACTCAGCAATCTGTTAGGCTGCTGGATCCTCTAACCTGGCTGTGGTTTAGAAACACAGCAGAGCAAAGCTTCCACACCTGAAAGGTGTAGGGGGTATGTTGTGTTTGCCCAAGTAGAATTAGGGTGGCCAGTGTCTTCCGAGGCCTTTGGGCAGGGCTGAGCAAGCAGATGTCATCTTTGGATATGAACACCCAGGAACTAAATAAAGTAAGGTCAGCACTGAACGGGGCAGGACGGAGAACTGTGCTGAGGTCTGATTTGAGTTTCAAGCTTGGAATCCTGGGTCCCCTCCCACTTAAGAGTCCGCTATGGGTCTTTCTGCTAGAGGCAAAGCCTGGTCGCCGTCCCTGCAAGGATACGCTGAGGCTCTGGGGACAAAAGAGATCAATTCCGGGGTCTCCCAGCAGCCAAGTGACGCCGCGGTCCTTGAAACGATTTTCACAGCCGGGGAAGCCAATTGTATTTTCCAGCTCATTAAGCGGCGCACAAAGAGCCTGGCGGCCGGCGGCTCGGATTCCCCAGGTCCCACCCCGCCGGAGATGGCCATGCTTTGTCCGTGCAGTGTACCGCCTGTTTATCCAGGCTCTTTGAACACTGCCCTGCGCGGCAGGGCCGCCTGGGAGAATCCTACTGGACCTGGAACAATGCGCCTACAGCCGCCGGGCAGTGATTAAAGGAGCCGGACGTTCACAACATCTGGCCGCCGCTGGGGGCGCGGCCGTCCGCGCCTCGGGACAAAAACTCGGTTGCAGACGCCAGCGAGAGAGCAGGATGCAGTGGCCACAGGGACTCTCTCTCTCTGCACAGCTGGAAGTGGAGCCAGGATCTTAGTGCGTGCTGGCTGGTGGAGCTGCCTGTGGCAGGCAGCTGTTCACCCCCTTTACCACCTCCGTGTAATTTACCAGGGTTGGCGGGCGGGAGGTGGGGGAGAGATCAGGTTCATGAAGACAGGACGGGCTGAGGAGCTCCCTTGATAGTGTTGACAGTGAGAAGGCTGAATGGTGGAAAGGCGATCTCTAACCCCTTCTCACCCCATTCTGAGCTGACCTAAGGGCACCTCTCACCCACATGTTGGTGAGGCAAGGGAAGGACCCATAGAAATGAGGAGACCGGGATATCTCCATCTCAAGAGGCCTGCTCCCATCCTCCCTTCTCAAGATACCTAGCTGACCACCAGCACCCCTAACGCACAGGACCAACCAACCTCTACCAGGATTGCTACAAACGTTTCTGTGAACAACTGTACCTCCCCTGGCCTGCAGCCTGAGAGATCTCATACCCATCTGGCTACAGGTTTTGATGTCCAGCACTTTGATGGATGCACAGTACTGTCTATGTGCAATGGTGAAAGGTTTAAGGTAGTCCTTTGTGGTCCCCATGGTCTTGCTCCAGAGATTCAAGGAGTAGGGTTGAGTTAAGCCCAGGCTGGGAGCTATTGACTGTGAGAACTTTGGAAGTTCAGGAATGGGAGGAGCTGTGCTGTCTGTCACATGGTGGGGTGCATACTCCTCCTTCCCATCTCTGAAAGGCAACATTGCTTCTCCTCTTGGGGCTACTCTCTAGGGATGTCCTAGGCTATTGCCCTAGCCCCAGCCCCTCCAGAGGTTAGGGGTGCAGGGCTGTCACCTATTAAGACCACAAATATGTTCTTGCTTCCATTTTTCAAGCACTGATCACAATTTTCTTTTTCAGTGCCTCAAAAAGCAGCTTCTCTTGGGCTTACAGACCCAAGAATAATCATAATAATCCTGTGGCCATGGGGGCTGGGTTTGGGCCTCCTCTTGTAGTAAAATCAAGCACCAGGTCAAAGAGATTTTACAACCTTGAAGTCAGGCTTAAAGTCACATTACATTTTAAGTTTTGCAACTCTTGCTTATAGAATGTTAACTTAGGATGCTCGCAAAAGCCTGTAACTGGCACAGCTGCTTTTCACTGTCCCTGAAAGGATGCAAGGCACAGAGTAGCACATCCGGGGGCAGTTGAAAATAAAGGGAATACAAGCAGAGGGTCCCATACAGACAGTAGTTCAAAGCTAACCTTTGTCCCTGTACCTGCCTAGCTGGGAAGCTGGGAGGCAGGAGACAATTGTTAAAAGTTGGCCTCTGTGCACAGTGGCTGCCAGGATGTCTGCTCTTCAGGCAGAAAGTGTTTGTTAAAGGTTAACAGTGGCTGCCAGCTTTATTTTTTATTTTTTCCAAAATGTGTTTGGGCTTACAACTTTATATTTCTTCAGTCCTGGACGATCCCTTTATTTCTATATTTTATTCCTGGACTCTTCATTTGAAGAAGGTGTCTTATCTCTGATCCCATCCCCTTTGCTTGCAGCTGCCACAAAATGAACAACCTTGCTCCATCCACCACATGCTCCCTCCCATAATGTTCCAACAGGTTCAGAAACAAGAGGGCCAAGTACCGTGGACTGAAATGTTGGAAGCCTAGCTTAGGTATTTTGTGCTAGTGTCAGAAAGCTGAGTAAGTTTGTGGGAAAGAGGTCTTCCCACATGCTCCCCAAGCCTAGCTGAGGTCGAAGGGTTATGGGCAAAATGCACAGAGGGCCTGGCCTCAGAGAACTGACTCTGTTCAAGCACTGTAGCAGTCCCGCCTGAGAAATCTTAAAAGGCAGGACCCGAAAGGACCAACATGCTTCCAAATGATGTGACTGCCCCAGAACAGAACTCAAGAATACAGAGCTGGTTGTGTGGCACACACATTTGATCCCAACACAGAAATGGGGTTGGGAGTGTCTGGCAGTTTAAGGCCAGCCTGGTCTGCTTATCAAGTTCCAGGCCAACTGAAGTGGTTTGAATAAGGATGGCCCCCACAGGCTTATATATTTGAATGCTTAGTCATAAGGAGGAGACACTATTTAAGAAGGATCAGGAGGTGTGGCCCTGTTAGAGGAGGTATGTCACTAGGGGTGGATTTTGAGGTTTTAAAAGCCTGGGGCTGAAGAGATGGCTCAGTGGTTAAGAGCACTGGCTACTCTTCCAGAGGTCCTGAGTTCGATTCCTAGCAACCACATGGTGGCTCACAACCATCTGTAATGAGATCTGATGTGCCGGCATACATAGAGGCAGAATGTTGTATACATAATAAATAAATAAATAGCCAGTGCCAGGCCCGGTCTCTCTGTCTCTGCCTCTGTGTCTCTTTCTCTCAGGATGTAGCTCTTAGCTACCTCTCCAGCACCATGCCTGCCTGCTGCCATGCTCCCTGCTGTGATGATAATGGACTAAAGCCTCTGAAACTGCAAGCCAGCCCTCAATTAAATGCTTCCCTATATAAGAGTTCCTTTGACCATAGTCTCTTCACAGCAATAGAACAGTGACTAACACACCAGCCAAGGCTACACAGAGACCTTTATCTCAAACAAACAAAGAGAATACAGACCAGACCTGAGAGTACAATGTAAAGGCTGATGATGCCAACTGTAAAATTTACTGTGTGCATCTACTTTTCTGCCTATAGAATGTGTTTAAACCATGAAAGAGCAAAAAAAAAAAAATTAAACATTTTATAAAGTAAACTGTAAAAAAAAATTAAAGAAAATGAATTGGGGCTGGCAAGATGGCTCAGTTGGCAAACGCACTTGCCTTGAAAGTCTGACAACCAAAATTTGATCCCTGGAATGTATATAAAGGTGGGAACTGTCTCCACAAAGTTGTCCTCTGACCTCCACCCCTATGCCCTGGCAAATGCATGTGCTCAATCATACAACAGTAGCAAGCTAAGCTTTTTTTTTGGGGGGGGGTTCGAGACAGGGTTTCTCTGTGGCTTTGGAGCCTGTCCTGGAACTAGCTCTGTAGACCAGGCTGGTCTCGAACTCACAGAGATCCTCCTGCCTCTGCCTCCCGAGTGCTGGGATTAAAGGCGTGCACCACCACCGCCCAGCTTTTTTTTTTTTAAGTAAATGAGAAACTGGGCAAGGTGGTTCATGTCTTTAATCCAAGAACTCGGGAGGCAAAGGCAGGTGGAACTCTATGAGTTTAAGGCCAGCACAGTCTACATAAAGAGATCTTGTCTCAAAATAAATAAATAAATAAATAACAAAAAACAAAACAAAACAAAAAACAAATAATGCCTTAGTGGCACAATTGTTAGGAACAATCAAGCACATTTTGATTAGATTTAAGGTCTACTCTATCAGAAGGAACCCACATATACTGCTAAAGTGGCCAAGAACCAGAGACTGAATGAGTCCTATGCCTAACAGGAAACCCATTATTATAATTCTGCTAAAGGAACATACACCAGGGTTTGGAAAGATGGCTCAGTGGTTAAGAGCACTGACTGCTCTTCCAGAGGACCTGGGTTCAATTCCCAGCACCCACATGGCAGCTCACAACTGTCTGCAACTCCAAGATCTGACTCCCTCACCCAGACATACATGCAGGCAAAACACCAAAGCACACAGAATAATTTTTTTAAAGGAACATTCAACAAAACGACTCCTAATGGCATATTACTACACCCATAGAGCAGCGCATCACTCGGCCCACATCTGAGCAGTTTCTTCTTCCAGTGGATGTTAATTTACAAGGAGGTCTAAAGTTAGACAATGTGCAGAGAGAGCTTTTAGAGCACTTAGCCTTAAATAGGATGTCTTTATCAAATCCCTCCTCTCACGGCTCATGGAGCGAAACAGAAGAGCCAGAAAGATTGTAGGAGCCAGAAGTGCTGGATGACTCTGAGGAACCAGTGTCTTTTAGACACGACCAGGTTGATATGAATATGAGCTCATAGAGGCTCTGACAGCAGGCATGAGACCTGTACAGATTCAGATCAGACAAAATCCCAGCACTGAAAAAGGGTAGTGGACACAAAGGCCTGTCTAGCCAAGAAGCTATTTGCAATTGATTCTTGTTGGGAATAAAGAATGCTAACTTTCTCCAATGGAGTATATGTAACTGGATATATCTGCCACACTCCAGGGCAGGCCTCATGCCCAGGGGTAGTTGGTGGCCAATACAAAGTAGACACCACGATTTTTGTGCTATTTTTGTTTTCTTTTGGCGTTTTTTTTTCTCTTACTGATTTTCTTTTTTTAAGTTTGTTTTGAATTTTGTTTCTGTTACTTTGTTTCTTTTCCTGCTTTTTGGTGGGGGAGAGAGAACATGAAGTTAGGTGGGTAGGGAGGTTGGAAGGATCTGGGAGGAGTTGGGGGGAATATGATCAAATGCATTATACGAAAAAATAGGAAATAAGTAACAAATAAACATAAATAGTAAATGCTGCTTTTGTGCTCTAGGATATTAATTAGACTTGATTTCCTAAACTGATCTCCTATATATTCTAAAATCCAAATCCGGTTTTCTTTCTTCGGAAAGAGGCTGCTGCGCTAGTTTGCTCTGCAGCGTGGAAGAAGAGCGCTGAGGTTTGGGGACAAGAATCACTAGGAGCGAAGGACTCTATCTGACCTCAGTCCCATCTTTCTCGAGCCCAGAGACTCCTCAGCTGATGCCTTCGAGAGCGATCGGGAGGTTCCCACCCTGCTTGTCCCGGTCAGGGGAAAACTGCATCACTGGAGACCCTCTCCGGTGGCCTTTCGTGAATCTGCATCGGCGGTTTAGCCAGGCAAATACAAGGCACCGGAATGCACCCAGTATCCAGTTGAGAACTCCAGGCTTTGAGCAGCTGAGGCGCTTGCATCCTGAGCTCCATCTTAGCTGCATCTAAGGCTAGTAAGAGGTCTGCCTCCACCACGTTCCCTTGGGCTCTGCCTTCAGGATCCAAGACATGTCTCTCCAGCCTGTTACTGGCCCAAACTGGCACGCAAATGCAGCCCTCGAAGTTTCTAATGGCCCGGAAAATGTTTGGAAGCCCAAAGAAAGACCTGAGAGTAAAGACACCACAACGCGGTCTCAAGGGATCAGAAAACAATCTTATTGGTCACATTCGAACCCCAAAGTACAGAGAGAACGGTATGACTAAAATAGTCCTGAGCCAAGTTTCTCAGCAAGAAAAGCGGCCGGCCAGCCCCATTACACGCCACTGTGGGAGGCGCGAGCCCGAAGCTCCGCTCTGCTTAAGCGCTTAGGCTTGAAATCCGAGCAAGGTCAAGAACTGACGCCTAGACGGGTGGCTGCACCTTATGCACCCGCGCGCTGTCCAGTCCTCAGCTCCAGAAGGCTGAGACCATCTCTTCATCGGTGCCTGGTTTCCCCCTCTGCCTTTCCCGCAGGAGGAGCTCGACAAGCGCCCCCACAGACGGCAGTAGGTTCCGAAAGCCCGAAATGGGTGCAACAATGCCACCCCAGGTCTTGGGGCACTCAGTTCCCAGGCAGCGGCCACGCCCCTCCCTGTCGGTCCCGCCCCCGAAAGCAGTGAGTCCAACCCGCACTGAGGCCCGCACATCGACTGGAGCGACCATTGGGTAGCGGCGCATGAAAGAGGCGCCACCTTTTTATAGAGTGCAGAGTGGGCCCGAGAACCACCCAGCCTAGGGTCCTGGCAAAACAAGTCGTCGTTGCGTCCCGCGAGTACCAGCCGTGTGGCTAGCCCTGCAGCCGCCATCCCATGCATGGCCCGGGCGACACTCGACATGAACACGGAGGGGCTCGGAGCACGCGGAGAGGGCCACATAGGGCACGGACCTCTCCCTTTCAGCGTCGAGTCACTACTGGAGGCTGAGCGCGAACGGGGCTCCGAGCCTGGGGAGCTGGGGGAGGAGAGGCCGCCGGGTGCCTCGAAGCCCAGAGCCTGGCCCCCACCGGTCACGCACACGTGCCCCCCACGTAAGTGCTCAGTGTCCGGGTCCCAGGCCCTGAAAAGCGCGCGCGCATTCAAGGCAAGGAAGTCCAGGGGGCGATGAGCGCTGTGGCTCCGAAGTTAATTACTAGTCACTAACCCGCCCAACCCAAGTGCAAACTTGATGGGTTAACTAGTGATGGGAGCCCGACGTTGTGCACAGGCCCAAAAGCCTCGTCCACGTCTCTTCCTGGGCGAGGTCCGCAGCCCAGGACAGACACCCCTAATGCTTTTCCACTCCGGGTCGCTCACGCTTCTGCACCCCTTACCCACTTTGCATATACTAGTGACAGCTAACTAGTCTCCATATAGCCCTAACCTCTACTCATCCTCAGTTATTGCAGCCGCCTCCCGCCCCAGCTTTTTTCCAAGTGGCCAGTCCCCGGTTGAAAGAGGTCACCCGTTGAGAGAACAGACCTGAGTCTAGAGTGCCACCCCCCACTTCCCTTCCCCCTTGCTTTGCTTATCCACGTGGCTTTGGAGACCTCATTACGCTGAGCGGAGTGGTCACGGAGCCACGGAGCACCAACCTTCCTTGTAGAGGGCGGGACAGTGTCGGGATAGGGATGTGCAGCCAGGGTTTGAGCGCTCGCTCTGTGCTTCTCTTCTTTTCAGGTGCCCCCAGCCCTCCACCCTGCACCCTTCGCAAACACAAAAACAACCGCAAGCCACGGACCCCCTTCACCACCGCGCAGCTGCTGGCTCTTGAGCGCAAGTTTCACCAGAAGCAGTACTTGTCCATTGCCGAGCGCGCCGAGTTCTCCAGCAGCTTGAGCCTCACTGAGACTCAGGTCAAGATCTGGTTTCAGAACCGCCGAGCCAAGGCCAAGCGGCTGCAGGAGGCTGAGCTGGAGAAGCTGAAGCTGGCAGCCAAGCCGGTACTGCCGCCGTTTGGCCTGCCGTTTCCGCTGGGCACCCAGCTGCACAGTTCCGCGGCTGCGTTCGGCGGCGGTGCGGTTCCTGGGATCCTCGCCGGGCCCGTCGCGGCTTATGGCATGTACTATCTGTCTTAGCCCGTGGAACCAAGTCCTATTCTCTTGGGCTCAGACCTGTACCACAACCTAGCCCGCTGCTGATGCTCCTGGTGATTTCTGAACTTTAGGTATCCCTTTTATTTTAGTTTTTCGTTTTTTACTGTTCATACGATGTTATATTTGATGACTGGAGCCTATCTTTAGGCATCTTACAAATACTTTAAACTTTCTTAAAATCATGTTCACACTAGTCTGTTTTCTGAAAGACAGTGAACACAGCTTCACACAGTCCCTGAAATGGACAAAAGTAGATCTCCCTACTTCCTACAAAGCTGCACCGAAGACTTTAGAGAGGCTCTTTCAGACTGGCATAAAAAATCCCATAAAAAAATTAAAATAAAAATGATACGGTAGGACTGCTAGGAAAAAAACTTAGAAATTATTCTCACTCTAACTAAATGTGGTACTTTGTGACCAAACGGAACTTTTACATTTGTTTAGGTTTTACATCAAATGCTGCATGGGTGGGAGCGTGGGGGAGGTGATGTGCTGCTGGCACCAAGCACCCAAATAAGAAACTGGAGGGCCGCAGGAAGCAAGCCTTAGCCTCTTGCCGGCTGGTGCCCAACTAATAGAGAGAAGACACTGGGGACTGAGAGAGAGCTTTGCTGTGGGCACAGTAGGAGGCAGGGTTTGCGAAGGTCCCAAAGGTCTTGCTGCGAGTGCCAGAAGCCCCTACAATCCAGGTGCGCCTTAGAAAACGGTGGACTTGTTTAGGAATCCGGACCCCTACCTTTATTTGAGGCAGGAAAACAGACCATCTGAGCTTTCCTGTCCCAATGCCCCTGTAGGGCTCTCATCCCTGTCACTGAGGCTCTTCAGGTACCTGTCAATGGCCCTGATAAGACCTGTGGCTGTTTCCACAATCTCAAGATTTAAGTCTGGAGTGTGCCGGGGGCTCACAAAGGTCCTCTGGGGTCACAGCCTGGACATGGAGCCGCAGAGGGAGAACTGGGCAGCAGAGGTGTGCTGGCTATGTGTTCATGAGGAGCGGGAACTTCACAGTGATGGCCCTGGGTTAGGATGTTCTGCTAGGGCGGAGGGGAAACACTGGGCTCTGCTCAGCAGCCCGAGTCAGAACAACTGCTTCAGAGAAGCTGCTGTCCTGTGACCTCGTTGCTCTGTCTGCTCCAAATATAAGAGATGATATTGCTTGGAATTGCCTGTTGGTACACATTGACATTCCTGTGTCTCTTGGAAAATGGGAACCAGATAGGTTTTTGTTCTGTTTGTTTTGAGACAGATTCTCACCATGTATTCTTAACTGACCTGGAGCTTGCATTCTCCAGGGATGGCCTTAGACTCACAGAGATCCACCTGCCTCTGCCTCCCAAGTGCTGGGATTAAAGGCGTACACCACCGTGCCCAGTTATGTGATTTTTCTTAAAAAAAAAAAAAAGTTAAATGGCCCAGTTTTGGGGGGTCTCGGATGCAGAGAGCGGAGGATAGCTACAAGGGAGAACAGCTGTCTCTCTCAGGTGCGTGTACAGAACCCCTCAGCCCAGCCTGCTTCAACTTAAACCCAGTCCTGTTGCCACTCTCGAAAGGTCAGAGACCCTCTCCTGGTGTGTAAATACTGATGTGCAGAGGATCTGGTGGAAGGGTCCTGAGATCTCACCCAGCAAGTCTGCTTCTTGGAAAGCAGACCTGGAACTACTTGTGTAGCCCAGGTTAGCTTCAGACTCAAAGCAATCCTATCTCAGCCCACCAAGTCCTGGGATTACAAACATGAGCCTCAACACCCAGCCAGGCTGTTGCCTTTTAAGTCCCATCATTGCTTCAGTTCCGCTCTCAAATCTGAGGTACTGAGGGGCCCTGGGTAAACCCCCAGCATGTTCAACCACAACCAGTACACTGACAGTCCTGAAAGCACAGGAAAGTGAGAACCAAATGTACAGTTCAGGAAAGCAGGGGGTGTGCTTCATGGTGGAGCTCTATCTGTGTGGCAGATCTGTATCTGCTGGCCAAGAGCATGTAATAGCATGGGCCACCGAGGGCTGAGGAGAGACTGCTGGCGATCCAAGTGGCCAGCTTGCCAGCCAAGAATATTCTCCCCAAGATCCTTTGAGTCAGTCCAATTATGTGCCGGGTTCCCAGAGTCCTCCCCCTGAGGGTGCGCGTGGCTCTGGTGGTCCAGCAGGTGGGATGTATCCATACCTTCACATCACCTCAGCAGATGCTCTTCCTGTTGCCCAGCAGTGTTTGCTTTTAGGACAAGACTGAGGCACACTGACACTTTCATGGAGGGAGCTGCCTGCCAGCCTTCTTACAGGATGCAGACTCCTTCTGGTTCCAGCCATGACCTGAAGCTGTACAACCCACGGATCGAACCCTGAATTCAGATAGTATGTCTTCGAGATCAAGGCCTTTAAAGACCAGAAGTGGCCCAGAGCCAGTAGTGAAAGGATTTCCTTATTGTGACAGTGCCGATGGTGGACCTCTGCCATTCAGCATCTTATAGATGGACTTCTGAATCCCAGAGTGCTGGCTTCCAGTCTGAGCCCTTCCAGCTGCCAGTTCGGATCCAGTGAGGGTGGACTTGGAGAGCCTACCCCTGCTTTTGGAACTTGTGTCAGGGAGGCCATTGGACAAAGTGGCCTAAAGGCTGTTCAGGATGGGCCATGCCTCTCTGGGCTTGAAACAGACAGAAAGAGAAATAGAGAAGTAGTGAAATGATGTGGATCCCAGATAACCTTGGGCAGAGCATAAGTGCAGAGGACTGGACTGTGACTTACCCATCAGGTATAAGTGTCTCATCTTTCCCATTAGACTGACCTGATGTGTTGGCTGGCTATGGGTGGTCAGAGTATTGCCTGAGCTCTGGGAAACAGACCTGAGGTCTTTAAGGTCAGGATCACCTCCAGCCGGGGAGCCAGGGCTCATGGACCCACTAGCTCCCAAACAGAGCTGGGACTGGCTACCCATGTCAGCTTTGCACCCTCTGGGTCTAAGAGGTTTGGCTAAGGCCTCCAGCATAGTGACCTGAGGACATGGATACTGTGCTGTGGACCACTCAGGAGGTGGAGCCTAGTCAGTCCTGTGGATGTTTCTAGAAGGGACTCTTCAGACCTGACTAGCAGACCCTGGACGATGTAAGAGATCTGGAGGGCAGTTCCTCCTCCTGGGGATTTCTGCACAGCATTTAAGGACAATGTCAGCTCTTCTTGCTTGAGGAATGGTGAGGATACTTCAGCTTGGTAACATAAGCCAGGTGCCGGGGAAGAGCAACTGTCTTCTGTCCTCTTTGTGCTTTCTTCTCCACGTACCAGTCTGGTGGTGTTCTTGGGAAGCCTTTGACTCAGTGGGTCACTGTTTCCCTGAAACATTGTGAAGATTGCTGTGCACTTTGCGCGAGAGTCTGCTAATATCATCTTTACTTTGAAGAAGTATTGTCTAAATATACACACGTTGTGCTGTTCATGATTACCACATTGCATTCTACATTGTATTTGATTGTGTCATTAAGAAAAAAATCATGCATTAAACAAAGATGGTTGATAATAGAGAGAAGCTAAGTTCTAGAGATGGTCAAAGGAGGGAAAGAAATATCTTCACATTTTTAATGTGTGTGCTTTAGAAAATCAAACCACACAATCACAACATCCCCTAAACATTCAAGGACTGTTTGTTGTCTTTGAAATGTTCTGAGAAGAGCCATGGGCTCATCTCTGCCATGAACATACCTGTTTTTATACAACAATAGGGACGCCTGCTCTGGCAGGTGACTGTGGGTCTAATCCCATGCTTACTTTATTAGAGGTATTGGTAGTAAATTTGCAGCCACCATTTCCAGGTTATTAGGGATTCTTTCTGGAGGTGGTTACTAAGAAGTTTTATCAATGGATATTGTGGTTTATTGCATGCTTTTTGCTGAATATATTAAGATAACCAAATGACTTCATCCTTTAACCTATGGAGTAAAAAGTCACAAGATTTTCCTTTGTTGAACATGGTGATACACACTTTTAATTCTATCACTCCAGAGGCGGAGGCAGAGGCAGACGGATCTCTGTGAGTTCCAGGCCAGCCTGGTCTATAAAGAGGGTTCTGGGCCAGTCAAGGCTACATAGTGAGAACTTGTCTCAAAACAAAGACTAAACAAGAATGAAGTTTTCCTTTGTTAAATCAGTTGTGAGCTTCTAAAACAAAGCTAATTTCAGGAATGGGCGAATCAAAAAGATGAACAACAGCTTTAAGCTTGGGTGCAACAAAACACAGTGGCAACAAAGGTCAACAGCGATTGGTGGGAGCAAGTGTGACTTCTGCTGGTAGAAGAGGAGGATCAATCAGAAGCTGTTCAGAGACTGTGCAGCAGGTGGAGTCCTGAAACTGCCTGCCCCATGAAGCCCCATGAAGCCCCATAGTAAAGTAGACTCTTAGGTAGGCTCAGGGTTCAGTAAGCACTGGCCTGTTTCCCCGGCTACAGAAAGCATCTGGTAACAATAGGTCTCCTGGGCCACTTCAAGGAGAGGGACGTGATGGCTCCCTGCTGAAGGATGTGACTTGAGTCACAGGAATTATTGTGAAGATAGAGTAGCGTGTGTCATCTGCCCTTCTGTGTAGCCTGAGGACAAAGTCTGGTTGAACATGAGCTTCCTATCTGATCATCCACTCCTGTGCTCAAAGAAAGTCTGAAAGCATGATGTCTTTGCGTGTCCCAGAGGAGTCTGCTCCCATTGCTGGTCCCAGCCACCATATTGCATCCAAATAGCTTTTTCTTCTACTGTGGCAGATGCAAGCTCATACAGAGCGAATCTCATAGGCACACGTACATTCCCACACACATTTGATATGTGATTGGGTATGGAGGGTGGGAAGAAAGAGAGGGGTGGGATGGGCTGTGAACTTTCACAACCCACTTCCCAGTCCCAGCAGGTACCAGTGCAAGGCCCTCAAATCCCAGGAGGGCCTCTCCATGATGTTACTCTGGTACGTACTCTAGAGGTCATATGATTTCCTGCACAAGGGCTTCAGAATGTGTTTTAGAAATACTGCTTTAAAAAAGCAGGTCCTAGGGGCTGGAGAAATTGCTCAGTGATTAAGAACACTTGCTTGCTTTTCCAGAGAGCCTTGAGTTTAGTTCCCAGCACACAATTCAGGCATCTCACGACTGTCTGTAACTCTAGTTCCTGGGTATCCAATACCTTTGGCTCCACAGGTACTTGCACGCATGTGCACATATCCAAATGCAGACACACATCTAGATATAATTACAAATAAATCTCTTTTTTTCTTTAAAGCAGGACTTGGGGGCTGGAGAGATGGTGCAATGGTTAAGAGAACATCGTCTGCTCTTCCAGAAGACCAGGGTTCAATCCCCTGCATCTATCTGTAACTCCACTCTCAGAGGATCCAGCATCCTCTTCTGGCCTCCTCCAGCACCAGACATGCATGTGGTACACAGATATACATTCAGGCAATAAACCCATACACATAAAATAATAATGTTTAAAAATTGAAAGAGGGTTGGAAATATGGCTCTGCAGTTGGGAGCACTGGTTGCTCTTCCAAAGGACCTAGGTTTAATTCTTAGCACCCACGCAGCAGCTCCCTACCATTGCAACTCAGTCTCAGGGGATCCAACACCCTCTTCTGACCTCCTCGGGCACCAGGCATGCATGTAGGCCACAGGCATACATGTAGGCCAAACACCCACACACATTAAATAAAACAAAATTTTAGAAAATTAAAAGAGGCCAGGCAATGGTGTTGCACGCCTTTAAGCCCAGCACTCCGGAGGCAGAAGCAGGCGGATCTCTGTGAGTTCGAGGCCAGCCTGGTCTACAAAGCGAGTTCCAGAGCACCTAGGACTGTTACACAGAGAACAACAACAACAACAACAAAAACAAAAAAGTGACTGTTCCTCTGGGCTCATACACAAGGGGACTTGCCGGGTACAACTGTGGACTTGTCCAGGGATCACATGGCTGTTTGCTCATATGCGCACAGAAGTGAGTGCCACTATGTGCTCAGTGGTGGCCCATGAGATGCTGGCCCCGTACATATGCACCTTGAAGAGAAAGACAGGTGGCAAGACCAAGATCATCAAGATGATGCCAGGATTTCAGAAAAGTTCAGTTCGTATCAAGAAGAAATTATCTTCTGTGGTCACATTAAAGGAGGATATGCCAAACTTCAGATAATAATAGACTTTTAAATGACATTAAGGAGGTTTTCCTACAGTGAGAAAAGATGGCCTACGTCATAATATCATTGATAACTGTAAACTGGTTACAGGTGAATGTTGAAGACAGTCACTGTAGTTAAAGGAGTGTTACACTATTGAAGCTGATCCTGTTCTCTGTGGAAGAGAAGCTCCCTTACTTGGTAGAGTGGTATATTAAATCTCATCATTTGCTTGTTGAACAAGGCATACCAAAAGCCAAACTTAAAAGAGTTTGTGGCAGACTCTGATGTTTTGTTCATGGAAGGATATGAGAATTTCTTTGGTAAACTTCAACAGCACAGTATCCCTATGTTCATATTTTTGGCTGGTATAGGTGACATGCCCGAAGGAGTTATCCATCCCGCTGGAGTTATCACTTAAATATTAAAGTAATATCCAACTGCATGGGTTTTGATGAAAATGAAGAGCTGAAAGGATTCAAAGGAGAACTAATTCATGTATTCAGCAAGCATGATGGTGCCTTGAAGAAAACAGACTTTCAGCCAACTGGAAGACAACAGCAACATCATTCTGAGGGGAGACTCCTAAGGAGACTTAAGGATGGCAGATGGCATAGCCAATGTCGAAAACACACTGAAAATTGGGTATCTGAATGTCAGAGTAGATGAACTTTTAGAAAAATCATGAATTCTTATGATAATTGTTTTAGTGGAAAAAAAACTCATTGGAAGTTGTCAACTCTATTTACGAAAGACACTATAAACGGACTGTTTGCCAGGGACTTCTCCCACAGGTGCAACTCCAACAAGCGCTGTCATTTTGAGAAAAGACTCTCATCTTTCTATTTATGATACATTCTTTTTTCTTGTGCTTTTCTTTTTCTTTCTTTTTTTTATCTCTTTTATGGTTTGGTTTTTGAAACAGTGTTTCTTTGACTAACCCCTACTGTCCTGGAACTAGCTCCTTAGATCAGGCTATGAACTCTCTGAGATCCACCTGCCTCTGTTTCCTGAGAACTGGGATTAAAGGTGTGCACCACCACCGCCCGGCTATAATACAATCTTGTTCTTGGGATATTTTTCCTTTTTCTGACTGAAGTATCTTCAGATGTGTTGAAGCTATAAACCGAGCCCCTTCTTCCCACCTTCATCACTATACTCACTAGATTGTTTTTAAAGCAATCTAAAACTACCTTAAGGCCAAAATTAGAAAAAAAAATTAAAAGAAAGTAGAACCTGGGTACGAGTCTCAATTCTCGTATGGTATTCGAGGACCATCCTCCATGTTATGAGACTGCAGCAGCACGGGGGGGGGGTCTAGACTCTCATGATTGTTCAGTTTGTTCTGTTAAACAGCTATGTTGAGATACAGTTCACAAACCTTCTATTGCCCCCGTTCAGCCTGTAACTCACCATCCCAACAGTCAACATTAAAGCATTTTCATCACCTCCGAAGGAGACTCACCTTTAGCCATCATCCCTTTTCCTCCCCACTGTCCAGCACTAACCTAACAAACCAACATTCTACCTGTGTTGCTTTTTCTATTCAGGACTTTCACTAGAAGTGGAATCATATAGTAAGGTGTGTATGTGTGCGTGCATTTTTATTTATTTCGTTTTCAGTGTTTCTCTGTATTACAGTATGTTAAAATCAGTTACTTGTTCTTTTTTATAGCTGAAAAATATTCCAGTTATATGTATATAACCCATTTTTCTATCCATTTGATAGTTGTTCAATATTTGAACTGCTTTTATCTTTTGCCTGCTGTGAATTATGCTGCTATGGGCATTCATGTATATATTTTTGTGTGACTGTGTGTTCATTTCTCTTGGGGTCTATACTAAGAGTGAAGTTGCTGGGTCAGATAGTGCTATCTAAGGTACTGCAACATTTCCACAATCATCTGTCCACTCCTCCTCTGTGTGTGTGTGTGTGTGTATCCCGAGGACTGAGATGTGCCTTGTGTTGTGAGTTTTTGAGTCACCTCCATTTTGATTCCTGTAGTGAAATTCACATTGCATCAGCAATGTTAAAAGTTCCTTTTCCCCATATCATCTCCAAACTTTGCTTACATTTAAATTTTTGAGACTTGATTTTTATTTTATGTGTATGTGTATTTTGCCTACATGTATGTCTGTGTGCTATGTGAGTATAGTGTGTTGTCAGAAGACGGTGTTGGATCCCCTTATATACTTGTGAGACACCATGTGGTTGCTGGGAACTGAGCCTAGACCCTCTGGAAGAGCAACCAGTGCTCTAACCCCTGAGCCATCTTTCTATCCACTCATTGATTATTTTTTAAAGGTTTATTTATTAATTATGTATACAGTATTCTGTCTGCATGTATGCTACAGATCAGAAGAGGGCGCCAGATCTCATTACAGATGGTTTGAGCCACCATGTGGTTACTGGGAACTGAACTCAGGACCTCTGGAAGAGCAGGCAGTGCTCTTAACCTCTGGGCCATCTCTCCAGCCCCTCATTGATTATTTTTAAATTAATTTTATTGGCAAGTATGATAGTGCACGCTTTTAATCCACAATTCAGGAGGTGGAGGCAGGCAGATTTTTGTGAGCTCAAGGCCAGCCTGGTCTCCACAGCAAGTTCCAAGCCAGCCAGACTACATACCTGTTTCAAAATATTATTTTTTAAAATTTCTCATGTGTGTGTGTGTCAGTGTGGGGTTATATGCATATGAGGGTGGGTTCCCATGGAGGCCAGAGTAGGTATTAGGTATTCTGGAGCTAGAGTTACAGGCAGTTGTGAGCTGCCTGAGGTCAGTGCCAGGAACCAAATTCTGGCCCTCTCCACGTGTGGTATATGCTCTCTAGTACTAAGTCTTTGTTCTCATCTTATTGATGGTTATAATTCTGACAGGTCAAGTGGAATCTCTCAATGTCAAACACCTTTTCATATATTTATTGACCACTTCTAACAATTATTCGATTCAGTTGTCTACTTATTGACAGTATTCTTTATTCTTTTGGTATTTAATTGTCTTGAGTTCTTTCTATACTTTAGATCAGTGGTTCTCAACCTTCATAAAGCTGTGATCCTTTAATACAGTCCCTCCAGGTTGTGGTGATTCCACAACCATAAAATTATTTTGTTGCTACTATAATTTTGCTGCTGTTAGGAAGTATAATGTAAATATCTGATATGTGACCCCTCAATGAGGTTGAGAACCACTGCTTTAGATAGTAATACCTTATCACGTAGCTAGCAAGGAGATTCGCCCATTCTGCAAGCTGTCTGTTTTCTTCATTGTGAAGCCTCTATTTCTTTTTTTTTAAATATTTATTTATTATGTATACAACATTCTGTCTGCATGTATGACTGGAGGCCAGAAGAGGGCACCAGACCTCATTACAGATGGTTGTGAGCCACCATGTGGTTGCTGGGAATTGAACTCAGAACCTTTGGTAGAGCAGGCAATGCTCTTAACCGCTGAGCCATTTCTCCAGCCCCCAAAGCCTCTATTTCTTGTAAATCTCATTTGTCAGTTCTTGGATTTTCTGAGTTGCTTAGGTCCTTAACAGAAAGTCCTTGCCCATGTCTTTATCCTGACATGTTCTTCCTGCTTTCTTCAAACAGTTTCAGAATTCCAGGTCTTACATTAAGACATTTGATCCAGGTTGAGTTTTGTGCAGAGAAGAGCCAAGGACCTGGTTTCATTCTTCTGCATGTGGAACCCACGCTTTCCTATTACCATATGCAAATGAGTCCATCTTTTCTCCCATATATATTTTTGACACTGCTTTCAGATTAGGTAGCCATAGCTGTGTGAGCTTATTTCTGGTCACTTTTATTCTCATCAGCCTACTTACCTGTTTGCCTTTACCGTGCTGTTCCTATTACAACTCTGTATTCTAACTTGCAATCAGCTACGGTGATATCTGTAGCATTACACTTGTGTATCCACATGAATTTTAAGATTACCTTTTCTATTTCTGTGAGTTTTCTGTCCTTCATCAAATTTGGCACTGACTCTGTAGCCGAGACTGGCTTTGACCTCTCCGTCTTGCCAGCGCTGGGATTACAGATGAGAGCCGTATAACCTTCATCTTTCTCAGCTCCTTGACTTACATTTCCCAGTTGATGTGTCCAGCTCACTTGGTCTTCCCTCTGTCATCTCAGCTCTCCCTGTGAGTCCTTCAGTGAGGTGTTTAAGGTTCAAGCACTATACTTTCAGCTCCAGAATTCCCGTTGGCTCTTTTCAAAGCTGGAGAGATGGCTCAGCAGTTAAGAGCACACACTGCTCCTCTAGAGGATCCTAGTTGGATTCCCATCAACCACATCAGATGTCTGTAGCCCTAGCTCCAGGTCAGAGCCTCCATGGGCACCTGCTCTCATGTGCACATGCATATAATAAAAATAAATCTCAAAAAAAACCCAATCCCAAAACATTGCTCTTTATTGAAGGTCTCTGTGAGATGCCATGTTCCCACCTTCTTTAGTCTTATGAACATGTGTAACAGTTCTGTTAGTCCTGGCATTCTGCCACCTTATAGGCAGCTTCTGCTGCCTTCAATTTCAAGAGGGTGGGCTGTACATTCTGTTTCTTCTCAGACCTCTCATTGGTGTTGTTTAAACTTGACATTAGTAACAACTAATCGATCTTAGAACAACTCTGGGGCTTGTTACAGGTTTGTGGGTAGAAAGATCATGTTTTTGGTAAAGATGGCTCTCCTGTGTTTGACTTTCTCAAGCTTCTGATATCTTTGGATAGGACTGGTACCCCTCCCTGTGAGCTCTCACTATCTACTCCACATCTGCTCCACCATCTCTACAGTGTGTGCCCAAAATCCCTCACAGGGTTTTTTCCCACTCCCTTCCAGATACCATGTTCCAGCAGGGTTTAACTGGCTGAGCAGGGCACAAGGACAACAAAAATCATAGCTTCTGTGGGATGCAGGCGCTGTATGAATATCCCTAAAACTTTGTGTTGAAAGCAAAATAATCATGGCTCACAAACATTCCCTTTTCTGTCTGGCTCAAGAACACAGGAAGAACAGAGATTAACAGTGAAAAAAATTTATTTCATGTTTAACAGTGACATTCTTAGAGTAGACCCATGAAGCAGGTAGGCTGCTTCTCCATCTCATTCCTTCAGTGTGTCCTGGTTATTTCTGGAATCTGCGGATTCTGGGTTTCTACACACTGGCTGCTTCATGTGATCAAATATGAAAATAAGGAGGTGGCAAGGGTCCAACTCAGGGCAGCTATCCAGAAGCAAGAGAAAGGCCCTGGCACACCACTCCCTGAAAGTCTGTCTGGCTTTTCTTGCCAGGATCCATCAGTGCTGTTTGTTTCTTTTTTTAGTGCTTTTAAATCCTCTGGCTGCACCCTGGCCAAAACAGACAGTAGAAGGTATTCTGAAAGAGAAAAACGGTCATATCAAACAAAGGCATTATCTCTAACAACACACAGTTTCTCTGTACTTCCTTCACATTTGTATTCTGGAATGTTCTCCCTTTGCTCTGTGGAACACTCAGGAAATGGAGTCTGCCCTCTTGGGCCCTACGATCAGCTCCTGGTCTCAGGCTTGCTTCCTGTGGGATACCTTCCTGGTACCAATGTGCATTTGCTTAGAAGAACTTAGCCAGCAAGGTCGGCTCCTGCTGAGGCCCCTATGGCATCGGTTTCCTGTTATCTCCATTTCTGAAACCTAATCACCACGGGCAGGCAGGGTACTCACAGGTCAAGGCCCAAACAAATATGGAAGGCGGCTGCTGGGAGGCAACTGAGGGACACGCATGTCCATCTTCCTACCAGTTTGGATTCTGGGGCCACCCCGCCCCCCCCTACTGTTCAAAAATTTCCCCAAAATAATAGTTGAAGTTGATGTGAGTATACTCTGTGAAAGACAGCCTGCCAGGCAAACACGGGAGAAAGCCCTTTCCGCCCAGCAGAGATGACAGTGAACGGGGAGGGGGTGCCTGCATGCGGGGCTCCAGGGTCCAAAGCACAGCAGGAAAGGAGGGAAACTAGAACCTTCAGGTTGTCACCTGCGATGAAGCCCATCTTTCTGCCCAGTGTTACCCACTCTCAAGTCTAGCGTCATTAACACATACAGAAGGACGTACACACTGACCTGTGACTGTAGGTCCGCCTGCAGGGAGGTGGGGCAGCAGGTTCAGAGGAGATTTCCATGGCGTCACTGTCATCTTTCAGGGCTCTGGCTGGTGGCTCTGCTGCAGCTGGCATGGCTGGGCTGTAGAGGAAAAGCAGTGAGCAGCACTTGTACCTGGTTCCTGGTTCCCTAGTACTAAACTTGCAGGGAAGACACCATTTATTATTTTCCCTACAATTTTTTTTTTTTTACTATTTTGGCACATTCTAATGTTACAATGAAATTTTCAAATTATTGAAAAATGAATGTTTTTTTTAAAGATTTATTTATTTATTATGTATACAACATTCTGCCTCCATGTATGCCAGCACACCAGAAGAGGGCACCAGATCTCATTACAGATGGTTGTGAGCCACCATGTGGTTTCTGGGAATCGAACTCAGGACCTCTGGAAGAGCAGCCAGTGTTCTTAACCACTGAGCCATCTCTCCAGCCTGAAAAATGAATGTTTTATGGCATGGTCATTGGCCATGCATTGATATAGCTAAGTCTGATAATTTATAAATTTAAAAATAATGATTCTTCATCCCTCCCCTTTTTAAAGACAGCTGGGGCCAGGTGCAGTAGTGTATTCTTTAATCCCAGCCCTGGGAAGGGACAGACAGGTAATCTCTGTGAGTTCTAGAAGCCGCTACTCAGGTCTATAAAGTGAGTTCCAGGTGAGCCAGAGCTACAGTGTACACATAATGAGACACCCGCCCCACCCAGGCACAAATGAAAAGAAAAAAGACAACTGACCAGGAACTTGTCATGCAGACCAGGCTGCCCTCAAATGCAGAGATCTGCCTGCCTCTGCTTTCCAAGTTCTGGGATTAGAGACATGAACCACCATGCTCAGTCCCTACCGGTATTTTTCTTTAAGATTTTTTTATTTTTGTATTTATGAATATGCGTGTGTTCTCTTCAGTGTGACACGTGTGGATGTCTAGAGGCCAGAAAAGGGCACTGGATCCCTTAGAGCTGAAATTACAAGCAGTTGCAAGCCATCTGATATGGGTATTGTGGACAGAACTCTACTACTGAGTTATATTCCCAGTCCCCAGATGTCTTTCCAAGAGGAAGAGAGTTACTAAAATGAACTAGATAACATGGATTCTTGTCCCTGCTATCAGCAAGCTAATCCAGCACCACAGAAGTAGAGGAATGATGAGGGCTCACATTCGCATGGAGCATTCCACAAGGCAATAGGCTCTCAAGTTATTTTACACAGAACGGTGCACTATTTGAACAAAACAGACTTCAACTCACGAAGTTTTTATTTATTTATTGTGTGTACTTATGTGTGTGGTGTATGTGTAGGACAGAGGCCAACCTCAGGTGTCATTCCTCGGTAGCCATTTACCTTATTTTTTGAGACAGGGTTTCTCACTGGGACCTGGAGCTCACAGATTAGGCTAGGCTAGCTGGCCTAACCCCAGAGACCTCTGTCTCCACTTCCCTGGTGCTAGCATTATATGTGTACACCACCATGTTTGGCTTTTTGTTTGTTTGTTTGTTTTTCGAGACAGGGTTTCTCTGTAGCTTTGGACCTGTCCTGGAACTAGATCTTGTAGACCAGACTGGCCTCGAACGCACAGAGATCCGCCTGCCTCTGCCTCCTGAGTGCTGGGATTAAAGGCATGCGCCACCACCGCCAGGCAATGCTTGGCTTTTTTAGGTAGGTGACAGGGACTGAACCTCAAGCTTACGCACTTCACCGAATGAGCTGTCTCCCCATGCCCACGTGATGCAATATCTAATGATGATGAGAGTTCACTGAAAGGAATTTTTTAGATTTTTTTTTCCCCGAGACAGGGTTTCTCTGTAGCTTTTGGAGCATGTCCTAGAACTAGCTCTTGTAGATCAGGCTGGCCTCAAACTCACAGAAATCCGCCTGCCTCTGCCTTCTGAGTGCTGGGATTAAAGGTGTACATCACCACCGCCTGACTCAAAAGGAATCATTTTTTAAAGGAACCAAAGAAGCACTACACTAAGAGTTATTCCGGGAGTTTATTTTCCCCAGAGCAGTATAAACAGCCATGGTAACAGACAGCTTTGTGGACAAGTTTTTAAAAGTAAGCAGAGAGGAAAAAAAAAAAAGAAAACAAAACAAAACTAGGAGGTTCCGTGGGAGAAGTGGGAAGAGCGCATGCACTGGGACAGTCCCCAAATGCCCCTGTTAGTAGACTCAGAGGGGCATGCAGGGCACAGGCCAGCACAAGCACTTGTTAGTACCATTACCTCTGCTCCCAGCCAGGAATTGCCCTCCTGTCTCCACCGACGTATAACCCAAGCATACTAACTCACCGGGCTCAGAGTACCAGCTACCTGTTTATGAAAACTAAGTCAAGTTTGACTACAGTGTCTGTTCCCTGGCTTAAGACTGGGGACAGTCACAACTGGGTCCCTCACGTACCCTCTGTTTGTCTTGGGCTTATCAAATCGGAAATCCGCAGGGTACAAGTGGAGCCTCACCATGTGATCCTTCCGGTCTTGGCTGGTCTTGAACTTCTCTGGGCAGCCTTCCACCAAGCACTGGTACTACAAAAGACAAGGTGTCACCTCCACTCTGACCCTGCCCTAAGCCCCAATCCCAGGAACTATCGTAGCCATACTGAGTATAGCCAACACCCACCATGTCTTGCCTCTGGGCCAGGATCTGGAACAGAGAGTCGTGCCATTCTAGGATGTGGACATCCAACAAATGGCCAGAGGGGAAGGCCCGGCTGCAGAGGGAGCAGGTGTTTCCATGTAACATGTGATAGTGGTGCTGGTAGTCCTCTAGCGCAGCGAACACTTGGCAGCAGCCAGCCACCTGACAGGTGAACTCGGGCACCCTGGGAAAAGAGGCGTGTCACTTGGAAGGATGCCCCCACCCAGGCAGGAATTTCAGGGGGATTTACTACCCAGATTCCTGCTGGTGAGCCCGAAACAAGTCCAGAGCTTCCTGTGCCACCCCAAGCCTTACTAAAAGACTAAAGGGAGGGAGGACGGGCCATGCGTGAGCGCGGGCAGGGTGATGATGCTAAGCCAATGGTACTCAGGGTGTCAGCTGGGAGGGGTCCGAATCCTAGCCTGTATGCGGACGGGAGAGGAGGAACCAGGGTAGCGCTAGCAAGCAGAGAAAGTCCTCGAAGCCAAGCTGCTCACATGGACTTCTCCGGAGTCTCGGACACTTGCGTGAGCATGTCCTGCAAGTAGAGGTGCCGCTGCACGTCCCCATCCTGCAGAAGACAGGCGCCAAGAACCATGGGTGGACCTGGACCTCGAAGCCCCGCCCTACAGCTTTGAATCACGCCCCAACCTATAGAGTTGTATCCAGCCCCCAAGTCCTGCCCACAGTTCCCGCCCACACAGACAAGCTCCGCCTAGCCTAGCCCCGCCCACAGCCACAGTCCCGCCCCCCCTCGGCCCCGCCCTGGATGTCGGGGACGCTCAGGAAACCTTCCGCCCAGGTTCTCACGCACCTCAAAGAATTCGTGATCCCGCGGGAAGTGCACGGGGCGCGGTGTGAACCGGAAGGGCGCCGCCCCAGCTGCAGGGTTCCGCTCCACCGGCAACGGTTCGGCCGCCCCGGGCGCCCCGGCTAGGCGGGAATATAGCGTAGGGGGAAGCAACATCGCCACGGTTGCCTCAGCCCTTCGGCCACCGTCGGCGGGGCGGGGACGGACGTGACGTTTATTAATTTCCTGTGGCGACCCGGCGGGGCGGAACGCGGCGCGCGGGGAGGTGAGTGAAGGCTGGGTCTAGGTTGTGGCGGGAACCGATCGGGGCGGGGCTGGAGCCGGACGCCTGGACCGGGTACGGGAACCCGACTGGCCTGCAGTGGTAAGAGTCTGTTCCTCTTGGGCGTCAGCCGCCGGCGGTTCCGACAGTTCCACAGTGCGACAGTCTCTGGCTGTTTCTGTCCCCTCCAGGCGTCCAGCTGGAGGCAGTGGCCGTGGGAAGTTCACAGTTAATGTGACCCTTTTCTCCTGAGAGCCCCGCGGTGACTGCGGAACTGACTTGCCTGTATTCTGGAGTGAAGGAGTCAGCCCCCCGCCCCCGTCCAGTAGAGACAAACATGGGAAGAAGTCCTAACCTAAATAAAAAGGCAATTGAGATGTGCAGCTGACACGTTCGGGGGCTTTAACTTTCCTCCTTTCCTAAAATACGGCAGAGCAGGACTTACCTGTAAGAAGATATTATCATAGAAGAAGATAAAGAAGCTTAAAAGCTCCTAGCTTTCTCAGCCTGCTTGCCTGCCTGCCTGCCTTCTTTCTCTCCCTCTCACCCTCCTTTCCTATCTCTTGCTTTTTGGTTTGGTTTTTTTGAGACAGGGTTTCTATGTGTAACAACCCTGGCTGTCTTGGAACTCACTTTGTAGATCAAATTGGCTTTGGACTCACAGAGGTTCACCTGCCTCTGCCTTCCAATTGCTGGGATATTAAAAATGTCTGCCACCACACCCAGCCAGCCTGCTTTCTCATACACTTCAGGACCACCTGCTCAAAGGGTGGCACCACCCGCAGTGATCTGGGCCCTCTCCCATTAGTCATTAGTTGTCAGTCAAAGAAATGCCCCCACAGGCTTGCTTAGAGGCCAGTCTGGTGGAGACAGTTCCTCAGTTGAGATTTTGTCTTCTTAGATATGTCTTGGGTTGTGTCAAGTTGACAAAAAAACTGACCAGCACAGACAGGCTGGTTTGTACTATTATCCAGGAGCCTCTAGTGGTCCTCAACCTTCCTAATGCCTGCGACCCTTTAATACAGTTCCTCATGTTGTGGTGACCCCCAACCATAAAATTATTTCATTGCTTTTCATACATTTGCTACTGTTAAAAATATGATACGCAGGATGTCTGATCTGTGGTCCCTGTGAAAGGATTGTGGGGTCTCGACCCACAGGTTGAGAATCGCTGCTCAAGAGTCCCCTTTTCACGCCCCTTCTACCACCACCCCAACCCCATTTTTGTCATTGTTCACTGAAAGAATGCACCTGCCTTGCTCATAATTGGTTGTGCCAGACTTTGCTAAGTAAGTTGTGTTCAGTCCAGTGCATGTGTGGTGACTGAGAGTGGTAGGAACCAAGGAAGGTGAGAAGGTCCAGCAGGCTGTTAAGGATTAATCAGACTTCTTTACAGTTGTATCTTTCAGCTGTGACCTTGTCTTCCTGTATGTAAGGGTGTCAATTTTGTTGATGTTCCTGTCAGTGTCCCTTGCCCACTAACTGCCAAGAGTTTAGATATGTCTCCTGGGGCATATCTAATGCCTTAAAGGAAACTGCTGTTTAAAGATGAGAGAAGCCCCTTTTTTTTTTTCTGGAATTATGTATAAATCAGGAAGCATGGCAGGCTCCTTGGATTAATACATAAGACGTAGGGATATCTGAGGAGTTACACATTTACTTGGATAGGATGTTAAATATCTGTAGATGATCTTTCCATGAGTAGCTCTGCCCTCTGGGTCTGATGGTCAGGGCTTTGTGTTGGCAGCTCACACCTTCTTTGCCATCTAGCATGTTGCAGGACAGCCTTCAGGCCTTGGAAAACCACATGGCACTGCTGAATTTGGAGAGACCATATGTGGGGGAAGTTTGGGGTTTTGCGTTCTGCTTGCCAGGTAGCTTAAAGCGACTCTTTTGAAACCTACCAATATTTTTAAAAAAAAATTCCTTGAACATTTTATTTTTAGTTTTGTATGTGTGGGTGTTTTGTCTGCATTTTTATCTGTGCACCATGTGCATGCAGTGCCAGTGGTGGCTACAAAAGGGTGTCAGATCTCCTGGGATAGAATTACAGATGGCTTTGAACTACCGTGTGGGAGTTGGGAACTGAACCCAGGTCCACTTCAGGAGCAGCCAGATGCTCTTAACTGCTGAGCTGTGTATCCAGCCCTAAGGGACCTGCCATTTAAAATACTGTCCGTGTCTTAGTATCTCTCTAAAACCAAACTGGTAAGCATAACCAGTTTGGCGGATAACAGCAAACATGTTGAGGCAGCATTTGTTTTATTTAATCTCCATAGCAACTATAGGTAGCTCTGTTACTCCCTCTTCTCATGAGAAGCATGCAAGAAGCTAGCTAGCATATTGTCACATCTTGTTTTAGTTCTTGGAGACACCTGTTTTGACCATCGATGGAGGTTGATAAACTAAGAAACTGCTTTCTATTGCACGGGTTTACAGTGTGAAACTCTCAAGGTAGAAATCCAGCATACTGTGGGAGTGTGTGCTGAGTGCCCTTGGCACTGCTTAACTCAAGGCTTATCTCATTTGGAGATTTTAGCATAGCAGTTCTTAACTTCTGAGTTACAACACCTTTGAGAATTTACAAGAATTCTCAGAAAATTCACAGGTATGAATAGGAAAGTCTCATCTCCAAGCATGACTTCACTAATGTTTGTGAATCTCAAATTAAGAATCCTATAAAAGTTTATTACAATGTTCCTATAATATCCATCAAGTTTATTAGGCTTAATTTTGAATCTGTAGCTAATGTCTGTTTTCCTTAATGCTCTTTATTAGCGCTTCTGATACTGACTAGCTCAGCCATCGGTAGAAGAGTGGAAGACCCCGTGTTCTCAGCTATTGGTACCTCTGTTACCACTAGGACATTATATACAGTCTCCACATGGTCAGCCACTTTCCACTGGAATGATGGGATAGATGGAAGTCACCAGCTCTTTCCTAATCAATGGAACATTAGTCTAGAAATTCACATGCTGTCTTCTGCTGTTGCACTGTGACATCAGATACAGTTGTTTGATTTTGAGACAAGTTCTTGCTGTGCATCCCAGACAGCTTTTACTGTGATCTTTTTGCCTCTCTCAAGTTCTGGGGTAACAGCCTCCGAAGTCGTTTTGATCTTCTCTACTTTGGCCAATGTCTCTACCCTAATACTGCTGGTCCTAGAACATCAGGAAAGCTAGAATATGTGGAAGTCTTACCTACCTAAAATCTTTGTATGTTGCCAGGCCTGGGCCAGAAAAGAAAACATTGAAGGCTTTAGAGTGCAAAAAAGGATACCAGACTTAAACCTTACAGTTTAACCTTAAGAACTAGGTATGCCCTCATGAGTGGGAAGTTTTAATACATCAGGACAGAGACAGTAACCTAGGCCTGTGCAAGCACGTCAAAGGGCAGGATCTTTGTGTCTGCCCAGCCAGGGTCCAAAAAACAGGCAAAATAGCAGATCTGCCTCCTGCAGGCAGGTCCATGGTCACATGAGGATGGCAGGACCAGGAAATGAGAACAGGCTTGTGGGACCCATTTCAGTGATTTACCCGGGACAGCTGGCTCTGGGTGAGCTGGAAAACAACTGGAGTCTCTGTCAGTAGGGGCATGACACAGGTGAACGCAGTGACAAGGGCTGGCAGACTCAGCATTTTGATAGATCAGGCTGCTAGGGACAGGGAGAAGTTCATGATTGACATAATCTTGGCAATGACTTTTATGTCAAAAGCTTGAATCAGTCAAAAGATATTTTAGGTTTTAATTTTGGAAGCCAAAGTAGACAGTCTTGTTTAGGCTTTAATTTTATGAACAGCTTTCTTTCTGCCTTCAGGAGAATATTGCTATGCTGGTGTCTCAGATAAACTATGAGTGAGTTTCGGGTTCACCGTGATGTCAATGAGCTGCTCAGTCTGCTGCGCATCCATGGTGGCGGCGGGGCTGAGGTCTACATTGACTTGCTGCAGAAGAACCGGACACCATATGTTACAACCACAGTCTCTGCCCATAGTGCCAAGGTGAGTACCTGTTCCTGATATAATACTATAGCGATGGGGGCCTGAGCTGCAGCCATGGGTGCGGACACTCATCCTAGGGCCATGGGGATGGCCTGTCCCTGGTAGCCACAGTATGGCTAGTACTGGGCCAGCAGCATCTGGTGGATGCTTCCTTTGAACCTGGCGTTTACTGTGCTCTGCTGGTCTTCAGGTTCCTGGCGATAGCTCCCGTTTTTTTTACCCCATTATATAAATGAATCAGTGGATGTCCAGAGAGAGAGAGACTGAACTCTCACTTACACAGTACTCCTCTATTCTGAGGAGGAGACTTAATAGATGTAAAAATTACTGGGTGGGAAAAGGAAAGCTACTGGTGTTGATCACGTTGAAATTTCTTTCAGTTTTTTTTTTTTTCTTTTTATCTCTCTTTGCTGGTAGCCTTTGCTGGTCTGAAACTCACTGTGTAGGTATGTACAACAGGATGCCCTTGAACTCAGAGAGATCTGTCTGGAATTAAAGGTGTGTGCCACACCACACCTGGCTCAATTATTTCTTTTTTAAAGAATTCATAATTCAGTAGTGCATCTTTAATAAAAGATATCTTTTTTTTTTTTTTTTTTGGTTTTTCAAGACAGGGTTTCTCTGTAGCTTTTGGAGCCTGTCTTGGAACTAGCTCTTGTAGACCAGGCTGGCCTTGAACTCACAGAGATCCACCTGCCTCTGCCTCCCAGTGCTGGGATTAAAGGCGTGCGCCACCACCGCCCAAAAAGATATCTTTGAATTTGAAATCTACTTCTATGTTTTTAAGCCTAAAAACATAGACACTAGAGAGCCTGCTCAGTGGTTAAGAACACTTGCAGCTCTTGCAGAGGACCTGATTAAGTTTCCATTTCCCCACATGGTGGCTTATAACCATCTGTAACTCCAGTTCCAGAGGCTTCAATGCCCTTTTCTAACTCTGTGGACATTGCATGCACATGGTGCACAAGTGTACATGTAAGCAAGATACTCAGACACATAATAAAAGAAAATCTTTTGAAAGTTAAAATAAAACAGACTTTGTGAAGCTTCACTTACTTAACCAGTATAATGAAGGCACCGTTACAGTCAGACGGATTGAGCGGAGCATGGCTCAGGAAACACACACTCATTTAGTTTGTTGCCCGATTGTTAAACATTGCTGAGTGAAACGTCCCTAAATTGGCACAGGCAGTAAGTTCAAGAGGCAGCAAGTGTCAAAGGATGCATGAGCTTGTAGGAGAGTTGTGAGTGCTCCTAGGCCGTGGAGCAGAAGATAGGAAAAATCATAAAAGAAGGGTGGCTGGATTTGGTGGAACATTGACATTAATTTCCTGTTTATTTCAGAGATGTGATTATTTAGCTCACCTAATTCAGCTGTGGTTTATTTGTGTTTCCTTTTTTTTAAGATTTTTTTTAACTATTTGATTTGTTACTGTCATTAATTTACTTCTGCTTGTGATTTGAGGTTAAAATTGCAGAATTTTCTCGTACTCCTGAGGACTTTTTAAAGAAATATGATGAACTGAAGTCTAAAAATACAAGGAACCTTGACCCACTGGTCTACCTGTTATCAAAGCTCACAGAAGACAAAGAGGTGAGCTTCCTGCCCCATCTGCGTCACCACACCTGCTTTGGGGACATTGACAACACCCCCAGTGTCTCCACAGAGTCCTCAAGGAGCCTGGGGTGCAGGTTAAGCCTCTCCTGCATATTGTTTCCCTGCTTTTACTGACTAGCAGTTGTGCCTTATGAAGGCAGCACTTTGAAGGCATGCATTTGGTGAAATGTTAGCCTTTCCATACTGAAAGAATACCTGTAAAATTAAAAGGTGTATTGGCTCATGGCTTCAGTCCCCATTATTTTTGGGCCCAAGTTGAGGCAGAATATCAGGGAGTAGCCCGGTAGAGAGGTGACAGAGCTGCTGGCAACTGGAAAGCAGAAAGAGATGGACTAACAGGCCATGAAGAGTTCAGTTTGTGTTATCAGTGAGTCAATCCACTGATAAGATTAGAGTCTTCATGAACCAACTCTCAATAACATCACCAGCTGGGGACCGAGCCTTTAACATGTAAACCTTTGGGGAGACATTTCATATCCAAACCATAGCAATGAATCATAATAATGCCGGATGGGCACAGACCAGGAAACATGGATGTATTAGCATGAAGTGTGCATACTTGCTTTTCTCTGATGCTGTACTGCATGTGTCATATGTCATTATGGAGCCAGAGAGAAGTTTGTTAAACCCGGCTCTCCATCCATGCAGAGGTGTATACAGGCACTAAGACAGACAGGGAAAGTGGTGCTGCAGTCTGGGTGCTGTAAGTAGAATGTAGCGGAACATTTGTCCATTGGTGGTAAAATTATGGATTGACTGTCAAAGAAAACTGTAGGCTTTCTGTCCCCTGTTGTTTTGGTGATGTGACAGATGGTAGAACACAGCTTTTGTGGCCCAGTGTGACTGGATGGTTTTATGTGTTTGCAGACACTGCAGTATTTACAACAAAATGCAAAGGAAAGAGCTGAGCTCGCAGCTAATGCTGCCACCACCAGCAGTACCAGCTTCAGCATTCCTGTTACAGCCTCTAAGATGTCCACACAGGAGCTAGAAGAGCTAAGGAACCAGTTTGGGGGTGTGGCCACAGGCTCCACACTGCAGCAGGTACCAGATCTACTGTGGTCCACAGGTCCACCCACTGTTTGCAACAACACTGGGTGCTAGCTGTGCAGATATTTCTATTCCTAGTAAAGAAAAATAATCTGCCATCAGTGAAGCTAAGGCTGATTGTGCTCTGTAGTCATAATTCTGACCCATAAGAATAAACAGTGCAGTGAGGGTCTGACCACGTCCACCTGCCGTGCATCCGAGCCAGTACCAGTCATGATTCCTGCTGGAATTTGTGACAGTTTTTAACACAATAGCACTTTTTAAATCACCAGTTATTTCCTCTAGGTTATGTTCTCCCACTGTAATTGCTGCTACTTGGATTTATCCTGCCTCACACTGGTCTTTTTGTGAGTTTCGAGAGTCATAGCCACCACATGCCTGCATTTGAGACCCTCAGACCCCTCTTCACAGCCCCAGCTCTCTAAAGTGCCCCAGCATCCCCTCTGTTTGCTGAGCACAGAGGACACAGAAAAATCTTTTAGGTATATCCCTGTAACCATTGCCTTCATACCTCTCACGCTGTATGACCTACAAGTGTGCAGAGCTAAGTCAGTGCTTCCAAAAGTTACCAAGCCTTGTTAGCCTCTGGTTGTTAGTCTCCCCGGAAGACCAGTGCTCTGTGCATGGCCTAGAATCTAGCCTTTGTAATGGGCTTTCTCCATATGGCAAGGATGTATGACAGTTGCTAATTCTTGTCTTAATTCAGCAAGTGGCATTAGATCTAGTCACTGCTAAGAAAATTGATTTTGGCTCTTCCTGCTTTGTGTCCTGATTTGACACAGCTCTGAGGTAAAATGCAAACATTCCTCCATGGCCCCCATGGCTCCCATAGATGGTACCCTGATGCCTGTGGGCTCCTTGCTGGACAGAGAGAGACCTTCAGAGGCCTGGCTTTCTTGTTCCTAGGCCCAGATGTTGTGATGGGCAGATAGAAATATGTTGCCTTTTAAAGAAAGATCACATGTCCTATGTGCTGAAACGATGGACTTTTTCTATGCAAAAGATGTGTTAATTTCTGTAGATATCTTAGTTTTGTTTGCACTATGGTATATTTTTGTTTTTGTTTTTTAAAATGTCCTTACTAGTCTCTGGAACTTACAAGAAAGATGCTTCGAGACAAACAGAACAAAAAAAATTCAGGCCAGCCCCTTCCAGTCTTCCCAGCATGGGTATATGAGAGGCCAACACTGGCTGGAGATTTCCTGATTGGTTCGGGCTTAAGCTCAGACACGGCTTTGCCTATAGGTATGTGATGGATTTCTTCCTGACACCTGAGAACTTCTCCCTGCTTGCATGTGCTTCAGCAGGCTGGGGAACTATGGGTGTCACACTGAAGCCCAGAGGACTTGAAGTGATTGTTGTGCATTCTTCCTGCCAGTCCTTTGGGACAGTCCGAAGCTGGCCTCCCAGGCTGTGCGCAGATGAGCAGACCAGGAGGACACATTTTTCTGAAGAGATTTGTGATTACTACAGATTCCATCAAATAGTCATACTGTGTTTACAAAGGCCTTAGAAGTTGTGTCTACTTGACAGCACGCTGTTTCAGGGCAGGCTTTTGGAATCTGAGATGTGTGTGATGCATGCCATGGGCTGCATGCAATCCCACAGTGTTTTTTCAGATCATATGAAATTTCGTACATTCATATAGCATACATATGGTATCTTACCCCTTTGATGGCAACCGCAATTCAGGAGGAACATGGAGTGGTGTGCCTTCCCACAGCTCATGAGTTCTGGGTAGTGTTAGTGTGTTGGTGCAGAGGTCTACTGTCACCTTTAGAAATACCTTACAGGACTGTTAGACAAATTCAGTGTTTTTTCCTGTCCCTAAGCAGACATATTCTGCTGCAAGTTAATGGGAAGGTAGAGACAGCTGGCCTTACGTCATGGACTTCTTGTTTGCAGTGTCGGTATTTACCTAATTGTCACCTGTCCCATCACCTGGTAGAGGTAACAGCTCTCCTATCTATACACAGACCCGTATGGTCAGCATAGTCATTGTCCTTGGTGGAGCCTCAACCTTAGACCTTCCCTTTCTGCAGCCTGAGGGTGTAATTGGTGTTCTGCATACTGTGTGTCCTCAGGACTTGTTCCTATGGGATTCCACTCTCTTCAGCAATACTTAGCATCATGAATCAACATTTCTCCAATTGTCCCAGCTCTGTGCCCTTCCAATTGCTCTTTCCAGTAAGCTCCCCTGTCTTCTCATATTGCCTCTGCCCCTTGAAGTTTAGTCCTGGACCCACCTCCTTTATCTCCCCTCTCCAAGCGTCTAGGTAAACTTTGTCACCCATTGCCTCTCTGCTGCTGTACCTGCCACCCCCAGTGGCTTACTCACTATAACTGTCGAACATTGAAATTCAGTAAGTTTGACTAAGCAACTAGTTTTCTGTTTTATTACGTTAATCTGAGTAGCTATGGCATCATACAGGGGCATGAATCTGACAACCTCATCTTCCTCCCCTTCCTGTAGTTCCTGCACTTCCTGTAAACATAGCTAGAGCCTACTTTCAGTGCAAGTCTTGGGTAAGCCTGTCCAGTGACAACCCTAGAACCCCTCTCCCCCAGAAACCCTGACAGTTTGTCCAGGCTGGCCCCTTCTGGCCCTTGAGCTCCATTTCTCACTCAGGCCCCGCATACCAGTCAAGGAAGCCAGGTCTGCTATCTCAGGGTGTATACTTGCCTATTGTTCTTTGTCCTCCCTTGGTTAGGAGTGGGACTTTGTGCTCATTTCCCTCTCAGTGCTGGGACCCGGTCTTATTTAAAACCATACAGGTCTTGTGCGTGCCTCCATAGTCTCCGTGAGTTCATATGTGCATCAGTCCTGCTGTATCTTGAAGACATTGTTTAATTGGCTTCTTTTTTTTTTCTTTTTTAGATTTATTTATTTATTATGTGTACAGTTCTGTCTGTCTGTATGCTTGCTGGCCAGAAGAGGGCACCAGATCTCATTACAGATGGTTGTGAGCTACCATGTGGTTGCTGGGAATTGAACTCAGGACCTCTGGAAGAGCAGTCAGTGCTCTTAACCTCTGAGCCATCTCTCCAGCCACTTCTTTTTAATGGTGATGATCTCTTTAGAAACCATGCCTACCTTAGCTCCAGTCTTACATGGGCTTTTCTGATTAGTCTTTATGCTCTGCATTTTATTTTATTTTAGGCTCCCAATTCTCACTGTAAAACCCATCTAAAAGAAGTCTGGGGGCTAAAAGGAGAGATGGCTCAAAGGTTAAGAACATTGACTGCTCTTCCACAGATCCTGAGTTCCAGGACCACGTATGTGATGGCTCACAACCATCTATAATGAGATCTGGTGCCCTCTTCCGGCATTCAGGCAGAACACTATATAATAAACAAGTCTCTTTTTTTTTTTTTTTAAGTGGGGAGGGAGGGGATCCTGGAATAAACATGTCATAGTCTAAATGAATGACTGCCTCAAAGTTACCTACCAGGATTAATTGGTCTATTACTTTTAGACTCAGACTCAGAAATTTTCAGGGCACAAATAGTATGAAGACAAATTCTTGGCTAAAATGTAGCACAAGTGGCCTCAAGTCTGTGTTCCTATCTGATACCTGATAAGCCTGCCTTTCATTCTCTATTCCTAATGTATTATGGTCATTGGCACTCACAAGACTGGCCCATTTGTTGGGAAATATTATTTTAATATGTGTTGCTTTTGTTTATGCTGTATTTGTTTAACTCTGTGAAGCTGTGATTCTTTGCTTGTCTAAAACTCCTGATGGTCCTAATAAAGAGCTGAATGGCCAATAGCAAGGCAGGAGCAAGGATAGGCGGGACTGGCAGGCAGAGAGGATAAATAGGAGAAACAAGGAAGAGGAGGAGCAAGAGAGCAAAAAGAAGAGGAGGAGGACACAGGGGCCAGCCACCCATTGCTTAAATTCTAGGCTTCTCCAGCCTGCATTTCTAAACATTTCCACTTTCTTCCCACAAACTAATCCAAAGCCTATAAACCACTTGGCCAGGTTTAACAGAACTTGTTCATACCAACTTTCTGTATTGTTACTTTGCTGTGACCAAAATAACTCAGAGGACAACTTAAAGTTGGAAGGGTTTTGGCAGGGCTCGGGGAGGAGAGGCCCACAATTTCAGAGATTTTAGCTAATGTCCTTTGGTCTGTTGATTGTGGGCCCTCAGATGAGGCACCACATCAGGAGTGTGTGGTGGAAAAGCTTCTCATTTTGTGGATAGGAAGCAGATTAAGGGAAGAGCTGGGATCCTGTATAACCTTCAAAGGGATACCTCCAATGTCCTACTTCTGTAAGTCCTGTGTCCCGAGGTTTCTGCACCTACCAGTAGAGCTACCAACTAGAGATCAGACATTCAACACAACCTGTGGAGTATGTTCATATTCAAACCATATCAGGGAATCGCTTCCTCTTTCCATCCATGTACAAGAGGTTACAGAAAAGATGGTAAGTAAGGTTATGGAGCCATAGTCTAGTGTTGCCTCTACCTTGCAGGTACACTGCCCTTGGCCTCCCAGGAATCAGCAGTGGTGGAAGATCTGCTCTATGTGCTTGTGGGTGTGGATGGCAGGTACATCACCGCTCAGCCCTTGGCTGGGAGGCAGAACCGTACCTTCCTTGTGGACCCCAACCTGGACCTGTCCATCCGGGAGCTGGTAAACAGAATCCTCCCTGTGGCTGCCAGCTACTCTACAGTAACCAGGTGGGTCCTTAATAAATTTGAAGAGCCTGTGAGTCACCAATCCCTATTCCGACTCAGTTTAACTCTTACTGCCACAGATTCCCATTGGCTATACGTACTGGAGTGAGTAATTTGCTCCTTGGATAAGAATGGGACTTGGAATGGGCTCAACTTTTTTTTTGGAAATTTAGCTCTTCCCCATGTGTCCCATGTATCTTTGCTGTAGGTTCATTGAGGAGAAATCGTCATTCGAATATGGGCAGGTGAACCATGCCTTGGCTGCTGCTATGAGGACCCTGGTAAAGGAATACTTGATCCTGGTCACACAACTGGAACAGCTGCACAGGCAGGGCCTCCTGTCACTGCAGAAGCTCTGGTTCTACATCCAGCCAGCCATGCGTACCATCGACATCCTTGCCTCTCTTGGTGCGGACTGCTGGTGGAGGGACTGTAGGTGAAGGGCTCCCTAAGGCAGTGCATGGCAGGCCATCCTGGTAGCAGGGTGGTAAGACAAAGCGCTTGTCACATCTTGTTTTAATGAACTATAGAAGGAAGGTGCCAGAGTATTTTTCTTTTTTCTTGTTTTTTGAGTCAGGGTCTCATTATGATGTGTGCCACCATATCAGGCCTGGAAGCTTTTCTTGATAGGCCTCATTAGCAACTGAAGCTTTAGCATCTGAGCATGGTGTCCTGGGAGGGGTCCTGCCTGCCTGCTAGGGGTGCATAGACACCTGGTAGTGAGCCACCCCTTTCTACCCACAGCCACCTCAGTGGATAAAGGCGAGTGTGTGGGCGGATTGACGCTGAGCCTTCTCCATGATAGGAGCTTCAACTACACAGGGGACAGCCAGGCGCAAGAGCTGTGCCTCTATCTGACCAAGGCAGCCAGTGCACCCTACTTTGAGATCCTGGAGAAGTGGATCTACAGGGGCATTATTCATGACCCATACAGGTAGGCATATAGGTGCTGGACACTTTTCACTTGGACTCTCTACTGCCCAGTAGCCTCTGAGAAGGGACATGCCAGATGCCAGCCCTCAACACAGCAGTCAGCTAGGAGCTGAGGGAGTGTGTCCCTCACTCAATTGCCTTTCAGTGGCTTCATCCTGTTCCTTGAGGAACATTGGGGTCTAAATCTGGAGCCCATGTCCTTACCTCCATGTGGTTGTGTGTGCCACCTTAGCATGACACCTTTGAACATGTAACGTAAATGACTGCTTCACAGAGAACTCTGTTCTCTTGTACTGGGGATGAAACTCAGGCCTTGCATGTGCTCTATCACAGAGTGGGCCTAGTGTTTCTTTACTGAGGGGCCAAATTAGAGAATCTGGTGTGGTGAGCCTAGTAAGCAATGCAGTTTCCATATGACTACAGGCAAATGGTTCTTAAAACTCTATGGGAAGGGTCTGATTCTGTTGGTGATAGACCCAGGACAAGTCATTCTGTGTCCATCCTTTGACCATAATGGAAAAGTAGGGAAGAAGCCACCTAGCTCTGACTCAAAGTAGACACCTGCTCCCAAGTGAGGCTACAATTACTCAATTCAGTGGTTGTCCAGCGTGTTTCTGGAAGCATGTGGCCACCTCAAGGTTGGCCAGGCTTGCCCTGCAGGACCCTGAGAGACTGTGACTTGCAGTGAGTTCATGGTGGAGGAACACGAATTGCAGAAGGAGAAGATCCAGGAGGACTACAATGACAAGTACTGGGACCAGCGCTATACTGTGCTGCCACAGCAGATCCCATCCTTCCTGCAGAAGGTAGCAGGCAAGATCCTCAGCACAGGTAACTACTTGGCTCTCTCACCAAGGAGGTCAGTGGCCTCTTCACAGCCTTCCAGCCCCTCTGCCCCTGGAGATGATGTAGCTGGGAATGACCTACTAGCCTGAGCTGCTAGCCACTGGTAGTTCCTAACTTTCCATGGCTTCATTCTGCCCCCTAATCTGGAAGCTGTCTGCCTTACACATAGCTTTCTCTCTTGGGTCTTAAGCTCTAAAACTCCATTCTATAGCAAGAAAAGCCATGAGGAACCCACACCTCCCAGGCCAACTGTGTCCTTTAGTTTCAGTGCACAGGTTAGGCCTGATGTAGATATTAGGCAAGTGTTTGGGGCCTTGGCATGTATGCTCTGCTTTGAGAACTTAGCAGCATCAGAAAGGGCTAGGAGATGATTCAGCAACCTAACTCTCAAGGCTTTTTCAAAATCCTTCCCATGAAGTACAGTCCTGAGGAGCCATTGCAGGTCACTATTGTACAGTCTTTTCAGGGGCAAGAAGCAAATTGTACCTCATGTTTTGCCCACTACCTCATGTTAGATTTGTGTCATAAAGCTCCAACTTGAGATACGTGTACGGCGATACTGAATCTACCTTCCTCTTTTTATTTATTTATTTTTTCAGGAAAATATCTAAATGTGGTCAGAGAATGTGGTCATGATGTCACCTGTCCCGTAGCCAAGGAGATCATCTACACACTCAAAGAGCGAGCATACGTGGAACAGATTGAGAAGGCATTCAACTATGCCAGCAAGGTGCTGCTGGACTTCCTCATGGAGGAGAAGGAGCTGGTGGCCCACCTGAGGTTAGACTTCACTTCATATCCATGTGACTGAGAGTAGAAAGCCCCTCTTAGCAACTTTTTTTTTTGCCTCTGCACAGGCTCTCTGCCGCCCTAGTGTGAGGTGCCAGGGTCTTAGTTCTCTGTACTGTCCAAGCCAACAAGTCTCTCAGCTCCTTGCTGTCTGCGTCTCCCCTGCCATGTCCGAGCAGTAGCTCCACGTCCCACAGAGAACTGCCCAGCCTCTACCTTATATGTTGAAGGCTGGGTTCAAACCCCTCATCCCCACCCCTGTCCCCCGGCACAGGTCCATCAAACGCTACTTCCTGATGGACCAAGGGGACTTCTTTGTGCATTTCATGGACCTTACTGAGGAGGAGCTCAGGAAGCCAGTAGAGGACATCACACCCACACGCCTAGAAGCTCTGTTGGAGCTGGCCCTGCGAATGAGCACTGCTAACACTGACCCCTTCAAAGATGACCTCAAGGTGGGTACAGCGTCAGTCACGGCACATGGCTTCTGAGACATCAGAGTGAGCACATGACAGGGCCCAGGCAGGCGCACCGCCTGTGCCTGTCCTTATTCCCGAGAACACTGGCTGCTAAGCACTTTGTTCGGCTCTGTGTCTGCTCTCACAAGGGCGCTGGTGTGTGCTTTTCTTGTGGGTCTGGTCTGCACCTGTGTCTGATTAGGTTCTCCTCGCCTCACAGAGTGTATGGGGATATATACCTCTTCTTTATGTTCTTAGGTGTGGTGAGTGCACCAGTGAGTTACTTGAGTTCTGTCACTGAGCTTTTTCTGGGAGATTCTGCATCTCATGCAGGCCAAGGTCTTTCCCAACATCTGCTTCTAGAGCTCATCCTGGACACCACTGTGTTTCTCTCGCCATCAACAGGGTGTGCATTTGCTGCCATGCAGTGCGGAGAGCTATTATGGTCTAGAAAACTGGCAGTAAGAATTCCACTTCCATCTCTCTGACTCCAATGGTTTGTGTCTTTTCTCCCTCACGTAACTGAAAGCTTGTCAGTTCCATTGATGTTTTTAAGAACTCAGTCTTGGTTTTATTACTTTTCTCTCTTTCTATTCTTTGTTTCTATTAACTTGTTTCTGTTAGCGTTTGGCTTAGTTTCTGTTCTTATTTTTTTGAGTTTTGAAGTTAGTCTATTTTAGCATGCTTTGTTTTCATTTGTTTCAAGAGATTCTGTAATTTCCTCATGATTTCTTCTTTAGTGATTTGTTTAATTTCCACTAACTTGTACATTTTCAGGGTTTTCTCCTGTTACTTAGGATTTTTTGTTTTTCAAATTTTGTTTATTTTACTATATACGTGTGAGTATTTTGCCTGCATGTGTATCTTTGCACCATATGCGTGCAGTGCCTGTGTAGGGCAGAAGAGAGCATCCAATCCCCTGGAACTGGAGTTACAGGCAGTTGTGAGCCACCACTTGGATGCTGGGAATTGAACCTGGGTCCTCTGAAAGAGCAACCAGTGCTCTTAACCATTGAGCCATCTCTCCAGCCTTGTTACTTAGTTTTAACTTCAGCTGCCCTGCTTGTAAAGTGTGCTTTGTGTAGTATCAGTTGTAAAGTACCACAGCGTGTCCTGGGATTCCACATGGGTTCTTCCTCTGCTGTGCAGGTCTTGGATGGTTCTTAGCTGTCCATGTGGCTTCCATCTATTACTGAGAGTGGGCCTGAGTCTCCAGTTTTCTCCTAGAACTTCATTTTTCCTTGCAATTCTGCTCTTCTTCACTTCATATATTTCTGGATCTCTTGTTAGGTACAGGAGTAATTTTATGGGGTACATTCCTAGTGACAGTCTGTGGCCTGATCTTCCAGGTGGACCACACAAGAGCCATCTCAGGTGCTGGCCATGGGGCAAAAGAGTGTCATGTCTGCTCACCTGATGTCCCCATCTGTGTTACTTTGACAAGCAGGATTAGAGTGGTCTACATTTTCATGACTGTTAGGAGATGATGAATATTTGATTTGTTCATGAGCTGTTTGTGTTTTTTCTTCCTTTATTCTTTGTGCTTTGTTTCTTTTTTTTTTTTAAGATTTATTTATTTATTATGTATACAACATTCTGCCTCCATGTATGCCTGCACACCAGAAGAGGGCGCCTGATCTCATTACAGATGGTTGTGAGCTACCATGTGGTTGCTGGGAATTGAACTCAGGACCTCTGGAAGAGCAGCCAGTGCTCTTAACCTCTGAACCATCTCTCCAGCCCCTCTTCTTGTCTTTTATATTCTGTGTCTTTCATGTTTTACAGGAGCCCTGGTCACACTGGCATGTGGTTGGCTCTTGATAAATATTTTAATAATTAATGTTGTAGACAGTACTGTTTGTCTATAATAATTATTGTCATATATCTTACCAAGTATGCTTCATCTTCACAGGTAAAGTAAAAAGTCTTCACTCCTAAGATTTACTCAGTTTCCCCTATGGTTTCTCATTTATAACAGCAACAGTAGAAACATTTAAAATGCTGTTTTAGGACTAGAGAGATGGTTCTGTGGTTCCGAGTTATCTTAGGCTTCTAATATTATGATAAGCACCATGAGTTAAGCAGCTTGCGGGAATGGGTTTATTTCAGCTTACAGTTCTACGTCATACTCCATCACTGACAGAAGTCAGAACAGCAACTCAGACAGGGAAGACCCTGGAGGCAGGAGCTGATGAACAGACCACAGAGGAGTGCTGCTTACTGCCTTGTACCTCATGGCTTGCTCAGCCTGCTTTCTTTTTTTTTTTTTAAATATTTATTTATTATGCATACAATATTCTATCTGTGTATATGCCTGCAGGACAGAAGAGGGCACCAGACCTCATTACAGATGGCTGTGAGCCACCATGTGGTTGCTGGGAATTGAACTCAGGACCTTTGGAAGAGCAGGCAGTGCTCTTAACCTCTGAGCCATCTCTCCAGCCCAGCTCAGCCTGCTTTCTTATAAAACCCAGGACCACCTGCCCAGGGTGGCATCCTCCCACAATGGGTTGGGTAATCCCACATCAATCACTAATACAGTCTACTACAGACCTGCCTATGGGCCAATTAATAAGCATCTTCATAATTGAGATTCCCTTTTTTCAAATGACTCTAGTTTGTATCGATTTGACATAAAACTAGCCAAAACACAAAAGTGTTTACTGCTTTTGCAGAGAACCTGGGTTTGGTTCCCAGACTCACACTAGACAGCCTGTACCTTCAGTTCCAGTGGATCTGATGTCCTCTTACCACCTTCACAGGCACCAAATGTTCACATGTTATACATACATACATACATACATAAACACATATGCACATAATAGAAACATAACTCCTTATATAAGTAAGCGTCCTGTGTTTTCTCTTCCATTTTGATAGAAGTTGTTTTGATTTAATTTTTCCTATGCGGTGCTGTAGAAAGACCTAGGACCTCACACATGCCATTGTACTACATAAATCCCAACCTAACATTTTTATTTTGGAGACAAGGTTGCTACATAGCCCTGGCTGTCCTGGACTTTACTATGTAGACCAGGCTGGTGTTCAGTTCACATAGATCTGTCTCTGCCTCCCGAGTGCTGGCATTAAAGATGTGGGCCTTTGATCTGGCTCTAAACCTAACTTATTAATTAAGGGTTATCAGTGGGTGGTTAGCTTCTAATAGTATTTAAGAAACTTTCTTGCTTTTCCAACTCCATTCAGGAGTAGGTAAGGGTTAAGACAATTTTGCATACATCATTTTTTTTTTCTTTTTTCCCCAAGATTGACCTGATGCCTCATGACCTCATCACTCAGCTTTTGCGGGTTCTGGCCATTGAGACCAAGCAGGAGAAGGCAATGACTCATGCTGACCCCACGGAGCTCACACTGAGTGGTTTGGAGGCCTTCTCCTTTGACTATGTGGTCAAGTGGCCCCTGTCACTGATTATCAATAGGTGAGGCCTACGTGACCCAGGCCATATATGGTCGAGCCAAGTGCTTGCCACTGAGCTCTACCCTGACCTGACTTTTTAGTTAAGGCTTTCCATTTGGTGTTTTACCTCTAATAGTATTTAAGATGCTTAGTTGCTTTTCCAGCTCAGTGCAGGTTTGGGTAGGAGTCAGAACTGCCTGTTTGGATAGCCTCATGCTACAGGATGCTGGGTTGCTCTTGCTGTCTGTTGGTGCCGCCCTGCAGATAGTCAGGAGCACAGGCTGCCTTGCCAAGGTTCCTGACATGTCCCTCTTTGCAGGAAGGCACTCACCCGCTATCAGATGCTCTTCCGGCACATGTTCTACTGCAAGCACGTGGAGCGGCAGCTCTGCAGTGTCTGGATCAGCAACAAGACTGCCAAGCAGTACGCGCTGCACTCAGCAAAGTGGTATGTCCTATTTTACCCTCCCTGTCATTCTAGGAAGAGTGGCTCTGCTTTTTAGGTCTTTGAAAACATTGTTTGAAAGTCACTTGTAGCTTACCTGTTTTCATAATTTCCTACTAACTGCACACTCACTGTCTACATCCTCATAGAGCTGACTTCCAGGCTTGGCTGCATCACACAAGCCCCTCCCCATATTCCCTCTTCTTCAGTACACAGAGCAATAAGTGCTGGGAAGTGCTCTGATAATCTTTTGTACACTAGTATGTGGAGCCAGCTGATGTTGAAAGGAAAGGTTGTCCTCGTTAGTATAGTGGTGAAAAAAAAAAAAAAAAAGAAAGGAAAGGAAAGGTTGAGGGTAAAATTTCTTAAGAATTTGCCTTAGGATGATAGGCAATGGTGGCACATACCTTTAGTTCCAGCCCTCAGGAGGCAGAGGCAGGCGAATCTCTTGAGTTCGAGGCTAGCCTGGTCTACAGAGTGAGTTCTAGGACAGCCAGGGCTACACAGAGAAACCCTGTATCAAAAAAACAAAACAAAAACAAAGAATTTACCTCAAAGAGCTGGAGCAGTGACTTGGGTTAAGAGCATGTAGTCCTCTTGCAGAGGACCAGAGTTCTGGTCCCAGCGCCACACTGAAAAGCTCATTAGCACCTGTAACTCCAGCTCCAGGGGGTGGTCATTTTCTGGCATCTGTGGGCACCACAGACATTACACATAATTAAAAAGACATCTGGAAAAAAAAAAAAAAACACTGTCCTGGTAAAACACAAGCGTGTAGAGCCAGCCATGGTCGTAGTTCTTGGTCTTAGCACCTACCTGATGTGTCTTAGCTACTTTTCTCCTGCTGTGATCAAACACTATGACCAAAGCAATGTATAAAAGAAAGAGTCTATTTTGGGCTTATAGTTCCAGAGGGGTAAGAGCCCACTACTGCTACAGTGGGGAGCATGGCAGCAAGCAGGCAGAAATGGTAGCTGGAACAACAGCTAAGTGCTCACAGCTTGAATTGGAAGCAGGAGACAGTGAGAGGTCTCAAATGGTGCTAGCCTTTTGAAACCTCAAAGCTTGTTACCACCAGTAACAAGGTTCGTCCAACAAGGCTACACATTCTAAGCCTCCCCAGACAGCAACAACTGGGAACATGTCATCCAAACCTCCACACCTGTGCTGAGTAACCTAGCTACAGATCCTGCCCTGCCTCTCTATGGTATGGCTAGTTGGCACACTCTTTCAGGATGCAGGGGAATAAGAGTTGTGCTGAGTAGGATATTTACTTGACACCCTGATGAAGCCAGAAGTGAGTGTCCTCAGACTTCAGCATTGAGGCACCTTCCTTGTTAATATCATTTGTCCCTGAGTCTGAACCATCATCACATGAGAGCTAGGCTCACGAGAGTCTACTCTGCAGTGGAGTTGGGGGCAGGAGCCATCACTGGACTGCACGTAGTTTGTGATGACCCTACATTACATCCTCAGTAGCTGTTGTTTCCGCACTCAGGTTTGCTGGTGCTTTCACTTTGCGGCAGCGAATGCTCAACTTTGTCCAGAATATTCAGTACTACATGATGTTTGAAGTGATGGAACCAACCTGGCACATCCTTGAGAAAAACCTGAAATCTGTGAGTTTCTGCTCTGCAGAAATATATGTAGCATCTGAAAGGCTCTTTCCTAGCCAAAGTGCATTTCATAACACCGTCACATGCTAGCCAGATGTCATGGTGGCCACAGAAATGTCCACAGTCTCACATCTGCCTGCTTCCTTCTCATGTGCAGACAGGGCTTCTGTCCAACATGGTACATGAGAGAGGAGACAGAAAAAAACGGGGTAGCGACATAGTCTCTAAGAGATCACAGGCCTGTTGAGACAATGGAAATGTACAGGCAGTAAAATACCAAGCCAGAACTGAAAGCCACATGCACAGTATCTTCAGGAAAGTCTCAGGCCTTTGTTTGCAGGCTTCCAACATTGACGACGTGCTTGGCCACCACACAAGTTTCCTTGACAACTGCCTGAAGGAGTGCATGCTGACCAACCCTGAGCTGCTGAAGGTTTTCTCCAAGCTTATGTCTGTGTGTGTTATGTTTACCAACTGTATGCAGGTGAGGACAAGGAGACAACATGGGAATGTTTAATGTCTAGGCTATTGCTGCATGCTGCTGTATCCCACAACTTCTGCCCTTCAGAGCTCTTGGTCTTTGTGGCCAGTCCATCCCATTCTGGCAGGGAAGCTATTTAGGGGCCCTCCCTTATTTCTCATAGTATCCCTGGTACTGGTCTCTGTCTTAGGCCTCTTCTGAATGCTTTTGCATTCATTTGTCAAAACTGAGTATTAAAGTTGTCACAAGCACTTGTCCAAAATAATTCAGAAAATATCAGGTGACAAAAGGGTAGCCCAAGGTCTTTGGGCTGGAGGATGCTGGGAGCCAAGTGCTCTTCAGGCAGCACTTTGGAGTGGATGGGAGGTAGGAGGTACAGGTGGCGATGGGTCATAGAGGAGACAGGGCTGTGAAACCCATTCCTTGGATGTTTAGAGGCCATGATAACTCCCATATAGGAAAACATGAAACAACCATGATTTTATGAAAATCAGTTGATAATCATTGAGAAATGTAGGCTTGCAAATGCTGAGGACTAATACCTTGTCTACAGCTTTGTGTCCCTGTGTCTCTGGGTTGGGTACTGTGTACCTGTAAGTACTTGCTGTCTTGTTATGGTATGCTGTGTCTGGAACTAACCATAACCTTTCCTCATGACCTACCCTTAGAAATTTACACAGAGCATGAAACTGGACAGTGAGCTAGGCCGACTGACACTAGAGCAGGGTAGTGCGCAGGGGCCACCCACAGAAACTGAGCGGATTGAGGATCGCCCCCGGAAGGAGCCTTCCAGGAAGGTATGTGACCTTGGGGCTTGTCCAGAAAGACCCTCTTTCTAGTCAGCTGTGGCAGTGTTGCAAACTTAAGAAAATAAAACCTGGGGGCTGGAGAGATGGCTCAGTGGTTAAGAGCACTTCCTGAGGTCATGAGTTCAATTCCCAGCAACCACATGGTGGCTCACAACCATCTGTAATGAGATCTGGCTCCCTCTTCTGGCATTTAGGCATACATGGAGGCAGAATGCTGTATACATAAAAAATAAATAAATCTTAAAAAAAAAAGAAAAGAAAACCTTAATCAAAACAAATATAAAGCCAGGTATGGTGGCATATACCTGGATTTCCAGCCCTTGGGAAGTGGAAGCAGGAAGATCGCTTGTTCAGAGCCAGCTTCAGCTCCATAACAAGTCTGAGACCAGACCTGTCTCCAAAAAAGAGACAGACAAGCAAACAAAAAAACATAACCATTTCTAACCCTTTCCTGGTTGTCACCCATGTGATGGGGACAAAAACAGGTCCTGCAGTTAGGTTCAAAACACAGCTACTGGAGTCTTTCCTAGTCTCACCACTGAGCCTCCAGACATCTGGTCTCCAGAGTGTGGCCAAGTCATCTGTACAACAGTATTGTGTGGAGTAGGCCTGACTGCCCTAGAGCACAGAGCTTTGCTTGGCTGCAGTTGGTGCTTAATGCTTATCCCTGTTTAGAACAGTCAGTTGGTGCAGAGGACCTATGCAGCCTTTAGGATTCATGGTCACGAGTTGGCAATTGGGAGATGGTCTGGGAGCATGTGAGGGTCAGAAGCCAAGGACAATGGGAGATAAGGTCTATCCTCCTTGCTTCTTAGTGGTCAGGAGGAAAGCACACTAGTGCTATGCTGAAATCAGACCTGTAGAGAGCATGTAGTACCTCACTGTTGGTTCTTGATGCTGTGAGCCTGGAGAGGCCCCAGTGGGCCTGTTGCCCTAAGTATTTCTCCATTTGCTGTGTTCTGATACCCCAGTTTCTCATCTTATATAATAACGGGAACATCATGACTTCTTTCTTTAAAAACTGGGGAGACTGAGTATGGTTGTATGTACCTGCAGTCTCAACATTTGGAGGGTAGAGGCAGCAGGATCAGGCATTCAAGGTAAGTTCCAGGCCAGCCTGAACAACATGCAACTCTGTCTCCAAAAAAGAGCCAGAAGTGGTGGCATATGCTGTAATTCCTACACTCAGAAGGCTGTGGTAGGGGAATCAAGCCAGCCTGAGCTATGGTAACAACGGTCTGTCTCAAAACTAAGAGAAGTAGGGCTGGAGAGATGGCTCAACGGTTAAGAGCATAGCCTGCTCTTCCAAAGGTCCTGAGTTCAATTCCCAGCTACCACATGGTGGCTCACAACCATCTGTGAGGAGGTCTGGTGCCCTCTTCTGGCCTTCAGGCATACATGTAGACAGAATATTGTATACTTAATAAATAAATAAATATTTTTTAAAAAAAAAAACTAAGAAAAGTAACACAAAAAGGGAAGAACATCCTGTGGCTGGCAGAGAGGCTAAGTGCCTACCTGGTAACTGATACTGAGCTCCCTGGGGTTTGTCTCCAGCACCTGTCCGAGCATGTGGATACTCCTCAGCTGGCCTCTGGGTTCGAGGCCACCATCAATAACTTTGACAAAAACTTTTCTGCCCATCTTCTTGATTTGCTGGACCGACTAAGTGTCTATAGCACCAGTAACTATGAGCATGGCATGGCCAGCGTCATCTCCAGGTAAGTAACACTCTTCCTGACTTTGAAGCCTAGCCCTGTCATCTGCTTTCACTGTAGCCCTTGCTCCCCATATCCCTAGCAGCAGGTGTCCTAATCTGGGCAAAGGCAGAAGGAGGAAGAGGGGCCAGCTGAGAATACTCTGGTGAAGGGGTGTCTGCTTATCCCTGGGATAGGAAGGGGCTCTGACTTCATCGAGGAACTGGGTACCATCCCTGAATTACCCTTTGAAAAGTGCTAGTTTGTACACTGGAACCATCTAGTACATTGTGCCGCCCTACGATGCCCTAGTTTCAAGGGTTCTAGCACCAAAAGTCACTGCCAGGCTTCCCAAGCCTGGGGCACCCTCAGAATTCCATTGCCAGGAGATAGGAACCCTCAGCCATGGTGTTCACTAAAGCCCACCAGGGTTGAGACCTGTGAGGGTGTCCGTGCACTGGCAGGTGGAGCTTGCCCTTCCCTCTACCTGGAAGAGTCCTAGTTGTGCTGTTCCTAACCGTTCCATGACTGGGAGAAGTGGGGTTGCCACATGGACAACCCGTGGCAGATCTTGTGTATCTTCTCAGCTTGGGCTGGACTCTGCCCTATCCTGGAGTTTCCCTAACGCTCCTTTCCTCCTTTCCCTCCTCTAAAGGTTGGATTTCAATGGTTTCTATGCCGAACGCCTGGAACGTCTGTCTGCAGAGAGGAGTCAGAAGGCTGCTCCCCAAGTGCCCATCCCAAGGGGGCCCCCAGCATCAGCACCCAGAGTGGCCATCCCTGCACAATGAGCTCCCTTTTTAAATATCATCTTCCTGAATGTGGGTGTTGTGTGTTATTATTGTTTAAGTGTGGTTTGAGATTCCATCTTCGCTCAATGAGTTCCTTTTTCAAGGTGCTAGATTTCCTTTTAGAAGCTTTCCAGAGGGCTGGAGAGATAGCTTAGTCAGTAAGTGCTTTCTGTGCAAGTGTTAGGACTTGAGTTCAGATCCTTACCATCTTTCTTAGTTAGGGCTTCCATTGCTATGATGAAACACCATAAACAAAAGTAACTCAAAGAGAGTAGGATTTGTTTCATCTTACAGCTTGTGATCTAGTCCATCATGCAGGACAATCAGGGCAAGAACTGATACAGAGGCCATGGAGGAGTGCTGCTTACTGGCTTTCTCCCAGGGCTTTCTGGACCTTGCTTTTTTTTTATCACACCCAGGACCAGGGCATGCTCAGAGTCAACACTGCCCATACTGAGCTGGCCCTTCCTGTTTCAAGCATCAATTAAGGAAATGCACCACAGAACAGCCTTGTAGGGGGGCATTTTCTCAGTTGAGGTTCCCTCTTGTATCTTATTTGAAATTGACATAAATTTCACCCACTACACCACCTACATAAAAAGTTGAGTGTAATGGAACACTCTATTCCCAGTGCTGGGGCAGGGAGAAAGGAAGGTTCCTAGGGCTTACTGACCAGCCAGTCTAGCTAAATCATGAGGTCAAGAGGCTTATCTCTAAATTAATTAATTAATTAAAAATAGGATGGATAGTAATAGAGAAAGTAACTGGTATTAGTCTCTCGCTTCTACATGCACAAGCATGCACACAAACACAAATATATACATGTACTTGCAAAAGGAATAAAAACGAAAGCTGACTATACCAGAGTAAGGTTTCCTCAAACTTAACTGTGTTTGCCTTTAAAGTCCAGTCTGTGTGTGTATTTGTGTGTCTGTTCATGTGTGTGTGTGTGGAGGAGGGGTGCTTTTAGCCTCAGACAGTAAAAGCATGTTTGTACAAGGAGCAGTATAATTAGAAAATGCCAGGTAGGGGAGATGTAGCCTGGGGGTTGGGACTGTTCTCTACATGTTTTGGATCTGCTTTTATGGGCGCTAGGGGGCAGCATTATCCCTGACTGAAGGTGTCACTTCACCAGTTGTGTGCCCAACTGTCACCCAGAACCCTTAAGGTATACTCTCTGAGGCGTGTCCTTGGAGACAGACTAAGCTTCAAGCTGGACGCTACTCCTGTCCCACCAGGGTCTGGATGCCCTTTATCCATTAGATGCAGGCCTTTCCTTTTGAAAACTATTCAGCAAAGTATCTAACAAGTTGTGCTGTGGCTGCCTCGTCTCAGTGGCTTTCTGTTTGAGTCCTGGAGTGGACAGTTTTAAACATCTGCCCCAGGTGAACTTGGAGAATGGGAGGTGTTTGGAGGAGTGAGAACTAGAGGCAGATCTCTTGACTCTGCAGATGCTAAGACAGGCAGATGACCCAGTCAGGACTGGCTAGCTAAACAGAGCTCCCCTGGAGTGCTTGTTTTTGTTCTGTTTTGTTTTTTCAGTCGCACAGTTTCTTCTGGTCTGCAGCATGTGCAGGCTTGCCTGAGTAAACGTACATTGGCCAAGCCAGTGTTGTCAGAATAAATGCCAAGCATTAGTGGTCTGTTTCCAGGAACCCAGACACCTGTGTCTCTGGTCTTGGATCTGCAGCTCCCAGGTTTGTGTAGGACCCAACTACAAACCTTCAGAGAACCTGCTGGGTGATGTTAGCAATAAGTTGAGTCTGTCTTATGTGGTGGAGTGAGTACCCATCATTTCCAATGTATTTCTGCCAGGGCAGGACAAAATTGGCTCCACCTGCTCCTGGCTTTTGATTATACCCTGTTCCTTTGCCTTCATTGTAGATGGTTGGACTTACAAGACAATGGTACATACTGGCAACAGCTTTTGATTTTGCCTCCGATTTGATTAAAAAAAAATGCCTTGAACTTTCACTGTCATTAAGGTCCAGTGTACGCAGAAGTCAGCAAGAGCCTGGTATCTGTTCTAGCTCTAAGCACTGTGGGCTGATACCTCTGACAGCAGGTTGCTGGTGAGATTCCTAAGCCATTGCTACATTTCTGACCAGTGGGAGTATCGGTATCATTTGTGCCCCAGCTTAAATTCTTAGGTATAGCCCTCAGGAAATGGCCCAAGACTCCAGCCCAGCCCCACTAGTTTCTTCTGGCTGAGCTGTCAAGCCCTGTTGATAGTCTGGGTGTCTCCCCCTTTAGGTCACTTACCCCTGGTAGGGTAGATCTGTGGAGTCTCTAAGGTCTAACCACATGTGTTCACAAGGCTGGGTCACAGAAGAAGACATTGCCACAAATAATAAACAGGCTTGACTACATCCCCAACAGTCCTGGGTTCCCACAGTAACAGACCCACCTGGAGAAGCTGGGAACTAGGCCATATAGGGGTGCTGAGACCTCTGGTTCTGGGACAGCTCTACCTTTGAGACATGAAGGACAGAATTCAGGCCTGTACGTGGAAACTGGTGCATCAGGACCCTCCTACAGTGGGGTTAGGATCAGTCACTTGGTCACCTGGGCCTAGATATCTACCTCCCTGTTCCTACCTGCATTTCCCTTCCCAGTGAGGCCTGAAAAGCGTGGTAGAGCTGGGCAGGGATTTTGGAAAATGTCAGCTTCCACAGAGTGGTCCCCAGACCACACTGCCCTTCCCTAAGGCTTTCAGTTGCCCAGGAAGTCAAAGGGTCCCCCCCTTCTGAAGTTTCAGGCTTACAAGTAACTTCCCCTTCAAAAGTCATCTTCCTTCAGTTAGACTCCACCCAATTAGCACTCCCCAGCTCTGGTAGGGCTAGAAGCAAGCACTTGGTTTCTCCACCAGGACTAGGAGCTTGTAGAACTGTAGAGTTGGTCCATGTACGGTCTCTAGCTCCTATTAATTTGGTCCACAATTATGGGAGATGCAAAGCTACCCAGAAGCCACTGGGGGAGAGCCCCTGTAACTCCAGACTGCTCTGGGGGCTGGTTGCTGTCAGCAGGATACCGGTACAGAGGTGTACACATTTTGCCCCGCCCAGCCCCACCCTAGCCCGCCCCATGACCTAGCGATTGGCCAGCCCTGATCTCTGGGAAGGGCTCTCAGAAGTAACCACACTAGTCAGTGCTCAAGACAGTATTTTGTGGAACCTCTAGGGTTAGCGTACTCAAGATCCCATCATGCTTGGCTTCTGGCTACTCAGCGCCCTGTGGACACCAGGTGAGTGATGATTTAATTTCAAGGAACCCATTCAGGCCTTGGTGTTCAACCTAGTAGCCAGTTACCATGGTCAGGTCAACTTGCCTCCCTAGAGTTGGTCCTTGGGTATGGAGAAAATAGGTACAGAAAGGGTCAGAATTTGGATTTTTAGAAGTGAAGTGTAAGAGAAGTTGGCTCCTGGGATTTCCCTCTTGAGCTGATTAAAGAAAGAGTGACACCACTAGGTGTGGCGCCCACAGGGCAGCTTCCCTGGCTGCTATAGGAGTCTAGTCAGCAAGGTTCACTCACCTGCGCAGCCACGGGTGATGCTGAACCCTCTAGGCAGGGATAGAAGCTAGAGATGCAGTGGTCCAAGCTCCCTAGGAACACAGGGTCCTGACTCACACTGGAAGGCTTGGTTTACTTCTGTCCTGGGAGGCGTCTGGCTGGAATGGTCTCTCCTCTTACCTTTCAGTCCTGGAAGTTTGGGGTTAAGAAACTACACCCTTTGCCTATGCAAGAGAGGACACTTCTCTGGGATAGGTGGTCTCTAAAACTGGGCCTGCCTATAGAGGGTCCCTCATCTGTTGTTGGACACGAAGTTTTCTGTTGGGAAGAGAAAAACCTGAGGGACGGTGTGCTTTCTTCATCAATTAGATCTGATCATGTAACTAAAGATGAGATCAGGTCAACTCCAGATGTCTGGCAGGCAGACCAAGGACCTATGTGTGTTCTCTCTGGGTAGGAAGGGTGGGGGCACTGTGCGTGGTATGCTAGGTTCAGACCTCTGACTCTAGTGCGATGGATCTGGTAGTATTTTAGGCACAAAGCTCTTACCTGGACCACCAGGTCAGATCCCATTGCTGGTACCTAGCCATGTGGTGATTCCTCAGATAAGAGGGGAAGCACTGACCTCTTGAGGTAGGACAGCCCATGCTGTGCCTTCTGACCCCTTTCTCCTGTAGTCGTAGCTCCTGGACCCCCTTTGCCCTATGTGAAACAGTATGAGGTGGTATGGCCTCGGCGCCTGACTGCATCCCGCTCCCGCAGAGACCTGCCCTCCCACTGGGTGAGTCCATTAGCTCTGCTGCACAACCTGTTTCTGTAACAGGACCAGCAGTCTCTGGGGGCTGCTCTGCACAGCTGCAGTACCTAAAGTTGTCTGTGTGTCTGGGCATGACTATGGTCTCTCCCTGTTGTGCTCACCACTTCCTGCCACCACCCTGAATCAGAGTCTAGGGCCTCGCTCCTTTGGAGGCCATTGGCTCAGTCTGGAGAGGCCTGTCACCTGGGAGAGGTACAGCAGCTTGTGCTGCCCCAGGCCACTCCCCAGTTTCAGTTGGCAGTGGTTCTTCAGATTAGCTAGCAGCTGCTCACCCTGAAGCTATGGGAACCTCTCAGCCTGGGATTTCCTGGGGCTGGGAACCGAGTATAGCCTATAGACCTCCAGGAAGGTTCCTGGCCCTGTCCTTGTTTGGATCTCAGGAAACATCTCTGCCTGGGCTTTCCTTTTTCCTGGTGTATGCTGTCCCTAGGGCTAGCTGGTTGTACACATGGAGTATGAGTGAAGGGTCAAAGAGTGTATAGCACACACCTGCCCCAAACCTCAGGATGGACACCATAGCCAGCTGTGCAACGGTGCTGCTGAGAGGGTCTGTTTACCGTGCCCACCCCCACGTTGCCCTGCATTCAGTGGCTATCTGGCTAAGGCTCCCTATCATTTCCTACCCTGCTTCCTCTGGGAAGGAATGTCATATCATCATCATCATCATCATCATCATCATCATCCTGTGAACAAATGGGGAAATGGCTCAAGGGGCCAAGAAGCTCTATGCTTTTCTTCTTCATCTTGGAGACTTGCTTTGCCTGTCCTTCCCAAATAGCTCAACCTGGCCCCAGCCACCTACTTCCTTGCCTGAAACTAATGAATTGCCAAGATCTCCTAGGGAGGTCCTTCTGGGGCTCTCTGCTATGAGAAACCCTGGCCATAAGCTGAAGGCCATTCACTCTGAATCCCCATCCAGGGCCTGTACCCAGAGAATCTGAGCTATGTTCTTGGGACCAAAGAACACATGTTCACCCTGCACCTTCGGAAGAACAGGTAAGCAGATTCTGGCTCTTGAGTCAATTTCTGAGTCCAGTGGGAAGTGTAGGCTCCGTTTAGGGGCTGCTCAGGGGCAAGGTGAAGCTAGGGAACTTAAGTGGTTCCCTTCCAGAGACCTGCTGGGTTCAAGCTACACAGAGACCTACTCAGCTGCCAATGGCTCCGAGGTGACAGAACAGCTACACGGGCAGGTATGTGCCAGGACAGCATTCCCTGGGCCAATGAGACCATGGCAGCAGGACCTATGACCCTCTCTCACTTCTTCAGGATCACTGCCTCTACCAGGGCCATGTGGAAGGGTACCAGGGCTCAGCTGCCAGCCTTAGCACCTGTGCTGGCCTCAGGTATGTACTGCAGACCCAAGCAGGAAGTCCCATTCTACAGAAGGGTAAACTGAGGCAGTGTAAAAAAGGGCCTGGGGCTGGAGAGATGGCTCAGCAGTTGAGAACACTGACTGCTCTTCCAGAGGACCCGGGTTCAATTTCCAGTGCCCTCATAGGAGCTCACCACTGTCTGTAACTCCAAGATCTGACACCTTCACACAGACATATATGCAGGCAAAACACCAGTGCATATAAAATAAAAATGAATCTTAAAAAAAAGGAATAAAGAAAGAAAAAAAAAAGGCCTTGGCCTTTGAAAAAAAAATGTCTTTGCTGTTCTGTGTTTGGAAGGGTTGGGGCTCTTAGACTCCATTAGGAATTGCCAGCCATGCCAAACCCATGTGCCTTCTTGTCTCCTGTGTCCACAAGCCTGGGCATCTCCCACAAGGGTGGGAGGTGGCTGTTCCGAGGCAGTAGGCATGGACCACCTGTAATCCCAGATAGGCAGGTAGGAACAAGCTGACCATACTCTCTGTCCACCTGACTCTCCCTCCAGGGGCTTTTTCCGAGTTGGGTCCACTGTCCACTTGATTGAGCCTCTGGATGGTGATGAAGAGGGGCAGCATGCGATGTACCAGGAGAAGCACCTGCAAGAGAAGGCTGGGACCTGTGGGGTCAACGACACTAGCCTGGATGACCTAGGGCCTCGGGCCTTAGAAATCTACAGGTCTCAGCCCCGGGTGAGCAGCCCCTGCTGGCCCGTCCAGCCACAGAGCCCACGTTTGGGCTTACGCATGACTGTCTGTAGTCCTGAAGCAGTCTCCATGGCCAGTGGTTGGACCTGGTTCAACCCTGCAGCTACAGAGAAAGCCCACTGCACTGGAGATTCTAGACTTTGCCTCCCAGCACAGAGTTGGGCTCTGGGGTAAGTTGGGTCAGGACCAAGAATGCTGACTAGATTCTTTCCCTAGAACTGGCTGATACCTAGAGAGCCCCGCTATGTGGAGTTGTATGTGGTCACAGACAGCCAAGAGGTATGGGATGCAGGGGCTCAGGGGCCTGGATGAGCTGGATGAGGTGGATGAGGTTGCCAGGTTCCAGCCTAAAGTCCGTATGTCTCCAGTTCCAGGAGTTGGGGAGCAGAGAGGCTGTGCGCCAGCGTGTGTTGGAGGTAGTAAACCACGTGGACAAGGTAGGTTGCCCCAGGGATGCTGACACTTGATGAGAAGGTGCAGTTGTTTAGGGTGGAAAGGGCAAAATAGCCGATCAAGAGGGGAACTAGTTCGGGGCTCTATACTGAGCTCAGTACCTAGCCATCTCCTAGACTCAGTACCCCTCAGTGGTGAAATGAATGTAATGCCCTGTCTGTCCCAACCCCAGCCTGACCTAGGTGGTGTCTCACCCTCTGCAGCTTTATCAGGAGCTCAGTTTCCGTGTGGTCCTGGTGGGCCTGGAGATCTGGAGCAGAGACAAGTTCTACATCAGCCACCATGCCAACGTAACACTGGAGAACTTGTTGAACTGGAGGGAACAGAACTTGCTAGGGAAGCACCCACATGACAACGTGCAACTTATCACGTGAGTGAGCCCACACATCCATCCACCACAGCGAGACAGAGCCAGACTCCGGAGATTTGAGGGCAGGACACCAGAGCAGAGCTGTGAAGGGATGAAGAGGGGCCAGGAACCATGTCCAGGATATTACATGTTATGTCTGTTTCTAGAGGGGTTGATTTCATCGGCAGCACTGTTGGACTGGCCAAGGTATCTGCCCTGTGTTCCCGGCACTCAGGAGCTGTGAACCAGGTAAATGGAACTCTCACCCAATTTTGCCAAGCTGTCTGGTGGCTGAACAGTCAAGCACAGAGCCTGAGCTGTGGGGTAGAAGTGTCAGTCCAGGTCCCTAAGAAACCATGAAGCAGTCACCTACTCCGGGGATGGATTTGGAACCTGTTTCTTGTTAGAGTATCAGCAGAAAGCAGTATCATGCCTGTTGACACCTAGGGTGGCAGAGGGCGTGTGGGTAGATGGTAGCAAGACAGTACTAATGATCATATCCTCATAGGACCATGCCAGGAACCCCATTGGTGTAGCATCCACCATGGCCCATGAGCTGGGCCACAACTTGGGCATGAACCATGATGAGAACATCCCAGGCTGTTACTGCCCTGTACCACGTGAGGGTGGCGGCTGCATCATGACCCAAAGCTTTGGGTGAGGTCCAGTGGGACATGTTGGGTGGGAAGGAACAGACCGGCATGTGGAACTCCCTGATGGTCATATCCCTTTCCCTTAGCTCCAAGTTCCCAAGGAAATTCAGCAGGTGTAGCCAGGTTGACCTAGAGTCATTCGTGATGAAGCCCCAGACAGGCTGCCTGACCAATGTCCCAGATGTCAACCGGTTCGTGGGTGGCCCTGTGTGTGGAAACCAATTTGTAGAGCATGGAGAGCAGTGTGACTGTGGTACACCTCAGGTCTGTCTCACCCTCTCCCTGCCCCTTGCTGTCAGCCTCAGCATTAGTGTAGGGGCCTCAATCCAAGGTCCTTTTTTGCTTAGGTTAGCCTCTCAGGCCTGATGTTATGTGCCCACACCACATGTAACCCTTGGGAATCACACGTTACCACATTTCCCTTTGAGCCCCTAATAACCTTTTAGGGAACTGGAGAAAAATTGTCTGCAGCCCCTTGCCCAAAGTTCACCAAAAGCTAATTTACCCTGGAGCCAGGTCTGGCTAGGGTATAGCTGTTCAAACCCCTGTCCTCCTAGGACTGTAAGAACCCATGCTGCAATGCCACCACATGCCAGCTAGTCAAGGGGGCAGAGTGTGCTTATGGTGCCTGCTGTCATGAGTGCAAGGTAAGTTGGACTGCACCCAGGATCTGCCCCAGTCAAGCGCGGGACAACAGGATACCTATGAAGGCATCGCGTGGACCTGTTCCACAGTGAGCTGCTCTGTGGTACCAGGTGAAGCCAGCTGGTGAGCTGTGTCGTCCCATGAAGGACAGATGTGACCTGGAGGAGTTCTGTGATGGCCAGAAGCCAACATGCCCTGAAGATGCTTTCCAACAGAATGGCACACCCTGCCCGGGGGGCTACTGCTTTGATGGGAGCTGCCCCACACTGGCACAACAGTGCCGGGATCTATGGGGGCCAGGTGAGGCAGGCATGAGCATAGGATGGGGCCGAGCTTGTGGAGTGTCTGTGGCCTACACCAGGCTAACTTCTCCTGCCCCCAGGTGCCCGGGCTGCATCAGACTCCTGCTTTACCTTTAGCATCCCTCGGGGCTGCAATGTGTATGCTGGCAAGTAAGTAAGCATCCAGACTAAACAGCTGGGGGCTGGGTGTGGCATGTCTTCACTGACAAGCCTGGTCCACAGAGAATTCCCCACAGAGGAGGACTGCTCTGTGAGACAGGTGGCTCTCCTGGAGTCTGCCCTGCTTCAAGTCATCAACCTGAACCTATCATCCTTGAGGAAGGAGAGGTCCTGGGACCATCTCCTGCAGCACCCAGGACACCTGTGACCACAGCCTGCCCTCTGTCTGCAGAATGAACCGATGTGGGGTGCTGTACTGTGAGGGAGGCCAGAAACCCCTTGAACGTTCCTCCTGCACTTTCTCCTCCCACTATGGAATCTGCCACGCTCTCCACACAGACAGCAACACTGACACCTATGAGCTGGTACTCCAGGGCACCAAGTGCGAGGAGGGGAAGGTGAGCTGAGAAGCGCTTGAAAGCTATCCCGGGCTGCTGAAGCCCAAATGTACCCATATGAGTCTCTGATGATGTCCTATACAGACAGCGTTGACTGGTGGAGGCATGTGTGTGGAACCTCTTATCCCCTAGTCAAACCTGACAAGGTAACCGGGCAAGCAGAGACACCTATCTGGAGACCACCATACCCAAGGTGTCCCCAGGGTCAGCCAGTCCAGTACCACCCTCATGGCTGAGCCCCCATTCCACGCACGCGCGCACACACACACACACACACACACACACACACACACACACACACACACACATACACACACAAGTATGAAGGCATAGTTATCCTAGAGTGTGAACACACCAGCAATCCTGGACTGACCTTTGTGTTTGAAGATAGTGGGGTGGGGGTTGGGTCTAGGCCAGTTACCCAAGAACCCCTTCCACCTTCCAGGTTTGCATGGATGGACGCTGCCAGGACCTTCATGTATATAGATCTGAGAATTGCTCTGCTAAGTGCAACAACCATGGGGTAGGTGTGGCCTTGGACCTCAGGGCATGGTATACTCACTGACTGGTGCCCTCAAGCTACCACCACTTACTTATCAGATGGAACCTGTGGCAGAGATAGCTATGGGGCATAGCAGTGTGGGCTCAGATCCTTCTGATGGAGGCATCAACGAGTCCTCTCTGAGGCTAAGGTAGAACAGGTGCCCTCCACTGAACTTGTGGCCAATGGACAGTGTGGTCACTAGGGAGACTCCTTTTAAGCCTAAGATTGACATATGTGGGTGGATGGAGAGAATCCTATGTGTGCTGCAACCTGCTCTGCTGCCCCGTGGGATGCCCGTCCTTGAGGCCCAGCTTTCCCTCCAGGTATGCAACCATAAGAGAGAGTGCCACTGCCATGCGGGCTGGGCCCCGCCCCACTGTGCACAGCTGCTGGCAGACGTACCAGCTGGGCAAGCAGGTAAGGTCCTGAGGACCACAAGAGGTGGTCTTTGTGGGTTGCCGGGCTTGAGGGTGATTAGGAGGGATCCCATATCTCTGCCTCTCAAAGGTGACTATGTCCTGCTCAAAACAAGGCTAGATAGCCTTGGCCCAGGCATCCAGGGCCACTCCCTTCAACCCCCACAGTGTCTTCCTCCCCACTGGTCACTGCAGCTGTCCACAGCACCACAGCCTCGGGAGCCTGGCTAGGCCTCAGCGGTGGCACTGTGGGGCTGGCACTCACCACTACCACGTCTAACCCGTTGCTGGAGAGCCTGAGGAACTGGTGTAATGTACTGGGCCCTCGGCTGCAGTCCTCAGGCACTTGACCATATGTGGGGTGTGGGACCTAGAACATGGTTAAAGGGGACTGATCCTTGGGCCACTATCTCCCAACGGCCCTCCCCAGCTCTTGATCCAGCTGGTCACAGTTCTGGATGATCATGTGGTCATGTGTCACACAGCATCTGGGAGCCTTCCAGTTGGTGTGGTGGTGGCTTTGGTGATCCTGGTGGCTGCGATGGTCATCGTGGCAGGTGTCATCTTCTACCGAAAGGTCCAGAGCCAAGTCCAGAGGAGGTGAGGACACGGAAGTTGTGACATATCTACATATGAGACACATACTTCCTGTACTCAGCACTTGGGAAGTGGCTTTGCGGCTACTTAAGAAAGAAAAACCATTGCTTCTGTCAGCAGGCCCGGGCAGAGGCATTCAAGGGGCCTTGGGGTTCTCTAGGTGATGGACAGGCCCTGGTGGGAAGCTCAGGAGACTTCCAGGATCTCTTCTGATGCTTCTTTTTCTCTTCTTTCTCTTCTTCTTTCTTCCTCCTCCTCCCTCTCCTCCTCCTTCTTTGAGGCTTTAAAGGGACAGTATGGGCAACAGATAGGGATATGTTAAGTCCAGAGTTGAGATGACCTTCCCACCCCTAGCCATGGCCACATATGCCCCACTAGGTTCCTACTGTGCCCTGCACCAAGACCTTCACCCCCAAACAGACCGCCAAAGCACAGCTTTTCCAAGATCCTCCAAACACCTTCTTAACATACCTGTCAAGAGACTTGCTCCTTGGCCTCCTGGGCTCACACCTATGCCTATGACTACAGCTTGCATCCTGTGTAGGGTGTACCAGGGCAGAGATGCCAGCCTCAGTGGGGGGGGGGGCATGCCCAGGAATCCTGAATTCTGTGCCTGGAAATGACTACACCATTGTTTGTCTCTTTTTCTCCCCAGGAGTGTGGCACCCAAGCCCACCACAGGGCTCTCCAACCCCCTATTTTACCTGGGGGACAGCAGCCTGCCAGATAAGAGAAGGCCTCCAGGCACCCCAGAGGTGGTTTGTACCAACCAGCCCCCGAGACCTACAGTGGCACCAAAGAGGCCACCCCCTGCAGTGAGTACTGTCCTCTGGGGGCAGAGGTGCTGCTGCTCATGGGGTTGAACAGAGGGTAACTCAGGCTGTCCAATCCTCTGCCTCAGGTGGTAGCCCCGTAGGGATAGTGGAGGAATGAGTCTATTAGGGATAGTGAAGCCTTTTTGTATAAATTAACTCATGAGCCCCGCAATAGCCTGGAGTCTTGAGAAGTATTTCAATCACCCCAAGGGAAGGAGAGGGACTAAATTAAGATGTGTCCTCTAAGGATCTATATTTGGAGTCTGGACTTGTGGGTTTGAGGGTTCCCAGACCTGAACTGTGAGAGGAAAATGCCCTCACTGCTCCTTAAGTGTGATGAGTGACGGCACAGCTGGGGAGTGGGCAGGCCATGCATCTAGCCTGGCAGAGCAGGAAAGTGGGGCTGGGGGCTTAGCACTGCTTCTTGGGCCCGGGCTCACATCTCTGTCCCCTGAAGCCTCCAGCTCCTGTGTCTGGTCCACCACTTCCAGTTCCAGTTTATACTCAGCAGGTAAGCCTGGGGAAACAGCCATGTGTGTTCTGAGGATGTGAAGACCTCCTGCAGGTGGCATCTAGTGGCTGACTCTGTGGGAAAGTACATTAGCCTTGCCTAATCAGGATATTAAATTGAACCTAAGGGTGGATTCAGGGAGCCTGGGAGGGAGGGGGTTCTACTGCTCTATCCCCCCAACCCTGGACTGGTCTGGTCTGTGGATCCTGATTCTGTCTCTTTTTTCCAACAGCTTAGACCTGTTCCTCCTACCAAGCCCCTCCCAAAGCTGAAACCCAAGCAGGTAAAGAGACAGCCTAGCTCTGAGGAGACCCTCCCCTCCTTCAGGCCTGTGGCCCTTTGCTCCAGAGAAAAATCACCCTACACTTTTCCTTGGGAGGAAGCTATAGAGATTTGGAAGGTCTCAAAATGCCACTTACTAAACTTTTGAAAGTAGAGATTCATTCCAGTTCTTTCTTCCCTGCATTGTTGGAGTCATTCCCAGCAGGGCTCCTCACCTCTAGATGAACGGGAACCTCTTTTCTTAGACCTAAAAGGAGCAGCCTCTTTAGTGTCACTGTGGGTCTCAGGTCTCGCAGGCCAGTTGGTAGAAACCACCTCTGCAGGGCCTGGAGGCCTGCTCTTATCGGGCAGGCTGCTGTCCCCCAGGTAAAATAGGGACAGTCCTGTGGTGGGCTTGGGTATCATACTCATGGGGAGAAAAAGAGACAGTGGTGAAGTCACTTTCAGGCAGAAAATCCAGGACTCCTGGGCATGCCCCCCAACTTCTCCTACTTCTGAGAATCCATGGGACCCTGCTCTAACCCCAGCCCTAGGTAGCTACTCTGGGGTCATGGCTGGACTGGTAGAGAACCTATGTGTAGGTGCATGGGCTTGCCTGTCCCAGGGAGCAAATGCAAGGTAGCAGCAGGACAGACACCCAATGGCCCCTGAACTCTGACACAGGCCTTAACTGCACAGGTCAGCGCCCACCTGACCTGTGGGACCTGAAGAGTGACTATTTGTTCTTTGCTCTGCCCAAGACCTTGTTAAGGACCTTAGCTGCCCTTCTGGGCACTCGTGGCTTTCAAGTGGCTTTCAGTCTACACGTCTCATCTTGAAAGTGCTAGTTGACAGTTTTCTGAGTGTCCTTCCGTTTGTCTACTTCTTATCTTCTTATTGTAAGTGGATGTGGGTTGATACACTGTTAGCAGAAAGAGCAAGGAAAGTAACCAAGATGGGATAGGGGTCTGAATTCCAATGAGTTCTTTGCTAGGAACTGTCTTTGTGCTAAATGAACTGATGTCTAGGGAAAGGAATGAATGCCTGGGAGATCATCTCGAAACTTTTTTTTCTTTCAAAAAATTATTTATTATGTATGCAGTGTTCTGCCTGCACATCGGTAGAGGGCACCAGATCTCATTATAGGTGGCTGTGAGCCACCATGTGGTTGCTGGGAACTGAACTCAGGACTTCTGGAAAAACAGATAGTGCTCTTAACCTGAGCCATCTCTCTAGCCCAGCCACCTGATACTTCCAATATCCAACAAACAGCAGACTCCAGACACATAAGCTTTTAGTTTATTTGTCCTCTGGGAAATTGTCTGCATATCACAGCAGATCAAGTTACCGCAGATCTACTCCTTTAGCTTTTTGCCAGCACCAACATTGGCCTTCGCAGCCCCCCTGACCTTCTTCATTCTGTTCTTGCATTCCTTTTGCTGTTTTCAAGAGGTCTTTTTCTTATTTTTTTAACATTTATTTATTATGTATTCAGTGTTCTACCTGCATGTATGCCTGCAGCCCAGAAGAGGACATCAGATACCATTATAGATGGTTGTGTACCACCATGTTGTTGCTGGGAATTGAGCTCAGGACCTCTGGAAGGGCTGCCAGTGCTCTTAACCTCTGAACCATCTCTCCAGTCCCCATCTGGAGACTCTTAAAATTCCACATCTCTGGAAACTTTGACACTTGGTCTTTTAACAAATGTCACTATGTCTTGCTATAGCAATTTCATGTTTTCTTCCTTCCTTTATTTATTTATTTGTTATTGTATGTATGATGTACATGGACATGTATGCCATGGTGCACATGTGGAGGTCAACCTTTACTTGGTTCCGGGACTCAAGCTCAGGTAGTCAGATTTGTGCTGCAAGCACCTTTACTGGGTGATCAGTCTCAGTGGCCTTTGCTGCAGCTGCTGCTACTGCTGCTTATTATTATTAATCATCATTATCATTATTATTGTGTGTGGTGTGGTGTGATGTGTTCGTGCATGCCATAGCATGCAAGCAGGATCAGGGAACAACTTTGTAGAACTAGTTCATTCCTTCCACTTCTACATACGCTGCAGAGATTGAACTCAGATCGCCATGCTTGCACGAGTGTCTTTACCCAGTGAGCCATCTCACAGGCCCCTGGTTTTTGTTTTGTTTTGTTTTTTAAATTTAGTCTCACTCTAGCCCAGGCTGATATGGAACTCACTGTGTATCCCAGGCTGGCCCTTAAACTCATGGTGGTCCTCCTGCTTCAGCCTCTTGAGTATTGGTATTATAGGTATGATTTTCTGTTTTTCTTTTTCCATTTCTGGAGGGAAGAGGGGAATTATTAATTTATTTACTTTTTAGTCAGGGCCTCACTATATAGCCTTGGCTGGCCTGAAGCTCTCTGTGTAGACCAGGCTGGCCTCAGCCTCTTGAGTGCTGTGATTAAAAATGCACATCACTGTGCCTGGGGTCTAATTTTAGACTTACATAAGAGCTGAAAAACTCTAGCCAGGTGGTGGTAGTGGCACACACCTTTGTAGACAGAGGTTGAATGTTCATTTTATGGCCGTCCAGACCAAATAATCACACAGAAACTATATTAATTACAACACTGTTTGACCAATAGAACAGACGTATTCTTAGCTAGTTCTTACATTTTAAATTAACCTATTTCTATTATTTTATATTTTACTACAAGGCTCGTGGATTGTTACCTCTTGCTTCTTGGGACTACATGGTGTCTGCCTGCTTTGGCAGCTACATGGTGTCTCTTTGACTCTGCCTACTCTCTCTCTATATATATATCTGTTCAGATTTCCTGCTTGACTTTACTCTGCTAAGCCATTGGCTGAAACAGCTTCTTTATTAACCAATGATAATAAAACATATTCACAGCATACAGAGGGGAATCCCATGTCACACCTTTAATCGCAGCAGCAGCACTCGGGAAGCAGAGACAGGTGGATCTCTGATTCAAGGCCAACATGGTCTACAGAGTGAGTCCAGGACAGCCAGGGCTACACAGAGAAACCCTGTCTTGAAAAGCCAAACAAAACAAAATTTAAAAAAAAATCCAAAACAACATGAAAGAAAGACAAGAAGGAGGAAAGAAGGAAGGAAGGAAGGAAAGAAGGAAGGAAGGAAGGAAGGAAGGAAGGAAGGAAGGAAGGAAGGAAGGAAAAGAAAACCCTAGAAGCAGTCCTAAAGGCAAAATGGGAGCAGTACACAGGGATTTCTGAGCAAGGATTAAGAGAAACTGGATGAGGAGGAAGGCCAAAATGCAGAAGGAAAGCTCAGCAAAGCCTTCAAGATATGTTAAACCCAACCAATGCCAGGTTACCATCCTCTCTAGGAATGTGGAAATGCAAAGAAATGTGTTTTAGTAGTTAATTCTTTCCTTTTGAGCTTCTGGTAACATCATGGGATACTGTCGAGGCTGCAAGATGGGTTAGGACAGCTAGCCAAGAAGAGGAGCTCTGCCAGGTTCAGGTTTAATCCTCTGAGTGCTGTGACCCTCCACCAGCTGTGTCTGCTTCCTCCCAGGTCAAGCCAAATGTTGCACCTCCAACACCACCAGTCAAGCCTGGGACTGGAGGGACCATGCCTGAAGTGACTCAGGTAAGCCCGCCCCCATAGGGACTCTATCTTGCTGGAACCATCCTGCTGACTATGACACTGCTCTAGAGGCTGGGGTGGTTTTTTTGGGGGGGTAGGGGAGTGTTGTTAACTGGTTTCCTACAGAGCTGTGTGAAGACAGAGGCCTCAGGGCTAGGCTGGAGATGAGCAGGACAGCCTTGGGAGGATAAAGCTGGGCAGTACTTGGCCTACTTGGGAGATGCCCTCCATCAGCTGTGTCTGCTTCCTCCCAGGTCAAGCTAAACGATGCACCTCCAACACCACCAGTCAAGCCTGGGACTGGAGGGACCATGCCTGGGGTGACTCAGGTGAGCCCCATAGGGAGGGAATCTATCTTACCAGCAACATCCTGCTGACTATGGCACTGCTCTGGAGGCTGGGGTGGGATTTTTTTGGGGGGGGAGTTATTAACTGGTAAGTTTTGTTGACATCTGAAAGGAAAAATGGGAAAAAATCCTCAGTAATAGGCTGATGTCTGCTTTATAATCTGTCAAAACATTTTGGAGCTTGCTGCTATCAGGGGCTACTAATTTTTCCTTTTCTTATAGTAATGAGAAGTCTACACCATATATGAAGTATTAGTGTAGTCCTCTTGTGTGGACGGGGTCATTATTTCTGCTGTTAGGGGAAGTGAGAATCTAAATTTAAAGAATTATAAATGGGAATTATTTAGCTGTACCTCTTATAGCAGACCAAATAATCATAACATCAATTTCCCTTTTTTCCTGGCAGAGAGCTGCTGGTCCAAAAGTTGCTCTGAAGGTCCCTGTCCAGAAGAGGTGACCAGCTAGGGCACCCCAGGGCCACCACAGGCTTGTGGAAGTTCGGAGATAGCAGTGCTCCTATGAACACGCTCCTTCAGCAACAGCCCCCCTCAGGCTGGACTGCAGTCCAGCTGTTCCCACCTCAGGGATAGTCTCTATGTGGCTCTTGCTGTCCAGCTGCCCACCTGAACCAGTGTCCTCTCACTGGCCTTGGCCAGCTTAGGCCACGTGTCTGCAGTTGCTAGGCTGGGGTGGCGTCACCTGCAGTGAGCGAGTGTACCTGTCTTCTGGTGTGGACAGGGTGCCAGGAGCCCCTCTCCCAGCAACTTCTGCATCCGCCCTCACCTAGTGAACCCTCTCCAAGGCCGGAGCAGATTTGCACAGTTCCTGTATCTCCTACATCCCAGTCACGTAGGAGACGTAGGGAGGAAAAGCCGACGTTGTGGGGGAGGGGTGTATGGGACCGGAATCGCCTTCATTTCCGGGTTTGGGACAGAATGGTTGTCTAACTTACTGCTAAACACTAGTCATTAATAAAGATTTTATTTTATCAGTAGATTACATAGCATGTTCTAAAAAGTAGATTGTTTTTATTACACCACATCAAACTATTTCGCCTACCTTCTTTTATTTTAACCAACCTCCGTAATTTAGTCCTGTCCCCTGCCTGACGTACAGGAGGACCAAGCCTATCTGGGATCGAGGGAGGGCCGGGTGCAGTGTGGGCCCCGCCCCTTCCGGCTGTGCCTCGTCTCCTAGCAACGGTCTGAAGCCTCCGATTTACTTCGCTGTTTTTTGCTGCTACAAACGCACCCTTCTACCATGCTCAGTGCTTCCAAGCAGAGCTCTGCTGCGCTCCTGCCACCGCCTGAGGTTATTCACAACCTCTGCGCCTGGCTGGACCGGCTTCCACTCAGCCGCCCCAAGCGCCACCTGGCTCGGGACTTCAGTGATGGTGGTGCGAGTGAGGACAAGGCACAACAGGGCGGATGCTGAAGAGGGCTCAGATAAGGGCCGCCCTTGAATCCAGCCCCGGGGCGTGGCGGGGTTGGGCGGGGACGGTTCCCGAGTCCAGACTCAGGCTTCTTAGGAAAGGCTGTGGCAGACATGGCCTCCTGTGGCTCTTTCAGCTCCTCTTGGGCTCTAACGCTGTGGTAACTCCCTAGGCCATCCTACCCCTTGGTCTGTCCCGGAGTCTAGGGGCGGTACCGAGAACTCGCAAAAACAATCACGGGTTCCCCAGCACCAGCTCGTGCCCTCCCCCTTCACTCTGTGCCTCTCATGTGGTCAGAGATTACAGCTGCAACCCGGGGTCTTAGCCAAGCAAGCCAAGCTCACCTTGCATTCCCACAGTGCTGGTGGCCGAGATTGTGAAGCACTTCCACCCTCGGCTGGTGAACTTGCACAGCTATGTCCCAGCCTGCAGCACAGACCAGAAGTTGAGCAACTGGAGCCTTCTCAACAGACAAGGCATGGTTGACCCAGGGACACTCTCTAATGCCCCTCTGCAACAAGTTTCCAGCTGCGGGTCTCTGACTATGCCACAACCAGGGTTCCTGGGGACTTCCTGCTAGGACAGCCCACCAGGTAGCCTGTTCTCTTACAGATTAGTGGAGGCACATTTTACTCCACCTCCCAAACTGTCCTCAGACAAGCCCCTACCTGTGTGTTTGTTGTGCTACATGACACCAAGAACAACCAGAGTAGGATGGACCTTGTCAGAGTAGCCAAATCAAGAGGGAACCGAGGAAGTGCTTGAGCAGAGCTAGGTGGGGAAACACGTGTAGATACACAGAGTGCTGCATGGGGGGACGTCAGACCCCCCAAGACTGGCTCAGATTGGATTGGATGTAGCATGAAGGCCTGGTTGGTTTCTGTCCTCTCACCAGGTCCCACAGTCATTAGTCCAAAGAAGGACTCAGGCCTGAGCTTATGTTTAAGAGGCGAGCTGGAACGAAAGCTCAAGGGAGGTGGCCATGCCGGAGTGGGCCCAGCTGCCGGATTCTGGCACTGTCTAGCTGTGTCAGCAGGACTTACAGAGCAGAGGGCAAGCAGTCAGGGAAACAAGGTTGAGTGCAGAGAACTTGGCCTGGTGTAGCAGAGTGCGTTAAGTGTTCTATGATCTCCTGAGACATAGGCCCACTAGGCCCGGAAGGAGACAGTCATGGTTCCCTGGGCTGCAGAGCAAAGAGGAGACCTTGTTAGCCTCTCCTCTCTGAGAAAGCTAGATGCTGTCCGGTGGCTGGAAGGCATGACCCCACAAGGACGGGACTGCAGGGAGGGCTCCACTCCCAGCCCTTGGCGGCACTGCTTTGAGAGTTCACCCCCATTTTTATTTTTTTTATTTTTTGCAGGAAAGTCTTTCAAAAGCTGCACTTCTGTATCTCAGAGACCGATATCCAAAAGGTGGTGTCCAACAAGCCTGGGGTTATCGAGTCTATCTTGTGTTCACTGAAGGAGAAAATGGAGGCTGGCACTGCTCACGGAGGCTCTGTTGGAGCAGCTGTAAGTGTCCGCACATCAGCTCAGCCTGCAAGTGGGCTGTGCCTGCTGTGCTTTGTGCACAGTCAGATGATCTGCCTGTGTGAGAATAAAACAGACAAATGAATGTCTCTGTGGTCCAGAATGAAACGAAGTCTATACATGAGGTCACAGTAGCCACTTAGGCTCATTCCTGACTTTCCTTCCCGCTGTCTGGGATCTTCCCAGGCCCCCATCTCCTCCCCAGCCTGAACCACCTACCTGAGACAGTGAAAGCCCTTGAGAGTTGTTCCATCTGCAACCACCCTAAGTCCTTCCCTCTCTTCTTCTGCAGTTTGCCCACTGACCCCGCCCAGAGTGGAGACCAGACATGTGCATCCCTGCTACACCTCACTTCCCAACTTTTGTACTCTGCAGGATCCAGGCCTCTCCAGTGTGGATGCTGTCCGACCTTGGGGAGGGCTTAGCACCCACTCGCATACCACTAGGACTCAAAATCTTAATGTGGATAATTGCAGCTTGTCAGAGCCCCTCTGGGACTCCCATGGAGAACGTCGCTACATTCCTGAAGGCTGGACACATGACAATCATGAGCTCACAAATCTTCAAAAGAGGGCAGGTATGCTGCGGTGCACCCTGGGTCTAGAGGGGCTAGTAGGCTTCTGAGGAAGGCGCCCTTACTTGTGCAGGCAGGATACTTAAGGTCCTGGCTCCATCAATACCCAGAGAGCAACCATCCAAGGGGGAGCCCCGCCTGTGTGCCATGTGAGGAAACCATTGCCAAGCTTGCCAGGGCCCTGACACCAGGCTAGGACCAAGTCCTTCCATGATGATCCTGGGTTTGCTTTACCTTCTACAGACCATGTCCCCCCTCATCCATATTTACTATCACTAGTGGGTGCCAGTTGGAAGCAAGGTCCTCAGCTGATGGTGTCTATTTGTCATACAGGCCTACAGAGCCCTCCAACCCCCTCCAGTATGAAGACCCTTCAGAATCAAAGGGATCTGGAGAAAATGGGCTGCTGTGCTTGCAGAGGGTGGACCCTTATCTCTCGAATTCTCCCTACCCATCTCCTCATGATCCCTATCCTGGATTAAAGGTCAGTGTTTACCTTTCAGGGACCCAGTTGAAGGGCTCTGGGATCACCTGGCCAGCATCCAGCAGCAGCTGGAGGATAAGGAGCAAGCAATAGCCATTCTGCAGGAGACAGTCAAGGTATGGTCCTGTTGGGCATCCCTTGCTGCCTGGACAATCTGGGCTGCAAGACAAGGATGCAGAGGGACCCATTGCCCCAGTTTCAGACTCCTTGGCTGAGTTTCTGCAGAGCTGGCACTGACCCAGTGAAGGGCATATGGGGTGTGCAGGGCCCTGACCAGAGAGAAGTGACATTCTTTGGATTATTTAGAAAACAATTTCTGGAACATTTTAGTCCTCCTCTGAGGCAAAAATGATATGGTGGTTCCCTGCTTTACTGGTCTGTCCACACCACACCCAAGTGTAGCACAGGGGTACAGGATGGCTGCATGGACCAAAGCCCATCTCAGGAAGCAGGTTCCAGGTGAGCATCTGAAAAGCACATAGAATGGGATGCTTGCTGGAGAGGCTCCTGCCTGCCTCCCACTAGCCTGAACTGGGCCCCATCTTTCTTCCCATCCCCAAAGACCAGGGCTCTGGAAACAACCCACATGGAGAGTCTTGTGAGCATTTAGATGTGCATGCATACCTGGCTTTGGTCTACATCTGGTACTATGGAACACACTTAGCTCTGCAGGGCACATCTGGCTCTAGGGTACACAGTTGATTCTGTAGTGCATATCTGGTTCTGCAGTGCACACCTGATTTTGTGGTGTATACCATGCTGTGTAGGCTAATACCTGGTACTGCAGATGCACCTCCGGGTCTGTGGATGTACTCCTGGCTCCGTGAGTAAACACCCAGTTCTGCAATATATGGGTTATGCGGTGCATGGCTTGCTCTCTGATGGAGAGCATTCGGTTCTGCAGACACATCTGTTTTGCTACTCTCTCACCAGCAACTTCCAGTGCCCCTTGCTATTTCTTACCTCTCCTGGTATCCCGGGAGTACAAGAGCTAAGACAATATGGAAGAGTGGACAGTCTGGGCCAATGGTCCTCAGAGTCACAGGGGCTGTCGGAAATTGCAATACCATCTCAGTTCTTGCGTTTGTACCCAAATCTTGATGAGTTATCTTCTTGTGAAAACAGGAAAGTGATGTGATATCACTGTGGCTTTGGAGCTGCAGAGCAGAAGAGAGGAAGCAGTAAGGAGAACTGAAGCTGCTGCCTCCGTCTGCCCTGCTTGTTCACAGCCCAGCTCTCCCCACCGCAGCCCAGGCTCATATGCTGACCAAGGGAACTAACTCTTCATTGGAGACCCAGAGAGGAAACAGACCAGCTTGTCATTTAAGGGTTGACACTCAACTGGCCATTTAAGGGTTGACACTCAACTGGCCATTTAAGGGTTGAGTACTACTTGTAAGTGGCCACTAAGTGAGAGACACAACTTTGGAGTTGAAGAGACACCGGGAGTCATAGGAGAAATATATGGAAAATATAGGATGTATCAAGCATGTGGCTGGGCCACATGGGATGATTCCATTGCTGGGCCCAGCCACAGCTCCCTGGCTTTTCGGTTTGTCACTGAGTAAGGAGTTGTGGGAAGGTATCTAGAAAATAGGCTTTATGTACTGGCTATAGACAGTGTCACACCCCACAGAGCCAAGGAGGGACCTTGTCTTGTATTGTCTGCTGTGAGGCTGGCTCTCTCCCCACCTGGCTCCACAGATTCCTTTCTTCACACTACCTGGGAACGAGATAGATCCCATTTTTCTGCCTGAGGAGTGTGGTGGGGTCTATGTTTCTGATAGGAGGTTTGGGACAAGGTCATCTTTGAAACAGGCTTGGAGGAATCCAAGACCTGAGCCTATCAGCCCCCTGCTGGGTTCACAGCAGAGAAGGCTCCTTCCCTGCCGTGCCCTGCCCTGCCCTCTCTGCCCTGCCCTGCCCTGCTCTGCCATGCCCTGCCCTGAATCTAGTCCTTCTAGTTGGTACAGAGGGAGTAGACAGAGAGGTCAGGGAGATCCCAGCAGGGAACAGGAGGAAAACCCAGCCCTTCCTGGCCTGCCAGCCCCCTAAGCCCCTCAGGCTCATTGGCTGTAGAATCTCCCCCAAGGATCCTGGTGTTCATCTTTCTCAGTGCCCCCACAAAGGGCCTTTGATCCAGCCCCCAACCATGAGACCTAGGCTTGGAGGACTAACTGATACGTAGGGGGCATCTCTGGATACGTTCAGACTTGCGTACTTTCTGAAGATTTTGCAGATGAAGGTGATGAGGTTGGAGTATCTGGTACAGCTGAAGGACCAACGGATCTGGGAGCTGATGAGATCTGGGCCCGAGGAGCGTCAGATCTGGAGGGGCCCCCATCCAGAGTCGTTCGGACCTTGATCCTGAGCCCAACTGGAGTCTCTCACTGATCAGGCAGCTTCAGAGTGGGACAAGTGAATTCAGAACAGGTGTAAAGGCCAGAGCACCCTGGGGCCGGAGACAAAGTTGGACAGATTGGAGTTTGGTTCTCCCAATCTCCCAGTGTCTTGTCATCATTATTGATTGCACACTTGTGAGCTCACGAGGTGCTGGGATGGGCAATGTCTTGGGGTCACCTTCCAGGGTGGGTGGGCAGTGTTAACCATGTCGCCCCAGTGACAGCCACACTAGAGTTTTCTGAAGACTCCATGGATGGGACCCCTGGAATAATGTGCAGGCCTGAGCCTGCTAGGCTTCTCCACTGCAGATGGACACAAAGGGGAAGGTCACAGGGCATGGCAGGAGGAGGGGCTATAGGAGAGGATGCCGCACCACTTCTAAAGTAGGCTGGTTACTTACTTTGCCCTGAAGGTTTGGGGAGCCAGGTGAACCTGAACCCTGAGCCTAGATGGCCATGGCAAACTGTACCGCTCTTTGGTTTCAAGACCTGGCTGCCACCACTAGGCTCTGGGACATCCTCACCTTCCTGGACACCAGCCACATCCCAGGGGAGTGGGCATAACTGCCTGCTGTTTAGCTACCTTGCTCCTATATCCGCAGTGGGGCTTGGTTGGAGCCTCCTCTACTCCCTCGCAGTCACCACTCTCCCTGGGGACAGCCTCCTCTATGCCTTTAGGCCATGGCTGGCCCCGGAAGGGTCTCAGGAAGTAGCAACAGAAGCCCCCGACTGAGGTCATGGTTTTACAACTGCCCCCAGAGATCCAGGCACCGTTTCCTTCCTGAGTCAGAGTCAGAAGCACGTCACTAGCCGCAGGTCTATCACCCTCTCCACTCTGAGTCACTTTTCAGAACATTAGTCAGGAAGGCAGTATCTAATGACTGGCTCTGTCAGCAGTGGTCACCTCTGATCAGCTGCCCGGAGAGAGAAGCTTGGTGCTCAGAGCTGGGGCAGGGGACCTCCAGGAGAATAGCCCCTATTGTCTTTCCACAGTCCTAGCCAAAGTCCATTGTAGAGAGGGACATCTCTGTGGCATGTGGCATATTTCAGTTCCTAGTGTCCAAGCAAGGAAATCTTTCTTAAATCACTATAGAACCTCCCAAATGGGGCTTCCACAGCACTAGATAGAAAGCCATGCTTGTACCTCAGGGAGGCAGAAAGAATGAAGAAGGGCCAAGGAGCTTAGCGCAGGCCCAGGCAGCTCTAGACCTGGGCAGCCCTCCAAGTCCCCACATGCAGTGATAGTGCAGGCCAGCTTCTCCGGGCCAGCTGCATGCACATGTGTGCACATGCTTGCATGAACAGACATGTAGCACACACAAACAGGGTTGCACCCGTGTGGAGGCTGCTTCTTTAAGGAGTAAACAGACTATCCCGGGCCAACATTAGGGCTTTAGGAAGCAGAGGCCAGTGTTGTGGGCTTTGGTGTGACTACGTGTGTGATGATGTGTATGACTGTATGTGACAGTGTGATCCTGTGTATGGTTATAGGTAACACTGTGTGACTATGTACCTCATTCCATGACAAAGTATGACTGCATATAACTGTGGCATTATGAGTGTAAGTGGCACTGTGTGTCAGTGTATTTAACTGTGTGACACGGTGTGATTATGTATGTGACTGTAGATGTGACAATATGGTAGAGGTGCCAGAATGGATGCCTCAAGATGGATGGCAGAGATGCCGTCCAGGGCCTGAGAGGCTGTGACTCTCATGCTGCCAGGACAGGCAGTGTGCCCTGCACTGGTGTTCCTCCCTGTTCCAGAACTGCCTGCTGGGCCTCACTAGCTGCGCCTGGGCCAGCTGATGGGCTTCAGGGCATAAAGTGTAACTAGGAAAACAGAAAGCAAGGCTTTGGGGGGATCATGTCACTCCCTGGGGCGGGACTCATTCAATACTGGAGTGTGTGTTGTGCCAAGGACAAACAGAGATAAACAAGCGGGGCTTAGGTAACTGGGACCTCAGGGGTTTCACCAGCAAGCCCTGGCTTGCCCACCCAAAGCCAGCACCCCAAGAAGCACCTGGAGTAGAATGGGTGGGGCAGGAGCCTGACTTGAGCTGCAGTACTCCAGGCATGAGGACCTAGGCTACCCACTCCCAGGTGACCTGAAAGAAGTCACATAGTCATGCTAGAGCAGGAATCAGGACCACAGTGGTGGCTTAGTGGTGCCAACCCCACAAGATGCTAACCCTCGGCTACTGTGCCTGAGGACTCCAGGATAAGAAATTACTTCTGCTAACTTTGCTCAGGACCAACAAAGAGCAGGACTGAGAACTCAATCCTGGTCACTCCCTGTGCCCACAACTCCAAGGTTCCTCTTTTGCATCCCTGACCATGATATCATCTGACCTCTTCTTAGCCAGTGAACTCTCAGGAGTACCACCCATGCTATCGCTATGGCTAGAGTCACAAGGGACTGTGTCTTAGCTTCATTTCCAGTTACTGTGACAAAACACCCTGCTGAAACAACTTAGGGGAGAAAGGGTCTATTTCAACAGTGAAGAAGTCGCAGCAGCAGCAGTAGCAGCTTGAGAACACTCATCCTATTGCACTGTACTCAGAAACAGGGAAAGGAATGCATGCAATACTTACGCTCAGCTTGCTTTATTGTACAGTCCAAGATCCAAACCCAGGAAATGGCCCCACCCGCCGTGGGTGGGTCTTCCCACATCAATCAGTGTTATCAAGATACTCCCCATAGACATACTCACATAGACTGTCTTTCATTGAGACCCTTCCCAAGTGATTCTAGATTGAAGTTGACAAAATTAACGGTTACAAACTACAGTTTTGGGGATAGGGTGGCTGGAGCCACTGAATACACCAGGCTGCTTGCCTCAGGGACAGTCCTTGTTTTGTCCTGGCTAGGGGCACCTGGTTTCTGTAAGCTGATGGGGAGAGGGGAGCATCGGGAGTGGGAAAGGAGAGAGAGAAAAAAACTGAGAACCTAGGGTGCCACCTGGAGGAGATTTGTGGGGCTGCAAGTACAGGTGTAATCCACGCCACCGAGCTAAAAGTCTCCCAAGGACAAACCTGGCGTTGTTAGGCACACACTCCTTTAATCCCAGCACTCAGGCAGTAGAGGCAAGCGGGTTTCTGTGAGTTTGAGGCCCGCCTAATCTACAGAGCAAGTTCCAGAACAGCCAGAGTTACATAATAAAGAGACCCTGTCTCAAAAAAAAAAAAATGTTGTGGACAGATGAAGAATCAAGGCCCCCTGCCACAGTACCCCTCCCCCAGATTTCCAGTATCTTTGGATAGAAAATTTGTTGCAAGGCCTGGCATGATTCCTGGGACTCCTGGGGCATTCCTTGGAGAGGACTCTAGCTTTCATGATCTAATTGACATTCTCTACCTTGGCCTCAGGGTCTCTTCCCTTAGGGACCTTACTTAGCACTTGGAGAAGTCTTGACCCTGCGTGGTTATTGTTTGTTTATTTGTGTTTGTTTGTTTTGAGACAAGGTCCCCATACTAGCCCTGGCTGTTCTGGAATTCGTTCTGCAGGCCAAGCTGTTCTCAAATTCACAGAGATCCATTTGCCTCTGCCTCCCAAGTACTTAAAGGCACGCAGTTGGATCCTGAGGTCTTTAGAGTTTAAGGATCATTAAGGTTGTTCTTCTGGACCCAAAGAAGTTCTCGAAAAGGCAGCTGAGGCCTTCCCCTTCCACACCCTGGGGGAGAGATGCCTGGAGGTCAGCCTGCGCAGCCAGCTCAAAAGCCCCAGGAAGTGATCGCAGACCCTAGGTTTTCCCTTTGCTCTCAGTGGTTGCTCATGGAAATACCCAGTTTCAGCCGCACTCAGAGAAACTAGAGACTTTTTGGTGAGGTGCAAGGAGCCAGCTAGTGTCACTTCCCCCTTGGTGGAAATGTGTCCCATGAACTTAGGGCCAGAGCTAAGGCCATGAAGAGCTAGGTAGAGAGAGAAGCTAAGTGGAGCCACAGGACCCAGTCCTTACTGTGTTTGCTTTTTAAATTTCATTTTATAAGCCAGGCGATGGTGGCACATGCCTTTAATCCCAGCACTCGAGAGGCAGAGGCTGGCGGATCTCTGTGAGTTCGAGGCCAGCCTAGTCTACAAGAGCTCCAAAGCTACAGAGAAACCCTGTCTCAAAACAACAACAACAAAAAATTCATTTTATAGTTGTTCCTGCTATGCAATAAAATATGAAAAATACCAGAACAAATTAAGTGCCCATAAGAAAGGATTCACTCAGGCTGGGCAGTGGAGGCACATGCCTTTAATCCCAGCACTCAGGAGGCAGACTGGTGGATTTTCTGTGAGTTCAAGGCCAGCCTGGTGACTAGTTCCAGGACAGGCTCCAAAAGATACAGAGAAACCCTGTCTCAAACAAACAAAGAAAAAGAAAAAGGAAGGATTCACGCTTGATGTGGTGGTATGCGCTTGTAATCCTAGTTTTTTGTTTGTTTGTTTGTTTGTTTTAATATGGCCTCATGTAAACCAGGCTGGTCTTGAACTTATAGAGATCCTCCCACTTTTGCCCCTGAGTGCTAGAATTAAAGGGATAGGCCACAACACCAAGTTGGTTTTTTGTTTTGTTTTTGTTTTTCGAGACAGGGTTCCTCTGTTCTGGCTCTTCTGGCATTTACTATGTAGACCAGGCTGACCTCGAACTCACAGAGATCTGCCTGCCTCTGTCTCCCAAATGCTGGGATTAAAGGCATTTGTTGGTTTTTGAGAGGGTCTTGTTATACAAACCAGACTGGCCTCAAACTTGAAGCAATCCTATTCAGATGGCCTCAACCTCTGCGGCCCTGCTCCGCCACTTGGATGTTGAGAGTCATGAGCCTTCAGGCCTGTCTTAGAGGACATTTTTAGGAAGAACACTTCACCATGCCACTAACTCCACTGTCCCTTCTTAGCTGTGGTCACCTCTGTAACTTTGTCCTCCTGCATCAGCCCTTTAGTTACAGTGCACTCTAGGCGGTCAGCACTCACTAAACATCTTTATGAAAAGAAAGAAAACTAAACGGGTGGAATCCACTCTTGCAGGACTTACCACACTCCCTGCAAAGAGAGTGGTTTTCATGACAGCAATGCTGCACCCAGAAAAGGAGTGAGCACCTAGGAACCATTTCCCCAGAGTTGAGATACTGACCAGTCAGACCACTGACAGGGACCAAATGCTCCATCAGCTATTCGAACCTAACCCCTCTCTTGTCTCCCTTTTCTGTAACATCTTAGTTTCCACTTGTTCGTTGAAGATGGACCCGGGTCACTGAACCCCTCATCTCTTCTTCCCAATGCGTCCACTCTGCTAAGACCCCTTTTCTGTATCCTTTACCTCTACTGAGTCCTTTGATTGGCATACTAGGGAAGTAGTTAAGCCTGTTCCAGTTGCTTTTGTCCTGAAGCTATGAACACTCAAGGACACACAGGCACGGAAATGACCTGCTGTTAGTCCCTTCATGCCCAGTCAGGTCTGCAGAGGCCTGGGAGCCCCGCTGAGCAGTTTTCTCATTTGCAAATAAGAAACACTGGCTCCCTGGGGTGATACAGCAGGGTGTGACTCCGCAGCAGGGTGTGACTCCGACAGACGACTGGAAGTGGTTAAGACGCTCGCAGCTGCTGTCCAGCGAGATCAGCTGCCTTCGGTCTCCGGATGACCCCACCTGGCCAGTCTAGGTATCTCTCTTCCTTCTGTGGAGTTTGGCGTGCACAGTGAGAAAGTCTCATTTTCCTCATTTTTTTTTAATTTCTTCCTCTTCTTGGCTAGAAAGGACTCGGACTCACGTTGGTGTTCACAGCAACCATTTGCAAGGTCTCCTGGGGAGGGCACCTGGGATGTGGAGCCCCTCCGATGTCTACAAAGCTAAAGACAATCTCTGCTGGGCCTGCTCACGAGAGGCCTCTGGTACTTCCTGATAACAGAGAAGCCTTGGCACGAGTTCCAGCCGAAGACCTTAAAGGGTGGGGCTGGCTGGGAGTGTGGTCAGCAGGTGCTGGGTGCAAACACTGGACCTTCTCAGCTAAGAGAGGTTGGTACGGCATGATAGTACTCTCTAATCACTGGAGATGGAGAGATGGCTGAGAAGTTACGGGCTTGCACTGCACTTGCCGAGGACCCAAGTTGAATTCCTATGATCCACAATTGCCTCTAACTCCAAAGGATCCAACACTCTCCTCTAGACTCCTCAAACACATAGTTAAAAATAAAAATTTTAAAACTCAGCCAGGCAGTGGTGGCACATGCCTTTAAGCCCAGCACTCAGGAGGCAGAGGCAGAAGGATCTTTGTGAGTTCGAGGCCAGCCTGGTCTACAAGAGCTAGTTCCAGGACAGGCCCCAAAGCCACAGAGAAACCCTGTCTCGAAAAACCAAAAAAAAAAAAAAAAAACCCCAAAACCCTGAAAGTTTCATTTCAACTGCTTTAGGTCAAGCCAGAGATTATGCCAGAAGACTTAACAATCAACAATAGACGAAGGAAATCAGAAGTAGGTGTTATGGGCAAATAGGAGAGGATCCTATGCCATAGTGAACAACTTGTTTGAAGTGAAAGATGCATATGAGTGTATACTCTGGGGAGGGGGGAACATGACCCTGAGTACTCATGGGGGGTTCTGATGCTCAAAGAGTCTGGGAATGTTCCTGTGGCACTCCCTCTCCCTCCATGCTGTTGTTCAAAGGTCTGGGCCACATCTCTCCGTGGTAAACTCAAAGTGATCAGGACTCCCCTTTAGTGGGCACCATGAAAGGCAGGTCACATGTATAGGAAATAAGTGAAAGGGGGCTGAAGAGATGGCTTAATCAGTGAAGTGTTTGCCACACAAGCACAAGGACCCGAAGTTGAATCCTCAGCACCTACAGAAAAGCCCAGTGCAGCAGTACATGCCTGTAATCTCAGCTCTTGAAGGCAGGGGTGGGTTCGGGATGAGCAGACAAGAGAGGATTTCTGGAGTTTGCTGGGCAGCCCGTCTAGCCTAATTGACAAACTCCAGGTCAGTGAGAAATCCCTTCTCAAAAAGTAAGGTGTGAAGTGTTTGAGGAAGACAGCCAGCATTAACCTCTGGTCTTCAAACACACACACACACACACACACACACACACACGTGCACACACGCATGCATGCACACACGTGTGAGGTATCCTAAAGGCTGGACAAAAAAAAAAAAAAAAAAAACACAAAACACTATTGAAAGTATTTACCTCTTTTCTGTACAACTCAGACTCTCCATAATAATGCACTGTTTTATAGTTAGGAAGAGTGGAAATGATTCCTTACAGGCCTATGAGAGAGCACCACCCTGGTGCTGCTTGGTCGTGAGTGCTTCTGACATGCATTTTCACAAACTGAAAAGGACATATGTGTTTATAAGAGCTAGAAGAGTCCTGGAGGAGCTGTGGATGTGGCTGGGTGAGGATGGTGACCTCCTATGGCCTGTTGATACCTTGTAGTCTCATCATCATACTCTCACAGTGACAAACAGGGACACGTAGGTGAAAGGGGGCCGTGGTGAGAATGCCGTAGTGAGGTGCGTCACCAATTTTCGGGGAACATTTGCTGACCACTCCTGCTAAGCACCTTCACTTTATCCCCTGAGCTGGTCAAACTGAAAGGAGAGTGGGCAGGGTAAAGACAGGGAGGTACGTGGGTGCTGGTCTCCATGGTGCCACCTTGACCTACAAATACCAGCGTCAGAGGACAGTCTGGGCAGCAATGATCCACCTCTGCCCAACCCGGAATCCCAGAGCAATGTATGAGAATGAGCCACAGTCCTACCTATGCCTGTCTTGTGTGCCGAAGCTTGCCAGAAACAGCCAGACCCTCTCTGAATTCTTCTTTAAGCCTAATGACTCTCTTTCATTCTATGCCCCAGTATCCTGGTGGTCCCCTACCCTTGGGCACCTGTCCCAGCTACCCCTCACCTCACCTAGGTGTAGTGCATCATGAGCTTGGTCTTTCCATGCTGTTCTGCCTTGTCTCCCAGACTTAGCTCTGTGGAGGGTTGAGGGACAGTGAGGCCCTGGAACACCCTTCACTCTCCACCGTCACTCAGCCTGAAACTGCCTACATCTGGGTTTCTTGACATTTTCCACACCCCAAATTTAAGCCTGAGTCCCCATTCACTCACAGACGTGCACCGTCTCTCATCAGAAAAGTTCGCCCATGCGCATGCAGTACAACCCTACATGCCCGCTGGTCTCTCTGACCCACTGAGCAGGATGTGATGGGGTCAACCTGGACCTGACCTGGAGATAGAGGACCCGGCTATTGAGGCCTATGATTGCCCTTCTTTGTTCAAGGACAGCATCCCTGAGTCCAACAACAGAGGACCCAGACCAGTCCAGATCCAGGAGGTACACAGCCTTTCCAGCCATCCCAAGGCCCAGGGCGTGAGTTCCATTGGCTGCACAGCCTGGGAGCTCCCTGGAGAGATGACAGCCTTCAGTCCAGCCAGGTCAGGCCAGGTGGCCTCTCCCTTGATCAAGAGGGACAGGTCTCCTGAGATACTCTAGATGCTGGAGTCAGGAGACACGGGTGTTAACTGTGGCACCAGTGCCTAACTGTTCCTCAGTTTCCTCTCAGCAAATGGGGAAGAAGCCATAAGCCCAGGCAATGCTGAGGGACCCAGGCCTGAGCCAAGGACGAGCAAACCTGCCTCAGTCAGCCTAGAGTCATTTCCTGTTCAGCTGGTTAAGGGGACAAGGGCAGGGTTTGGTGGGACCTAAAGTGTTGATGCCTCCCTACCATGGGGAAGCTTAGCTCTTTTCCAAGAGACTCTCAGGTTCCAGGAATCGATGGAAGTGACCATGCTGAGCTGGCATCCTGGGAATGGTGTCCAGATCCATGAGGACAGAAAAGTCAACCAAACATGCAGGCCGAAATGTGTATACATGAGTGTATATATATGATGTGTGCACATGCGAGGAGGGACTTGCATGTGCATGTGGTGGATCTCCAGATACATGTATAATGTGCATTCCTGGGGGTGGCATGCCCATGCATTTGTGTTCAGGATACCCAGCTCAGGTGCAGACTTCTGGCTTCCAGCCAGTTGTACCAGGGTCCCCTGCGGAGGGCAGTCAGGTGAGCATGCTGGACAAAGCAATCCCAGTTTTTCTAGAGTGGAACTTGGAAAACTGTTTGCTTCGTGGCCTTGGAGGGCCAGCAGGAGTTCCCACGGCCTGGAGTTTTTCTGATTTGTTGGTGTGGGCAGGGGAGAAGGAAAGAAACACAAGAAGCTGAGATTATTTCCCTAGAGGGAGTGACAGACTTCAGCCTTGAAATGAAGCCCTGGGGCAGGGACCAGCTCCACCCAAAGCCCAGGGCCATCTGTGCTACCCCCACCTCCAGGGCCAGGAGTGGCCTGGGCAGCACTAGCCACAAAACCCTCTCAAACCCTGAGGACTTTTTTATTTTTTATTTTATTTTATTTTTATTTTATTTTTTATTGCCCCCGTCTTTCCCTGCTGAGGGTGCAGACCAAGATCTAGCTCCTGGCCTCAAATCCATATTCTCTATATAAACTGGATTAAGGTCACTACATTTAGCAGGTAAAATCCAGAACACCCAGTTGAACTCAAAGTTCAGATGAAAGGGTAATTTTTGGTTTTGGTATCCTGGAAGGGGAAGTATTTATGTTAAGAAATTGTCCATATTTCTTTCCAGGCTCGGGCCTAGGCCATGATGGCATGGCTAACCAAGGAGGTCAGGAATATTAGTAAACACAGAAGCAGCTGGGGCTAGAGGGCTCCCGTTAAGAGCGCTTGCTGCTTTTGCTGCCCTCGGGCCTGACTCTCAGCACCCACACGGTGGTTCACAACCATCTGTAACTCCGGTTCCAGGAGATCCAACACCTTCTGACCTCCGTGGGCACCAGGAATGTACGTGGTGCGCATACATATATACACAGAAAATAAAGTTGTCTCAAAAATGGGACCATTCATGGTGTGTTCCTCCGGGAAATGGTGGACTGAAATCAGCCAGCACACCACGTGCACTGGCTTCTTCTGTGACAAACCGGGATGAAGAGATGGCCATCGGCACCTGGCACTGTGGTTCCTGAATGAGTGGCTGGCGAGGCTTGGCCTACAGCACTTCTGCTGTCTCAGTTGGGTTTGCAGACAGAAGTCTGAAAGACTTGAAAGACCAGGGGAAGTGCTACCATTTGACACATCCACAATAAGTGGGCCAAATTACATAATAAAAAAAGAAAAAGGGGGAAAAAAAAAAAACCTCGTCCGTATCTTCTGAGATTCAAATCCGACCATGGCTCCCAAATGTGTCCCAGGCTGTGTGTGCGCTCACACGCACTTGCACCGGTGGGCACACATTTGAAGATGTTGTGTATCTTCCTCTATCACTCTTTGCCTTGTTCCCGGAGATGATCTCTCACGGAACCAGAAGTTAGGCAGGTTTCCGTTAGGCTGGCTGGCCAGAGAGAGTTCCCTGGGTCTGCCTGTCTTTGCCAGTGCCGGGGACATAGACATACACCCTTACCTGGCTTTTTTTCCAACAGATACTGAGGATTTGAACTCAGGTCCTCTTGCTTCCATGGCAGGTGCTTTGACCCACCGAGCCTTCTCCCGATCTGGCTCGTGTTTATTTGGTAAGGCCTTATGGAATCAGCTATTAAACTGTCTCAGAATGGGGACACCTCCCCCACCTCGCTGGGCAGCTTCCATTGCATTTCTACTTTATTTTGAGACCTGTTTGCGGATGGTGTGACCCACAAACCCCTCATGACTGGGGCTCAGTGGTAGGATGTTTGCCTCGCATGTGTGCTGCCCTAGGTTTAATCCCCTGTACCGCCAAAACAAGCAAACCTCTCAGGTTCACTATCCTGGGATTTGACAAACGCTTGCAGCTGTGAGCGTCACCTCTTGGGACACAGCATCCTGGCAGCCTATCATTATGGTGCATGCAGCTTCTACCTACTGGTCCTCCCTTCATGGCTCTCACCCTTCCTGTGGTCTGAGGAGTGGGGTCCAGCTTGGGATCAATCTTGCTCCACTCTTGGGAGGCCAGCGACTTCAAGTGCTCTTGTCCTGGGCACACATCTGTGTAAAATTGCCAGGCCATTGGGTTCAGCAAGTTTATAAGACTCCCAGGGGCTTGTGCCATTTCTGCACTTATTCTGGTGGATGGGCACACTGAGGCCAGGAGAAATGGCTGAGCTGCATGGCTGTGGTGAGCTACTATTGTAGGGTACCGCTGGCAGCCAGCCTAGTCTGTCCTAGGCTTGAAACATGGTTATTCTCAGAATATTATCAGTCACAAGGAGGGAGGAGAGGCAAGTTGGGATGCAGGGCATACTGGTATGTGGTTATGTTGGGGTACAGGGAATGTTGGGCTGTAGGACATGTTACATACAGTGTGAGGCATACTCGGGTGTGGGGGCACACTGATGTGTGAGACATGTTTGGCTGTGGTGCCTGTTGGTCTGTGGGGCATACTGAGGTGTGGGAATGTTGGGCTGTGGTACATGGAGGGATATGGGGCATGTTGGGCCATGAGGCATACTTGAATTTGGGGGATGCTGGGCTGTGTAGTATACTGGGGTGTGGGGTTCGTTGAGCCATAGGGCACACTGGATTAGGTGTCAGGTCGGTTTGCAAGCCCTGCAAGTGCACAAGGCGTGCTGGAGTACAGGAGGGACTGGAGGAGGAGCTCAGCCTTCCACAGTGGCCAGTGCAGGGGCTGAGGTCTCCACCGAGGCAGGCTGGCAGGCCCTTTCCTCGGGAACTGCAGCAGGGGACTCCAACAAGGTTGAGGGTGGACCGCCTTGGAGACTGCGGCCTGGTAGCCTGGTACGTGAGGACAGCTGCAGCTCCCCTCTACCCCACTCCCTCCCACCCCCGCCCCACCCCCGCCCCAGCTCTGAAGGGCACAGGATGGAAGGAGTGAGTGAGGCGGCCTGAAGGCCACTGCTTATCGTCAGAGTTCCGTGCCAAGCACGTCCTCCTGATGCACAAGGATACTTTCTGTCTCCTAAGCAGAGGGAGGCCACCTCGTGTGCTAGCACAGGGGCCACTGCTGGGGGCTCCACGGTGCCCTTGGCAGCAGGGATCTTCTGATGTGAGCACTGGGGTGGGGTCTTCCTGGGGCTGGAATCTGGCTGCAACCTCCCCAGCCTTACCAGGTGTTGAAAGGATGCCCATGGAGAACTCACTATGAGGGATGGGAAGAGGGTCCAAGTCTAGCTAGAGTGTTCCCTTCTGCCTTCAGGCCCTCTCTCCCTGTCAGGCTCAGGCCCAGGGGCAGGTGGGAGCTGGGCTCTGCAAGCAGTGGGGCTGCCCTAGGGGTCCCGGCATCCTGTTCACAGGTTTAGGGTTCACTCAAGGTATCCGAGTGACATGGAGGAACTTGACAAAGGGGTACCTGTGGGTAAACCTGATGGATAACCAGTCCTTGAAAGGGGCTGAGACCCCAGGGATCACACACAGGACCTTCTGTAAGTTATGGCCAAGAAGGCCAGGCTCAAGCTAAAGTCTTCTTCATCCTTAACTTCCTGGCTCCCTGCAAGCAACTCAAGAGGGGTCTCCGAAACATGGGTCACTTAGCCTCCACAATGTTTGTGACCCCCTGTGGCCCACTACCTAGCTAACCCCCATCCTCCACAAGTCCAGCTGTGGGGCCAGGCCAAGAGAAGGACAGTACCTCATATACTTTTAGAGGGACATCTGTTCCCATACTGGGCCACAGTCCAACTCTCCTGTTGTGAGGTCCTCTGGTCTTTTTTAGGGCCTTGCCATTACCAAGTGCTGCTTTATAATCTGGAAGAGGAAGATAGAGAAAAGCAACACATGCTGCAGCGTTAGAGGGTGTCCAAGACTCGCCTCCCCTGTTACCTCACCTGTCTCTCATCCTCTCTCAGTCTCTGTCACTCAAAGTCTCAGCCCCCTCCCCCATCTCTCCTCTTCTTCTCTCTTCCATCCCAAATGTGAGGACGAGGACACAGCCCAAGGTTGGGAACAACCCCCGTAGCTGCAGCTGTAGAAGGCAGACAGCGGAGGCAGCTTTCATGAGGTTGTGCTAGATGGAGGTAGACGAGGATGGGGTCAGGTTCAGAAGATTGGTTCTGAGTGCTCTCTTTTAGGCCCATGATAATTTGAAAGTGGTGCTCTTACCTACCAGTGCCCCTGAGAACACTTCCTCCAACTCAAGGAGCTCAGAAATGTGTCTGAAACCAGGCATGGTGGAACACGCCTTTAATCCCAGCCCTCAGGAGGCAGAGGCAGGTGGATCTTTGTGAGTTTGAGGTCTACAGAGTGAGTCCTGGGACAGCTAGAGCTATAGAGAGAGGAAAACAAAACTGTGGGTCTTTATACACCGTGTGTGTGTGAATGTGAGCATGTCTGAACTCTTGGGGTTGTAAATAGCTCTGTGAAATAGCTCTCCACCAGGACAGGGTTCACAGGCCTTTTTAACCTAGGCCTCAAAGGGTTCAGTCTGCAGATCCTATCACCCCTAGAGCTCCTTAAGCCCCAGTCTCTGCGACAGCCCAGCACCTGCAGTTCTCTCCAGGGATCTGAGGCCATTGTCAGGAAGGCTCTGGGCTATTGGTCCTCCCTGAATTTTCTTGCATGTGCCCATCACTGTGAGTCCTGTCCTTGTCCACTGCTCTCAGAACCTCTGTCAGACCCTGCTCTCTTCCCAGGTGAGTGAGGATTATCCAAGGGCTGCTGGGAGGCACGTCTGACCCATGGTTACAGATGCAGCCTTAGGCCTGGTTAACCTCAGACAAAGCAGTGTGGCTTCCCTCTGAATATTATGGACACTTTCCATGTGGATTTGGTTATCCCCAGCCCTGACTAGCACTGGCCAGTTAATGCTCACACGCTGTGAGAACTGAGCTGCCCAGCCTGGGCAAGGAGTGCTGTGTATGCCTGGATGTCTGTTGTACTTGGTCTCTGATTCTACAGATCAGGACTGGAGCTTGAGGCCAATACAGGCCCAGGAATGGAAGCACAGAGACCTTGGCTTTGCTTCCTAGCAGCCTCTGCCCATACCCTGGGAGATGCCCGGCCAGGGCTAGTCCATGAGAACCTAGGGAATGGCCCTTTTCTGAGGTCTCTATGTGGGTGTCCTTGGTTCTTCGCTGTCTCTGAAGAGCCTTCTCTATGTGGTCATGCTTTCTTGCTCCTGAAATCTTGTAGCCATGTCCTCCATCCCCCCCCCCGGGGGTTCTGGGAAAGTGACAAGGCTTAGGTCAGCTCTGTAACAGAGAACCTTCCCTGGGCCTTGGGGCTCCTCCTGGTCATACCCATTTGACCCTCTGTACAGAAGCCACCAGAGGTCCAGAAGAGGACTTTCCAGGGGCAGAGGTCTGCATCTCAGTTCCCAGTTAGGTAGAGGACAATTATGAGACACTGTCTTATAGACCTCAAGCCTGGTACCTAGCAAAGTCTAGCCTCAGAGCTGCGGACGCACCTAGAGGCACAGTTATCACTGAGCCGGACAGGTTCAGGACAGGAGGAGGAGTACCCTTCTCCCTGGACAAGTAGTTCTCCTTAGTATCCATTTCCCAGGCCCTTGACGCAAGCAAGAGATAAAGTGTTGAGGGGCAGCTGGCCAGAACTGGCCCTCTCCCAGTTCCTGGGCCAACAGCCCCCTACCCTGGGGGCCCCACTGCCAAAAGACCTGCTGTTCATAGCAGGTCTTTGTGCCCCGGCCTCGCACGTGCGGGGGTGGGACAGGGTTCTTGGCACGGAACAGCTCTCTGACCACATGGGACTGCTGTAGTCAAGGTCTCAGCCATGCATAAATGGGGTGCCCCGGTAGCAAGGAGTAGGACTCCACCGAGTAGCAGCTAAGTCCTCCACCACTCCTCCAAAGCTCTGCCTGACTCTCAGGCCACCAAGGACCCTGTGCCCTGGTAGTCTGGACCTAGGTAAGACTGGTTTGCCTCTGGGGGCACATCCTGGGCTGGGCTCCTTTATTATACCCACAGGATGGCAGCGCCTGCTGACCCTGGCCTCAGTCCTAAGCTATTCCTGGTTGTCTTTTACAGAAGACCGGCCCTTCTGATGGTTGCTGCTACATGCAAGTATCAAAGAATTGCCAGTATGGACTCGCTGGCTGTTCCTTTTTCCTATGCATATACTTCTTTGTGGATCTTGTCTAAAGATGTATAGTGCATGGGAAAATGGAGCAGTGAGATCTTCCCCGCCAGAAGGATATAGCCTTAGACCTGCTTCCTGACCAGGCGACTTCTGCTTCCCTCCCACTGGACCCGGGGCTGGGCGCTTTCCTGTCCGCTCCTGGGCACTGCAAGAGAAGAAGAGCCGCACTGCCTTTCTATGCCTTCGAGAGAACAGTGCTGGCCCTACAAAAGCAGATCTTAGGGGCCAGTCAGGTGTTAGAATCAGAGGATTTGTGCTGGGTGGGGGAACTCTGGGGCAGATCCGACTGATCCCAGGTCTTACAGAAAGTGTTAGAACAGCAACGGAGGCAGATCCATTTGAGGAGTTTGTGCTTTGGCAATCCTGGGTTCTGGGGGCCTTAGAAGGGTGAATGGGCTCAGGACTTGATCTTGGAAATTTTCTTTACAGGTATGAACTTAGTGTAGGAACATGTTTTCACAGTAGGGGGTGAGCGTGGGTCTGATGTTGGAGGTAAAAGGGCCGGCGGAGGGTTCACTGGACGCTGGGTCCAGTCCCTGCTGTCACATTCTCACACTTTAGAATGATGGGTGTGGTTGATTTTTTTTTAAGCTGATGTTCAGGCTGAGGCTGGGTGCCACTCAGTGCCAGAATGCTTTCCATTGATGGGTGAAGAGGTCTCGGGTTCAATTTCCAGAACTGAGAGAAAATAAAAATCAGGAAAGCTGACAAAAATAAAACTTTTCAACCAAACTGCTCTGCTACACTCTTCTTTCTTGCCATTCCACATGTGTGGGTGTGGGTGGGTGGGTGGGGTGTTCACTGTAGGGAGCAACATCACGCATGCCACACTGAAAGTGTCTTATTGAGGGAGGCTATCAGAGGTATCACATGGGGGTATTACAGCTGGAGGTATCACAGCAAGGGATAGACATTACAGTACCACATGGGGTTTGTCATATGGGAGTGTCACATTAGGGGAGGGACGTGAGGGATATCACACAGGGAAGATGGACATTGGTAGTGTCACATTGGGTGAGTCACACTGGACGATGTTACATTGGTGTGAGGGATACTGGGAGTCCTGCATCACAGGATGGGGCATCAAGGGAACAGACTGGGAGATATGATCAAAATGTACAACCATGAGGAGATGAGGACTCTCCCCTTCCGTAGTAGGGCCCTGGGGCTGGCACATGCTGGCTCACTTTTTAGAGGGCCAGATTCTTGGGAACTTGCTCAGTGAGGGAACAGGAATGGTAGAACCCAGGATTGGAAAACTTGTGAGTCTAGGGCAGGGTTTTATGAAGGAGGAGCATAAGCCTCTATGAACGGAGCTGCTGAGTCTTTGAGGCCTTTGCAGTTGGAGTCACTGGTCCCAGAGGGTGTGGGCCCTTCATCCTGTTAGCCTACATTGGGCCCAGCAAGATACTGGCCCTGTCCAGCAGCACGGCCCACTATCGACCCCAGGCTGTGCCTCACCTGTTCCTTAACTTCTTCTAAATGTCACCAGTGGGCATCTCCCTTCCTGGGCCACTGCCTGAGTTATGGGGAAGGGAAAGAGGAGAGGAAGTATTGAAGGGATTCCCAGAGAAAAGTTTCTTGCTTTTGTCCCCAGCCACTAGCTGCCCAGTAGGAGGAGAGATTGGGGGTGGTGGCAGGGAGTGGGGAGTGGGGAGTGGCTGCAGCAGGGTCTGTTAGGATAAGTAAGCTCGGAGTGTAATGACTAAGGAAGGGGGAAGTGCCAGGATCCAGCCTGACTACAGGAACACTGGAGATCTGGGGAAACCAAGGGCTCTAAGGAGAAAAGAAAATGTGGCTCAAACCCTGGGGCCACCAATGCCACAAAGTCCATGAGAGGGACTCACAAGGGAAGAACAGTGAGGCAGAAAACAGGTCAGCAGCCTATAGGAGTCACTTGTCCCGGCATGGTGGACTGGCCGGTGACTGCTTCTTTGCGGAGGCTGCTTACCTGTGAAGAAAGCCACAGTCGCAAGAACTCAGGCTCTCTGTCTCACTGCACGCTTGGAGCCTGCTGGGCCCTCTAGGATCAACTGCAGTTTCCGGGGTAGTCGGCTACAGGGAGAACAGCTAGCTCAAACTTACTGGTCCATGAGGTTCCCAACTTGCAAGTCCTTACCTACTGAGGGAGCTGTGATGGCACTCAGGACTGAGTCCTTGGCTAGTACAATAAGCAAACTGTCAAAATCACAGACAGCACCCCTATTGACCTGCAGACCTATCTATAATCAGCTGTCTCCAGGCTCCCATAGTCCTCAGGGGCTTTGGTTAGACACTAGTCATTGTACATCTCAGGGTAGATTTTATATAAGTCATGGGCTTATTGCAAACGTTCCCACAGCATGAACACCGAACACCGAGAAGGGGAAGTCTAAGTGCTCCACTGAGAAGGGGAGGTGCTCCACGGTCCAAGGTTGGCTTTCTGAGAACACAGAACCTTAGAACATGTTTCTATGTCCTCTTTCACTATAGCCTGGGGTACATGTGGGCATGATTCAGGAAGGCCAACCTTATTTTCCTGAAGACTGGGGGGGGGGGGTGTGTCAGGGGAATGAGTGTCCCCTGCTGCGTGTTTCAGTAACTTACATCCCAGCTGCCCCCTGTGCAGGCCCCCAGTATCGGACTGGCAAGGGGAAGTTCACCTTAGACCAGTGCACATTATCACAGGTTGGTACTGCATCCCCCACCCCACCCCCTACAGGAAGCTGCTGGTCATTGTGCGCAAGGGAAGTTGCTGGAAGGTCCTGTGAGCTCCTCCAGCAGGTTAGGAAGACTCAAACAAAAGATTTAGTCAAGGGGCAGCCTCGGGTCCTTGTCCCTCAGTTTATCATCGACTCTGAAATTGCTGCTGAGTACTGTTCCTGGCTGCCGATGCTACCATGGCCATTGGCTAGGACCTTTCTAGAGGGCTTTCAGAGACTCAAGGCCAAGCAGAAAAACATATCACCCACATTTCCTTCCATAGCTCTTTATTACCTGTGAGGCTGATAATTTTTATTTATTTCAGTAGGAAAACCAGTTTTGCCAACACTTTTTTTTGAATTTGTTTTTGTTTTTTCCATGATATTTATTAGCTCTGTTTTTTTCTGCTCCCCTCCCTGCCATTCCCCTCCCTCCTTCAACCCTTCCCCAAGGTCCCTATGCTCCCAATTTACTCAGGAGATTTTGTCTTTTTATACTTCCTAGTTCCCATGTAGATTAGATCTATATAAGTCTCTCTTAGTGTCTGTATTGTTGTCTAAGTTCTTTGGGATTGTGCCAACACTTTTTATTGAGTAAATTATCCTTGTGGATTATGGTAAAAAGCTTCACACAGAGGCCTGGTCTGGTAGCGCATACCTTTAATGCCAGCACTCGGAAGGCAGACAGGAGGATCTCTGAGTTCTAGGCTAGCCTGGTCTATATAGAAAGTTCCAGGACGGGGGCTGGAGAGATGGCTTAGAGGTTAAGAGCATTGCCTGCTCTTCCAAAGGTCCCCCGAGTTCAATTCCCAGCAACCACATGGTGGCTCAAAACCATCTGTAATGAGGTCTGGTGCCCTCTTCTGGCCTGCAGGCATACATGCAGACAGAATATTGTATACATAATAAATAAATATATATTAAAAAAAAAGTTTCAGGACAGCCGGGAGTACATAGAGAGATCCTGTCTCAAAAAACAAGACCACACACACACACACACACACGTACTTAACAAGCCCACACCTAGTTTTTGAATCTGCGTACTCACCTATCAATTACTTTACATATTCACCCTTTCAGTGAACGAATAGTTTTAAAACTTCTTCAGCTGAGCTGGACATAGTGGTTCATGCCTTTGATCTCAGTACTAAGTTTAAAGCTAGCCTAGTGTGCAGTGTGAGTTTCAGGACAGCCAGGACTTCACAGAAAACCCTGTCTTGGAAAAAACCAATAACACTGGTGCTGGAAAGATGGCTCAGTGGTTAGCAGCACTGGCTGTTCTTCCAGAGGACCCAAGTTCAATTCCTAGCACCTACATAGTAGCTCACTGATGTCTGTAACTCCAGTTTCAGGGGATCCAACACCCTTCCACAGACACAGCAACATTGCACAGAAAAAATAAAATAAACTATTAAAAAAAAAAACCAAGGCTGGAGAGATGGCTCGGTTTTTAAGAGCACTGATAGCTTTTCCAAAGGACCCAGTTTCCATTCCCAACACCCACATGGTGGCTCACAACTGTCTGTAACTCCAGTTTCAAGGGATTCAATGACCTCATACAGACACACATGTAGGCAAAACACCAAAGCAAATGAAATAAAAATGGCGAGTGGTGGTGGCACACACCTTTAACCCCAGCACTCAGGAGGCAGAGACAGGCGGATCTCTGTGAGTCTGGGGACAGCCTGGTCTACAGAGTGAGTTCCAGGATAGCCAGGGCTACACCTTGTGAGGTGGGGGGAGGGAGGAGGATCAATTAAAAAAAAAAAAACAAACAGACTTCTTCGGTCATAAATTCTCTAGTATTTTAGATAGGGTTGAGGTTCCATCCATGCAATGGGAGTGTTCATACCACAATATACAGGATGAGACTGCCATACCAGAAATGTAAAAAACGAACATCTACCAGGCATGATTTGTGAACTCTGCCAGTGGAAAGCCACAGAATAACGTGCTTCTTCAAAAGACACGCTTTGTCATGGGCACAGCGCACAAACCCAGGGACCCACAAAGTTGATCCCAGTGTGTGTGCCTGGCTGCCAGGGTCTGGGAGGCGGGATGCACAGGCAGAGGCCTGGTGACTTGACCAACTTGACAGAACTCCCAGGAGGAGTCAGGGGCACCATCAAAGCCTGGAGTCAGGGCAAGAGAGCTCACGGGTGCAGTAGCTGTGAGTCATGTTCCAGAGTGGGAGACAGGGAGAAAGTCATGGTGTACGTTGAAGTCCCCATAAGGGTGCATTCAGAGGGGAGTCCTGAGTTGGACCTTTGTTTCATTTGATGATTCTGAAACCATGTTTTTCTGTAGAAATAAACAAGCCCAGAGTAGGAGTGAGAACCCAGCCCAGCTCAACCTGATGTTGGCCCACTCACCTGTACTTTTTATCCATTCTAGGAACCCTGGGAACGAATGGGGTTAAAAGACACCCTCCAAAGTACTAAGTATGTACAGCGTGCCTTGGGGTGAGAGGCAATGGCGTAGGGCTCCTTGTTCAATCCTAGGGAGGAGGAGGGAACACTGGATCCACCGGGCTTAAGTGCACATAAGGCATGTTTCCTAGTTCAGAAGGGCTACAATGGTTTGGGGCCTGCAGGTGGTGAGCAGATGAAGGGGGATGGAATGGCCCAAAGGCCAAATTCTCATCAGCTGCCCATCCCTGTTCCAGCATCCCATGCAGTGCTGACAAATAGTCAGCCAGTGAGAAAGCTTGCACATATGAAGCAGAGTCCAGAGAGACTCAGCCCAGATGACCAAGGGACCCAAGGTTTCCTTTTGTTTTGTTCAGTTTTGTTTAATGCATCCTACAGTGCTCTTCCTATGTCTACACAGACAAGGCTCAGAAACATCTGCAGCCAAGGTGTCCCACCCCCACCTCGTCCCTCGCTGATCCGGGAATGACTGCCCTGTGGCAATCACCCACTTGTTTAATACATGAGCCAATCAGTGCACTGTTGAAAAGAATGCTCCAAATCTACACAAGTTGCTAAGGAACTGAAGCACCAAGGCAATACACAGTACAGAGAGTTCAGAGGTGGCACTGAAAATATAAAGCCACCCTCTATAACTTTTGCTGCTGTGCTCTCTGGTGTCTGCCTCCTACATGTCACGTAGTCCACGTCTGGTTCTGAGCGACTCAGTTTTGTCTGGAAGGTTGCTAGGAAGACGGCTAAAGGGAAAACTAACATTTTACTCTTTCCCAGGGTTTTTTGTTATGTTTTGTGTTTGCTTGTTTGTTTTGGTTTTTTGAGACAGGATTTCTCTGTGTAGCCTCGACTGTCCTGGAACTCACTCTGTAGACCAGGCTGGCTGCAAACCCTCAGATCTGCCTGCCTCTGCCTCCCAAGTGTTGGGCTTAAAGGTGTGAACCACCATGACCCAGCTATTTCCCAGTTTTTATTCTGGGGCTGATAGAAACTAAGTATTATAATATCCTGAAGCAGCTGCCCTTTTGGGGGATGATGGGCATCCAGACTGGCCCTGAACTCAAGGATTCTTCTGCCTCAGCCTCCTGAATGTTGGAATTCTAGGTGTACACCTCTACAGGAGGCTCTAACTGCATATTTTATGAAATGATTCCAACATTTGTAAGTCATTTCATTTCTTGTGTTTGTGTGTTGGATTTTTTTTTTGAATTTGTTTATTTTGTATACAGTGTTCTGCCTGCATGTGTTCCTGCAGGCCAGAAGAGGGCACCCGATCTCATTACAGATGGTTGTGAGCCACCATGTGGTTGCTGGGAATTGAACTCAGGACCTCTGGAAGAGCAGTCAGTGCTTCCAGCCCTTGATTTGTTTTTGTTTTTGTTTTTTTTTTTTTTTGAGACAGGGTTTCCCTGTATAGCCCTGACTGTAAACCAGACTCTGACTCTGTAAACCAGACTGACCTCGATCTCAGATCCATCTGCTTCTGCCTCCTAAGTGCTGGGATTAAAGGCATGTGCCACTACTGCTCAGCTTTTTAGATCTACTTATCTTATGTGCTTGAGTGTTTTGCCTGCATATATATGTGCACCACATGAGTATCTATGGATGGTCATGAGCCAACATGTGGGTGCTGGGAACCAAACCTAGGTCTTCTACAAGAACAGCAAGTGCTCTCAACCACCGAGTCATCTCTCCAGCCCCTTCATTTCATGTCTTTCTTTCCATTTTTTCTCTTTTCTTTTGTTTTGAAATAAAGTCTTGCTATGTAGCCCTAACTGGCTTTGGACTTTCTATGCACACAAGGCTGGCTCTGAACTCACAGAAATACACCTGCCTCACACCTGAGTAGACAGGATTCGAGGCCTGTGCTACCACATTCAACCTCTTCCACTTCCTGTGTAGGTTTATAGCCCAAACTGTCTAAAGACTGGAATTCTAGGTGTAAACCACCATAATGGTTTCCCAAATCATATGTTCTACCTTTCCTGTTTTTAATTAATTAGTTAATTAACTAATTTTTGAGACAGGGCCTCACTATGTAGTCTTGTCCAATATGGAGCTTGCTATGAAGACCTGACTTGGCTCAGACCCACAGAGATCTGCCTGCCTCTGTCCAACGCCCAGCCCTCTGTTCTGTTTCCTACTTTTATTCTCACGAGGGTTGCCACTGTGCCTTTTGTACAGCATTTCTTTTTCTGATTTTTAAAAATCATGTTATTTATTTATGGGGGGGAGGAGGTGGCACATACCTGTAGAGGTCAGGAGACAACTGGGGGGGAGGTGCTTCTCTCTTGCCACTAAGTGGGACCCAGGGTTGGAGGTAAGGCCTTTACCCGCTGAGCCACCTCACTGAGCATCTTCCAGCAGGGTGCACTAGCGCCACAGAGGTCACCTAGGCAGGAGTGCTGCCAAGGACCCTAAGCCTTCCTTCCCTAAGAAGCTGTCCTCAGAAACAGTAGACAGTCTACCAGGCCCTAGTTTGGACAAAAGAGTGTCGCCCTAAAACTGCTACCATGAAGCCCCAGTTTCTAGATCGGGCCTTCAGGTGCTAAAGCTGAAAGAGGTTTCGGGTCTGCTAGAAGCAGTTTAACCAGAGTCCTCACCAGAGGGAACAGCTGGGCAGAGAGACTCAAGGCCATGTGAAGACGAACGAAGAGCAGCTGTCAGGCAGCCAGAGTGGCCTTGGGTGACTAGGACTGTGTTGGAGGCATCCAATCTGTGGGTGCAGGGTTTTGATTTGGCAACCCAAAACACCTTTGTCTAGTTCCCTGGAGTCACCTAGAAGGTCCAGGCTCAGAGCCATCAGAAAAAAGAAACGTGAAAGCTGCGCTTTCAGGTCAACAACTAAAATAAGCTGACAACTGAAGCTGGGAAAACCAGGGGAGGGGGTGGGGGCGGGGAGCTCCCATAAAAACCTAGATACAAAGCCATACACCGCTCATGCTTGGAACCCCAGCAGGCAGGACTTTTGAAGAAGTTTCAAGCCAGGCCGGCTTAGTCGAGACACCTTGTCTCAAAACCACAAAAACAAAACAAAACTGAGCTGGCAGGATGGGTGAACCATCTTGCCCGAGAAGTTTGGCGACCTGAGTTCCATCCTCAAACCCAAGAGAAGGAGAGAACGTTGTCCATAAAGTTGTCTTCTGACTTCATAGGGCGCTGTGCAGGGCAGATAGATATTCTAGAACATACACTTACATAGTAAATGTTTTTGTTTGTTTGAAGCTGAGGATGTAGCTCGGTTGGCAGAGTGCTCACCTAGCATACCTAAGTTTGATCCCCAGCACCAAACAAACAAGGTATCACCTGGGGTACACGTCAAGTAAAACACACACACACACACACACACACACACACACACACACACACACACGCACGCACGCACACGCCCTCTCTCTACGGTTCTGACTGACTGACTTCCCCGCAGCAGAGCCACATACTTTCTCTTTGGAAGCTTTTAAACCGGGTGGGGGAGGTTCCCTTCGCTCCGGGACCAATCTCCGGACTTAAGTCTCCCCACTCCCCTCCCCAATCGCTCCTGTAGCTAACTCTCTTCTGAGTAACCTGCGCTAGTCCCGGGTGTCTCCATTCACCTTCTTGCTCCTAAAGCCCTTCTAGAAAAGCGCTACCCCGGTAGACGCCGTCCCCAGGCCCAGGAACCCGCCCCAGGACTCCTCCAAAAAGGGCGCATTGATTCCAGGGAGCATAGATGTTGAAAAGGCGCGAGCCTCAAGTTCAACCGCTAGCCAGGATCAAGAAGATCCGGAGTTACCGCCTTCACATCAGGGGCCCTTGGCCCAGCCAGCCCACTCCTTCACTCATGTGACCAGCCCCGCCTTCCTACACTCTGCCCCCCACACCGCCCCCAGACTTTCAAACCCTTTCTTCCCCCACCCTTTTCTACCGACTCTCTATCTCGTACCACCCTCATTTCCTCCCTATTGGCCTTCTATGCTAGTCACATCCCCACACTCATCCTTGTCCGCTCTCCAGACCCTCCTTATCCCTTGCTCCAAACCCGCATGCCTTTAGTGAAGAGCGGAAGGCATGAGTGTGGGGGCTGCGTGGGCATCAGTATGTCTTAACTTGGCCAACCTTGGGAGAGATCCCTCCCTGTAAATGGAGGTTTCTAGGTCCTCCGAAGGTTGAGTCCTCGTGCTGCGCACCTAGGGAGAGGCTGCCTTCGGTCCGAACCTCTGAGCCTTTCGGGGATGGGGGTGGAGTAGCTGCTCCCAGGGCAGATTGCTTTTCCCTGTATATTTAGGAAGGGGCTTGCTTCTGTTCAGCCCACTGTCGGTGGTTCACCACGGCTCTCAGGGGGGCTCGGTGAGAAGAGAATGTGGTGAAGCTGGGGCCAAGTATGAAAAACGCCCCCTCCTCACTAGGAAGCTTCGTGGCGTGTGGGAAGACCCGGTCCCAGCAGGAGAGTAACTGAGAGGAAGGCTGCAGCTGCTGATTGAGCTTGTTATGAGCGCTGTGGGCAGTCAGCCCCCTGCTGGTACTCATAAGATTAGAGCGCCATCTCCCGGGAGGGGGCTTGTTTCCGCCTTGCAGCAGGCTTGGCCGGCGTCACTAGCTACACCAGTGCTAGGACAGAAAGCTTGGACTGTCTTTGCCGGCCCCAGGCTTCCAGGCATCTCACCAACCCCTCTTAATGCTGGTGATTTAGAGGCCCTTAATGCCTCTTGCCGTGTGACCTTTGAGTGTGTGACTTCCAGGAGGGCATGCTCATGACTCTCCTACAGTACAGAGAACCCCTCCCCCCATGGGCAGTCCGTTAAGATGCTATGTTCATAGCATGACAGTAGAGTCACCTTGACTGACTCTTGAGATGCTCCTCAAAGATAAATAAGAGGAGTGGGTGCTGGAGGTGAATTTGGTCCGTAAGGCTTGGGAGCTGCTCTGAGACAGACGACTGAGCAAAGAGCCCTGGCCAGTGCCTCTTTGCGCCAACTTTTAGCCCCAGGGTTGTAACCTGTGGTGGAGGGAATAGAACTTTGTACTGGGACAAATTTAAATATAAGGTGCATCAAGCAAAGATAGGAATAGAATTATGACCCCCGAGGCACTTGTGGCTGGTAGTGTCTTGAATTAAAGGAAATAAAAAATTCTGTTTAGCATGGTTTGGTGGCACACACCTGCAGTCCCAGCACTCAGGAGGCAGAGGCAGGCAGATTTCTGTGACTTCAAGGACAGCCCAAGGTATGCAGTAAGACCTTGTCTCAAATGAAATAAAATTCAGTTCTGTGGTTATACTGGCCAGATTCCAAGGGCTCAGGTGAGTTCTGGAACATTCTACAATCCCAGGAATACTGCTCAACACTGCACAGCGAAGGGTACTGGGTTCACCAGTGCTATGAGAAAGTCATCAATGACTGAGACAGCACATTTTAAACATAAAAAATTTCAAGACCTCATACTGGAAATGAATGACAGAGATTATGAGTGGTTGCAGACCATAAGAAAAGAGATCTTTTATTAAGAACTCACTCAAGTCGCCAGACATGGTGACACACACCTTTAACCCCAGCAATCCAGAAACAGAGGTAGATGGATCTCTGTGAGTTTGAGGCCAGCCTGGTCTACAAAGCAAATTCCAAGACAGTCAGGGCTGTTATACAGTGAAACCCTGCCTAAAAAAAAAAAAGTCACTTAAACGTAGGTAGCATATCCCGGCCAGGATAGAGTCACATATGGTGCAAAGGGACACAGTGCCACAGTGCCTCAAGGTTGAGGGAGGGGCCTGTGCAGTCAGGAAACTAGAGTGGCTAGCTATGAGCTGGGGGGTATAGGAAGCACCACAGAGAAGCAAAAGCATGGGGCCAGAGGGATATGGAGCTTGGGCCTCATCAGATGCCTCACCAAGTCCCAGTTAGAAGCAGGAACTGCATGGACAGCCATGTAGGCAATTGAACATTAGTGAGAAATGATACAACAGAGTAAAAGTCACTTTTAGATTGGCATGGGCATCATATGGAAGCATGAGAATGGAAGCACAGTGCCCCAGCTTAGCTTGAACAGGAAGGAAATAACTGGACTCTTCATTTAGCAGAAAACTTCCATGGAAGAGCAACTGCTCACATGTGTGTAACTGGCTGAAATCAGGCTGCCAATCAAGGAAAAGGATTGTGATGCTCAAGGCCTGGGAATAGCCATGAGCTGGCATGGTTATTCTCCATTACAAACAGAAGATGAAGCTAGATTAACCAGGCATGGTGATGATGCTGAGAAACGCCAGCAGGTGATCAAGAATCAGACAGCCCCGCAGTGGGCCTTAGGTCAGCAAGACCAGCCAGTGACTGACTGGACAGCTTCAGGATGTTGGAGGAAGAGCTGTGGGGAAAAGGGAATCTTCAAACCTCGGAAGCCATACGAAGAGGGAGAGCTTAGGTTTTCCAAAACCCTAAAATGTGTTCTTTTCCGATAGGCCAATGTCTTGGTTAGTAAAGCCAATAGTCCCACGGCTGTGAAGGGATTTGAGGATTCATAAGATAAAAACAATTTGCTGGGCATGGTGGTGCACACCTTTAATCGCAGTACTTAGCGGTAGAGGCAAGAGGATCTCTGTAAATTTGAGGTCAGGGCTGGAGAGATGGCTCAGAGGATAAGAGCACTGACTGCTCTTCCAGAGGTCCTGAGTTCAATTCCCAGCAACCACATGGTGGCTCATAACCATCTGTAATGAGATCTGGTGCCCTCTTCTGGCCCACAGGGATACATGCAGGCAGAATATTATGTATATATAATAAATAAATAAATCTTTAAAAAAAATTTGAGGTCAACCTGGCCTGCAGAGAGAGAGTTCCACGATAGCCGGGGCTGTTACAGAGAAACCCTATCTCAAAAAAACCAATCAAACAAACAAGAAATAAATATCACCACTACCACCAACAACAGCAAAAAACCAGTTACTTGTGGGACATTGTTTACCTGACATAATTCAGAGAAGCATGTGTAGATCAAGCATTAATTCAGACAGACAAGAACCAGGAGATGGGGGATTATGAACTGGAAACTGGAAAGGATTTATTTGCATTGGTGGTGTCAGGGCTTGAGCTGAGGGCTCGGTGCTTGCTTACAAGAGCAGTTCATCATTTACATTTGCTAAATTTTAAGAATAGCGATAAGGACACAGTTCTATTGTAGATCCTTACCCAACATGGACAAGGCCTTGCCTCTTATTTCCATCACAGAAAAAAAAAATCATAAAGCCACAGAGCCACCTACTCCTAGGATAAAGAGTCCCAAACTGAAAAGGGTGTTTACATATAAATATTCATTTATCAACACTGTACTAAGCCACTCGCAGAGCTGACTTTACAGGGGCCCAGATCACATATTAGGCATAAATTTGAGGAAGCATCAAGATGCTGGTACCCTCACAGCATAGCTTTGGGGTGGGATGGGAAGTCCACACAGTATGACCAGTGAAGAAGGGGGAAGCCTGGTCCTCAGAGTGGAGGGCTCATATACAAAACCTTTGCCTCAAGGACAGCCCAGTAGTAGAAGGCATTACTCAAAGGCTCACTGCAATTTCTTACAGAAGCCTGCTCCCAACTCAGGGTAGCAGCAGTCAGGTACTCAATAACTGAGTTGGGAGACTGAGTTTCTGAGACCAGGCTCAGAAAATCGGAAGGCTGCCCAAAGGAGCAGGTCTAACTGTCTTGTACAGACACCATACTGACAGGCTACAGCACAGAACTCTAAGCAGGAAGCTCTGTCTACTAGGATGAGGGAGAAAACAAAGCACCCAATCATGACAAGGGCATTTCCATAGCTCCATCAGTTGTAAAACCAGGTGCGAACCTCACACCCAATGGGATGGAGACAACTAACTTTAAAGACAAGAAACCAGGCCGCAAAACAAAAACCCAAAAACCTGGGTCAGGTCAGCTAAAGAATTAGTAACAAAACCCAAAACTGTTCATCTCTCTAAGGCCATTAAAAACAGACAAAACTTATTCCTCAAGTTTGAAGACAGAGCCAGTTCCTCGGTCTCGGGAGGCTCACTAGTAGCTAGCTCAGCCAGACCCTCAGGTGAGTCTACTCCAGGTCCAGGGAATCCAGAACTAAGGTTAGTGTGGGTACATTTGCTGGTAAATACAATAATATATATATATTAATATTATGATATATACACATATTTTATTATCTATCAAGACAGGGATTCTCTGTGTAATCCTGGAACTCACTATTGACTGGCCTTGGACTCAAGAGATTCAATTCCCTCTACCTCCTGATTAAAGACGTGGGTCATCCCCCGACCCCCGCTAAGGGAAATACAATCTTTTAGAGTTGTAGAAGCACCTGGGCTGTACCTGAGGCCCCCACCTCCAGTGTCTACATCCTGTGGCTCGGCTGACCTCCCAGGTGTACGTCTGGGCTGGTAATTTGCAGAGTGGGCTCATCAGTAAAGACTCAGGGACTTTTTTGTTTTGTTTTTTTGAGGCAGGGATTCTGTGGCTCTGACCTCCCAGGTGTGTATGTGCTGGGGAGGTAATTTGAAGGGCGGGCTCGTTCATAAAGTTTTCAGGAACTTTATTGTTTTTTTGAGACAAGGTTTCTCCGTGTAGCCTTGGCTGTCCTAGAACTCACTCGGTAGGCCCGAGTGCTGGGGTTAAAGGCGCGCACCACCACCACCCGGCTCTCAATATAGAGCGGGGTCCTCCCCAAATTGGTCTCTCACACGAGGAGGCTGAGTACCTGGCTGGAGATCCAAACCAGCAGTCCGTGCACAAAGGCCCAGTCCCAATCTTTAGAAGGGAATGAAGACCTTGGGACCACCTGAACAAACGCCTCAGGACTTCCCTTAAGCAAGACTGCAGCGATTCTGGGGCTCTCAGTGTGGCCGGATGGATCCAGAATTTGTAAAACGGTAACAGTCGGAGGAGGCATTGTCATGCTAGTGAAGTGCCTGCAGCTACATCCTTTTCTAACTGCGGCCGAGCCCTCCCCCACTCTGACTCTAGTCCCGGAGAACCTAGGCATTTCAATTAAAATTAGAAAATTCTAGCCGAGAAGCAGGCTGTGGGACGCAGGCCAAGCCGCCTCACTTACGGACCAGACACTCTACGAGAATCTTCCCGAGAGCTGTGCTCTTGACTATCCATCCCCATTAACAAGGGCTGGAGTACAGCTTGTATTCAAACTGAGTTTGGCTCAGGAGACGGTAGAATTCTAGGGACGTTCTACCCGTCCAGCCTGCCCCCTCACCTTCACTCACTGCTGACCAATGCTCCTGGCGGGCGGAGTCCCGCACCTTGAGAACACCGGTAACCCAAACCTGCAACAACTGTGCAGCACCCCACCCAACCCTTCACTGAAACGCCTGCACGATTCTGGGGAGTGGGGATGCTTAGCCTTTCCCTTAACTTCGCAGTACCCTCTTATCCGCAGGGGTCCATTCTTAGTTAGACGTGGCAGTGGAACCCAGACTCAATTCACAGGATTAAGTACAAAACACAATCTTTATTTTAAGAACCTAGGTTGGGGTGGGGATGGGGACACTAACTGGGGTCAAGGTAGACTGGGGGTCGGCTCTGAAGTGGAGAACTGACCAGCTTTATTGGCGCAGGTCCCCAAGGATGCCCCGCTCGGAGGCTGCACTGCCCAGAATGAAGCCCACAGCCAGGGAAACTGTTTGGTCGAAGGAACCTCGCAGCTGCTCCACATGCTGGTTTAGGGTCGCCAATTGGTCGCGCAGAGGGCCCAGAACTGTCGAGATGTCGCCCAAGTGCGTCAAAGCCTGCAGCAGAGCGCTGTTCAGCGACTGCGATGCAACCTGAGGGACCGCACGATCCTGGGGAAGGCCAGGAGACTCATTCGGTTCCTCCGTGTCGTAGTTGAGGGTTGGTGGCGGGGAGGATCCGAGAGCACGGCCGGGCTCAGCAGCCACAGTGCCGAGGGCCGTAGGGGCAGGGGAGCTAGTAATGCGGCGGGCATCTGCAGACTTCGTAGTGGAGGAGCTGAACCTGAGCGCGGAGGCGGGGTCCGCGTCTTCCGCAGTCACCTGCAGCGAAGCCCCTACGAGAGAAATGCGTGGTACCGCTAGTGGTCCGTGTGTAACCTTACCTCCGGGTTCCACCCCTCCCTGTTAGAACCAGCCCATTCCTGCCCGCACCAGTGCTCCTACCTGGCTCGACTGCTGTAGGTGCGGGTGCTAACACCGCGAGGGTTGAGCGGCCGCGGCGCTGGGGACGTCCAGGCCCCGCAGAGCGACGGCGGGTCCGCCGGTGCCCATCGTCGCCCAGCAGCCCCATGAGCTGGCGGATCTGGTCGTCGTAGGGCCCGGACGGCTGACCATGGGAGTCTCGGAGTTTGTCCTTGAGAAACTTGTAGCGGCGGCGGCACTGAGCGGGAGTGCGCTTAACTTGCTGCCGGGCCAGCGCGGCCGACACGCGGCGGTAGGTGGGCAGAGCCTGCCGGCGGTCCAGCAGTAGTGAGCGCCACATGGCCGGCTGCAGCAGCGTGCCCAGAAGTAGCTCCGTCTCTCGGGCACTCCAGGGAGTGCGCTGCGCTGAGCCCGGGGACACGGGAGCCTTGGGCGAACCAGGCTCCGCCATCGCGCCCGGAGTGGGGGCGAAGGCATCAGACGTAGTCACCCGGACGTCCCCGGTCGGCCGCAGCTCGGCGTCGGGGCTAGCTGGCGACGGCGGTGAGAAGGAGGTTAGCCGCCGGGGACGAAGCAGCATCCCGGAGCCAGGAGGTGCGTGTATTCTGAGGCTGTAGCCTCACTGAAGGAACGCTCCTCCAGAACCGCCCACACACGCTGTAAGGACCCCGCGCCGCCGTCCTTTGCGTCTGGGCCCGATCGATACGACCCTCCCATCATCCAGCCGCCCCGCCCTTCTCGCCCCGCCCCTCTTGCCCACCTTGTTCCGTTTTGGAGGTGCTTGTACCTTGCTTTTTTAGCTCAGCCCTTTTCTAGCTCTTTCCCTCGGGGGCCCTAGCCCCGACAACAAAGTTTTGCCCCATTACACTAAGCAGACCATGTAAAACAAAACAAAACAAAAACAAAAACAACCAACCACTTTTTAAAAAAAAGTTAAAAAAAAATTTAATCAACCGGAGGTAGTGGCCCACACCTTTAATCCCAACACTGGGGAGGCAGAGGCAGGCTAATCTCTGTGAGTTCGAGGCTAGCTGGTCTACAAAGTGAGTTCTAGGACAGCTAGGGCTACATAAAGAAACCTTGTCTCGAACTCCCCCCCCCAAAAGAAGGAAGAATCCCCAAAAAATCTAATCTAGGTACAATATGAGACTGAGTGAGGAAGATAGCATGTTTTTACATTTGTTATGTCCGTTAATCACTACTCACAAACAGTCCATGAATACCTCTAGAAACACAAAACTTTGGCACCCTTTCTGTCTGTGCACGGGAACTGTTATTCATTCATATCATTAGTGTGGCAGTGTTACCCTTCCTACTTTCATTTGGCTATGGGCTTCGGAAGATGAACATATTTTGTATCTAATTTACTAATCTAGCAAACAGTGGGGTGTTCATTACTGCAAGGAGGCTTGGATGCTAGATTTATAGAGATCAATGACCTGCTGCTGGGAATGGAGTCCTAGTTCACATACACTACAAGGAATCTCTTTAGTATAGTAAAATATATCTACTAATATCACCTCTTCCCCCACCGTCCAAAGTTAGGATCAAGAAAAGGAAGCTGTGGGGTGGTGGTGCTCGCCTTTAATCCCAGCATTCCCCACACTTGCAGTAGGGAGGCAGGAGGCTGATGGATCCCTGAGTCTTCAGAGTGAGTGGGTTCCAGGACATCTGGGGCTACACAGAGAAACCTTGTATCAATAAAACCAAACCAAACCAAACAAACAAACAAACAAAAAAACCAAGAAAAGGATGCTCAAAGTTAGTGCAGACGTCTTGGCTAGCATAGTAAGACAAGAAAAAGAAATGTATAAAGATGGGAAATAATCCCTGGTGACCTGTGGGCTGGTTATCCAAGCTGTAGTTCTACAGAGAGCAGTAGAATCAGCAGGAAGTACCAATCTTGGGCCCTTCCTCTGGGATTTTACTGGTCTTCTACTGTGGGAGGGAGGACTGCTACAATGTATCGCAAAACTGTTTCATTATTTAGTGATTTGTGGTCAAGGGCTTGAACAAAGACCAAGGATCACCAGTTGGGCTTCTTCTGACTGGGGCAGGCCAGGATGACCTCTAGCTGGCCATATCAAGCCTAGCTGCCTGAGACAGCATTCTGAGCTATAGCTTGTTGTTTTCCGGGTGTTCATCACCTGGTTCAAACCCCACCGGGCTGGTCCCTTGCGGCTCTAGGGTGAGGCAGCTGGTGGGGGCGTCATCTTGAGCTTACTCTCGGTATTATGGTTTCAGGGTAGTTAAACTCCATCTTGTTTTGGAGGCTTCCCTCAAGCACAGTACTCAGGACCAGACTCCAGGCTCAGCACAGGGCAGAGACCGGAGAGGTGAGAATCACTGAGTCTTGAAGGCCAATGACTGTCACTTTTTCCTCTTCATAACCACCAGGCAGATCGCTCTATTGTCATTATGGAAACACCGCTAAGAACCTGCTGGTTTTCATTAACAGCAACAACAACAACAAAAATTCAGTAAACACATTTGAGAACCCCTGGCCTTAAGCCTGTCTCTGCACTGTGTCCTGAATGAGTACACTGAGGTGCAAGCCACTCCCCACCCCCTCATGTCTCTGAGACACCGCGGGAGCTCAGGAGAGGTCCCAATGGGTGGTCAAGCAAACCAGCCAGCTCTGTCATGTCCACAGGCTGATCACTAGAAACTGGTTGAGGTGGACAGGTTACAGCAGGGCATACCCCTCCCCCACACTGGTGCTATAGGAAAATGAGCTGTGATCATCAGAAGTCTTGGTTTTGGGGAGGACAGCTGACTGAATCACAGGTGAGTCTCCCATCCCTGGTCCCTGTGATAGTGACGGTGGGTGTGAATGTCACCAAGAATGTGGTGTGATCTGGAAGTATGGTTTTCAGTCCTGGGCTGGGTATATTTCCTATCGAAGACCTTTGAGACCCTAGGTGAGGTGCCCCTGCCAAGCCAAGAAGGACTTACTTTAGCCTCAAAGTGGGCGTTGCTTTTGAAATCTATGAAAACAGACCATATGGCAGTAACTTGGTAGAAATGACTTTATTTAGAAATCTGTACCTTGTGACATCAGGGCGCCATGCAAACAGTGCTGAAGCCAAAAGCCTGTTTACTTCCCCACGCAATAAGTCAGCACCGTTGGAATGCTGGTTTGCGCTGGACACCTCCTGCACTAGATACAAAGTCTGAAAATGTAGGCATTGATCAACAGAACGTAATCCTTATAGAAAAGCTCTCAAACAGTTATGTTGCATGTGCATGGCCAGGACTCCCAGTCCCACTTACATCCAGTGTAAGGAGGGCCTGGTGTCTCCAGCAAATTCATGTGAGGAAACACACATCTCAGCATTAAAAATCCAGCATCTGGTCACAAGTCACAGCTTCCTAGAAATACCGCTAGCTGCTTCACTACAAAATCCCTACTTCTAAAATACAGAACAGTCTTGGTCTTGTGGCAGGCAGGGCTCAGTGGTGCCAGTTGCTTAATGTGTCTGGACAACCCGCTGCGCTCCATCATATTCTCAGCCCTCCTGGCCAGCGGACCCCTTCCCACGGAGCCAGAGCCAACACCAGCGGCTGAGGATCCAGAAATCCAGGTGCCTGGTGCCACGCAGGCAGCAAGCTTCGCTCACACCTTTGTCTGGCTAACAAAGCGCAGAGCGGAGGGAACACGGTGGACGGGTGTGCGCATGCACAGCTACTGAAGGCTGATAGGCAGCCATTCTCAGGGCCCACGTGGCTCCCAGAGACCCCAGGAAGGCGAGCCTGCATTGGTGCTGCCTTCAGTGTGCAGTGTTCTTTCTCCTTTGCCAGGGGCAAGAGCCTCTCTGCCCAGCAGCCCTGTTAACTGCAGCTGTTGTAAGCTGGGGGCAGGAGGCAACAGGCCATGGAGAGGGTCAATTGCAGAAAGCCCAGCTGGGACAGAGGCTTCTTCTCCCACTCTCTGGAGGCTGAGAGGGGGGAGCGGGGCGGAGGGGGGCTTGGCAGGATCGGCTGCAGATGGGTGGGGGTGGGAGTATAAACCTGGCCAAGACAGGTTGCTAGAAACCTTGGGCTCCAGTGGTAGGTTCCAGACCCTTTGGAGCTGATGAGTGCAAAAAGATAGTTTTGGTCCTTCTTGCTGAGTGGAAATAAAAACACTGGTCAGCAAGCGGCTAAGTTTGGGTTCTTCTGGAGTCAGATGTGGGTGTGTGTTGGGTTTTGGAAAGATCAATGAAAAATAGGTGGGAACCGTAGGTAGGGAAGTCTGAAGCTTTGGGGGTAGTTTACTTGATTCCCTTTTCATTTGTAAATTTGATTTTTTAAATTCCAGCCAAAACAGGCCCGCCCACCAAACTCTGTGTCCACCCTGCCTTGGGGGTAGGGCCAGGTTGGAGTTGGCTCAGCCCTCACCATGAGTGACCTCAGGCTAGTTCCTTGCAGCTTCCAATTCTGTTCTGGAAAGTAAAAACAGTTTTCTCCTGGCCACTCAGAGGTCCAAGCCTCTGCAATCAGACCTGGGAGTTCCTTCCACCTGACCAATCTTCTGGTCCTACTCCGAGGGAGTCTACACCAAGATGGAGCCCTTGGCTACTGGAACGTGGCTTTCATTCTCCTCAGTTTGTCTTGGATCTTCCGGGAGTGCTTTTCGCCTGGGATCTGGTGGAAGTTGGCCCTGTTATCTGCTGCTAAGATGGAAACATCGGCCCCGCTAAAACGGGCAATTCTTTGTTTGAGGTGCGCCTGTAGCTTGGGATCAGGGCTGAATGTGTAGGGGTTCTCCTGGAATGCGTGCACCTGGCTTGCCACCTTGGCGATGTTTCTTTTGTGGGGGGGGGGGAAGAAAAGGTTCATTAGTTTGCATGTTAGCCAACTAATCCTAATGTCTTCTCAGGAATGGTTCAAACCAAGCCTTTCCAAACCACAGCACCGAAGGGGCAGTTTTCTGTACTTATTCACAAGGACACACTTTATGACTGTGTACCCCCCACCCACACTCTCCTACCCCCTACCCACACTCCCACCCCCCACTCCTTTCACCCTTCATAAATATTCATTGAAAACCTCTGTGTCCGGTTGCTCCAGTTGTGGTCTTCAACACGGAAAAACAAACTTCCCAAACCTATGCTTATTGTTCTAGCTCTGCGTGGGCCTTCTGGCTCCTGTGTACTGGGAACATATCACTGGTGGTTCCTGGAACTCAGAAGCCCTTCCTCCTGCTGGGGACAACAGACCTGCAGATATGCATGTCCACCTTAGCTCGAGAACAGTATGTTCATTGCTTTTGTTCTTTAAAGGACGGTCATGTCTGTGTGTACTTAAAGTTGTGAAGAGCAGATAAGAGCTCTTCACCCACCTTTGTGGTATTCCCTCCAGTCTTTAATTTTCTTTTTGCCCACATAGCTTTCTTTTCTATTGCAATAGGCATGTACTGCTAGTGAGTTCTCTCTCTCTCTCTCTCTCTCTCTCTCTCTCTCTCTCTCTTTAAACTTGGTGGCTATCTAAACAGGGGATCTTAGGGCTGATTAGATAGCTCAGTTGGTAAAGTGCTTCTGTACAAGCATGAAAACCTAGGTAGATCCCTAGCACTCATGTAAATAAAAATGCCAGAGGCAATGGCAAGCACTTGTGGTCTTGGTATTCGGAACATGGAGCTATTCAGAAGTCCAAGTCTTCGGCCTAGTCTCCAGCAAGCCTCAGGTCCCAATGAGAAACTCTATCTCGAAAAACAAGGTGAATGGTTCCTAAGGAATCACTTCTAAGGTTGACCTTGGGCCTCCATAGGTGTATGCACATTATGCGTGCACACATACATAGACACACACACAAAAGGCGGATCTTGCATTAGGCAGGTTGTAGTCCCTGTTCACCAGATCCCCTGGGCCTCATCTACCTAGCAAGGCCATTCTCTGATCACTGTGGACAATGAGAGGAGATGGGAGGGTGGGAGGTGAGAAGATAGGGAGCATATCATGTGGACGGCTCTGGGCAGAGGGGACTTGCACTTGACTGTGCTCACTGGTGGGACGAATTGGACTGGGTGCAGCCCCTTACCTCTGCTGACTTCATCTGCTCACCCCTTTGGTGAGCCCCCTCACCTCACCTTGCTCCACCTGTGGCCTCTGCTGGGCTGGGTGAAGGCCCCTTACCTCAGCTTACTCCACCTGTGGGCTCCATTTGTCATGGTGAAGCCCCCTGTCTCTAGCTGCTGGATGTGCATGGCCAGCAGGTGGGCAGAGGGCAGGGTAGGCTGGGCCCGGAAGCGCCGCCCTTCCATCAGACACAGGCTGTCGCTCTTCAGGAATACCTGGAGGAACAGCCAGGGAAGTGAGCATGGAAAATGGATAGTCATCATCTGGGGGGTCTGCTCGCCTGTCCCTGTTAATACCTGTCCTCCTCGGGCGTGAGAGCCCCCTCATACCTCCCTGAACATACAGTCCAAAATGAACCTTTGGTTTCTGAACTGTAGGTCAAAAGCCCAGATATCATAAGCTTGCCACTTGCCACGGAAACACTGACAGCCACAGAAAGCTTTTGCTACTCAAACAGCCAATTCCTTACTTCCGATTCCAGAAAAGAACCAGGTGGTCACCCTTCCCGCAGGAGCGGCTGCAGGCCCTGAGCATAGGTATACAGTGAGTATCCATCTGTTCTCTCCAGAGCCCTGGGAGCTGAGGCTGGGCTTTGAGTTCTGGGACAGCGCAGGCTAGGACTACTCTGGGTATTTGCCTCAGGCTAATGTCTGTGAGGCTCCTGCTGCCTCTGTGTGTTCTGCCTGTCAACTCATGAGGCCACCTCTGGCACTGGAGCAGGCCTCCTACTTGACCTGGTCCAGGCCCTGTTTGTAGACCTGCATCCCTTGCACCGGTTGCCTGGACTGGGATGTCAGACCAGTCAGGTAAACCAGCAGGCAGGCATCTTCATTCTGCAGGCCTGAGACAGGGTCTCACTAGGTAGCTATAACTGGCCTAGTACTTGATTCGTAGACCAGGCTAGCCTTGAACTCACTGAGATCTGTTTGCTTCTGCTTCCTGAGTGCTCGGATTGTAGATGTGTGCCACCAAACTCAGCCTATGTGTTTCAGATTCCCTGCTGTGACCCTGCTGTGAGTTCCCTGGGATGTGTGGAGCAAGTCATTCAGGGGACGCTATACCAAGAACTTGTACAAACCTCCACAGCTTTCAGCTCCTCCATGACCTCAGCAATCTTCGCAGGCAGGATTTTCCAGGCCTGAGATGGAAGCACAGGTGAGATCTTGTGGCCTTGTGTATTTGCCCATACCCTTAGCCCCCTGAGTCCCACGTGACGCACAGGGGACTGCCTTACAGCCAGGTGCTCCAAACCTCCCAGGATCTGCATGGCTGTTGCAAAGTTCCTCTGTTCATAGCAAGATTTTGCAATCAGCAGGAATTTGGACAGTAAGTTCACTTGCAGCTGAAATGAGAAAAACGATGCTCGGTGTCTTTAAAGATGTACAGCTCAGCAGAAGTCTGCACAGGCATGCACAAGGCAGTAAGCTTGTGCCCCAGAACCAACATGACAAGACTAAACAAAAAAGATGAACAACAGGAACAATCGAGACCCGCTGAAATAGCCCATTCTCAAGCAACAGAGCCCCATGACTTTGAATTATTTGTTCAAAAACTAAGTGGTGTGTAGATGTAGCGCTCTGAGTGTTGCCTGCAAGCGGTTTGGGGTTTCACGTGTAATAGCTTTGAGAAAGCCCCCATGAGCTCCTAGGACATCATCTGAATGGGTCAGACTATTTCTCCCCAATGCCTTTGGTTGACCCCACTGTACTGTCTAGCCAAGCTCCATGTTTCAACAATCTTCTGTAAGTTTATATGTGCTAAGACTCAGTCTTTGTAGTTTCTTGGCACCCCAAGTAAGTAAAATGCAGAACATCAATACGACATGTATTTTAAAATGTGATAAGCTCACTGGTCAAAAGGACATGGTGCAGTCTTATTTCATGTCTCCCAGTAAGAATTCCTGAACCATAGCTGAATATGGCTCCTTCTATAGCAGTGGCAAAGCTGTCACTGAGGTGCTTTGTATTCTTCTCAGAGCCCGGAATGTAGGTCCTCATGTCCCACCCTGCAGACCCAGAAGGACTGCTTATGCACCAGGATGTATCACTCTGGCTTTTACCATTGGGTTCGGTGACTTCAGGCTGGGAGGGGCCCTGAGTGCCTGGGGATGGAGCATGCCCAGGGACACTGAGGTCTGTGACGTGACTTCCATCATCTTTCTTCTGGTCCTGTACATCACAGTCACATGGACTTTGTTGAGGACCTGGCTTTTTTTTTTAAGTAATTTATTTACTCTTATTTTATGTACATTGGTATTTTGCCTGCATGTATGTCTGTGTGAGGGTGTCAGATGTTGGAGCTACAGACAGTTATTAGCTGTCACATGGGTCCTGGGAATTGAACCCAGGTCCTCTGGAAGAGCAGTCAGTGCTCTCAACTGCTGAGCCATCTCTCTAGCCTCTAGACAGGGTCTTTGTATGTAGCCCTGGTTGTACTGGAACTTGCTATATAGATGAGGCTAGCCTTGAGCTCATAGAGATCCACTTGCCTCTGTCTCCCAAGGATTAAAGGCACATGCCACCATATCCAGCCCTTGACACATTTTAATGTCATACATGATACTTATGGCATCACAGATTACAGCAAACTAAGAAGCCCACATCCTTTGTTCCCATGTTCTGGCAGAAATGTGAATGGTGAATTCGTGTAGCTAGTGTGGGTTTCATGCTGGGGGAGCCCTGATCACTGGGGTTCATTTATCTTTGGGGGAGTTGTGGTCCTGATGGTGATGGGAGCCTACCATGGTCTGAGGTCTCCAACCTTCCTGCTACAGAGGGAATAAGATGCACTGCACAGACAGCCTTTGCATCCTGATGCTCAGTCAGCTCTTCTGTTTGTTTGTATGGGAAGGAACCCACTTGATCCTACCTTGTACTGACTAGGGAAAGAAATTAGAGCCTTCCTTGTGTAACAGAGTGTTTACTGGGTGAAGGTGCAGACCCTAAGGATTGGGAGGACTCTGTCTTGAGAAGCTGTGGACAATGGATCTTCCTGGGTGGGAACCTGGAGGGAAGTCCTGACCTGAGGCAGGCATAATACCTGTGCTGGCTAGATTTATGCCAACTTGACACAAACTGTAGTCATTTGAGAGGAGGAACTTCGACTGAGAAAGTGCCTCCATAAGATCAGGCTGTAGGCCAGACTGTAGAGCTTTTAGTGATTGATGGGGGAGGGTCCAGCCCATTGTGGGTGTTGCCACCCCTGAGCAGGTGGTCCTGGCTGGGTTCTATAAGAAAGCAGGCTGAGCAAGCCATGGGGAGCAAGCCAGTAAGCAGCACCCCTCCATGGCCTCTGTATCAGCTCCTGCCTCCATGTTCTTGTCCTGTTTGAGTGCCTGTCTTGACCTCCTTCAATAATGAATAGTGTGATATGGAAGTGTAAGCCAAATAAAGCTTTTCCTCCCCAACTTGCCTTTTGGCCATGGTGTTCCATCACAACAATAGAAACCAAAACTAGGACATGCCTGTGAGCAGTCTGGATCGTCCACGGTCTAGCTCAAGGCCCATAGGACTTAAGGGAGAACCTGGGTTTGGGCCCACAGAAGCTGGGTCTTGAGCAGATACTGAGCCAAGTATTAGAATTCCACAAGCCTGGTGAGAGCCTGCAGTGTAGGGATCCGTCAGCGAGGAATAGCGGCCAGCAGTTTAGCCAGGAAGACCACTGCCTCAGTGCAAGCAGGGCAGCTCGGGATGACAAGTCATTCATGAACAGACTCAAATAAAGATGGGGCAAGATACCATGGTGATAGGGGTGTGTTGTGACTGGACGGGGGCCAGGGGGTGAGGGAGTGTGTTTGAGAGAAACTGAGTGGAGGAATGGATTCATGTGAAGAAACGTGTGTGAAGAATTTTGCACACGGGGAACTGTGTGTGAGAACTTTGTGTTTGGGAGTCTGTGGGTATGAAGGAGTATTGTGAAGACTGGTTGAATGTAAGGGACCGTGGTAGACTATGATGGACTGGGTGTGAGGAAATGAGTGTGAGGAACTGTGCATGCAGACAACTGTGTGTGAGGGAGTGTGAGGATTCTCTGTATGAGAGGCTATATTGTGTGTACAAAGCAGTTCGAGGATTACCCGTGTGAGAGACTATGTATTCAATGGTTAATCCTTGTTGTTCACTTGACTGGACTGGGGCTCTAGTCTAATGAATGGTTTATTCTACTGATGGTTTCCAAATCTGAATGGACTCTGACAGAGCTGTGGAAGGATGGCATAGCTGAAGAAGTGGGTCTGAAAGGGCATGTCTTGCTCTGGCCCCTTCTTGTCTTGGCTCTATGTCTTGTCCGCCATGATCTGAGCGACTCCGTCATGTCACCCCTACCACGATAGACTGAAAACTCTGGAGCTCTATTTAAAACAAATCGCTTCTCCTTCTCACTTAAGTCAGACATTCTGTTGTGGTTACAAGAAAGCTGACAGGTTTGTAAAGGGCAGTGTGTAAGCGATTGTGAGTGTGCAAGGGACTGCGTCCATGAAGGACTGTGTGTGCTGCAGGAAACTGATTGCAAAGGGCTAGATAGATGAACTGTGTGGGTGTGAGGGGCCGTGAGAGAGAGAGAGAGAGACTGTGAGGGATTGTGTAGATGCATCAGTTTCTTTCTCTTTCTCCCTCCCTGCCCCGCCGTGTGTGACTGTGTCTTGTGAGGGACTGTGTATGAAGGATTGTGTGTACAAAGAACAGATGAGTAATTGTGCGTATATAAGAGACTGTGTACAGTCTCCTGCACAGTGTCCTGCTGGAGGTTTCACACAGCCCTGCTTTCTGGGTGATCCACAGGTCTGGATCATCCCCAGCAGAAAGAGGAGATAGTCTCAGGCTGGGACGTGACTATGGTGCACTCAGGAGCTCATGGCGTGGGATGTTTCTGCTGACATTAGTAAACACCTCACTCTTGCCCTTTGCCTTGAGTTGACTGTGGTGCTGAGACACAAAGTGTGGATTCCCTGCACCCGGAGAAGGGACTGGCTGTGGTCTCGCAGGAGCACGGCCATGCAGAACCCACCCCACAGGTCATTCTGACCCCAGAGCCATGGAGGTGTCTACCTTGGAGGTATGACTGGTCACAATTTCAGCAGCCACCCAGGTGCTGACATCGTCTGCGTTTCTTAAAAGCTGTAGCAGATACTTGTCCTGGACATAGTTGGGGAGGAACAGACTGCAGGCTTTGGCGGACAGAGACTCAGAAGAGCTGGCTCTGGAGGAAAAACATGGTGCTCGTCACCTGGGGGTGTGAGAATGTGTCCTGTCAAGCCCTGGGGGTGTGGGACCTCTGTGCAGAGTGGGAAGAAGGCAAGGTATCCTTCCCTCAGGATGAGAACCAAGTGTCTCGCTTCAGCCAGGACCATCCAAGGAGACCTTAGGGGAATCTCCCTCCCCCAGGCCCTCTCACCAACCTTCCAAACCAAGGACTCCCTGGGCCACCCTGAGGAATGAATACTCACTTGGGAATGGCTGCATTTTTGTCCATGACACCCAAGGCCCGTGAATTTAGGAAGTGGACAGGGTGGCACTTTTGAAACAATTCCTGTCGGGGACACAGAAGCAGATGGTCAGCCCACTGCTCCCAAGGGCCTGATGGTCAAGGCAGTGTCCCAAAGAGGGCTTCAGTATTTTGAAGCCATTTGTGCAACCAGAGATCAACCTGCCAAGCATGTCATGGCTCGGCTGGAAGAGTTTCCTGCGTGCAGGTCACCTCAGGGCTTGTGACATTAGCTAGGTCTGATGATAGTGACAAGGATCACTCGGCACTGTCACCTGCCTCATGACATTGGGTTACAGGATGGTGAAGACCTGGTATGGCCTGCCTATGCCTAGCTTCCGGGCTGAGGGCACGGACAGAGGTAGTAGCTGATCAGTGCCCAGGCAGGGCAAGGACCTAAGGAACTGTATTGGCAGGGGGATGCCCAGTGTCCTGTGTAGCTAGAGAGGAGATTCCTGCTGGGCACAGTCTTCTTTCTTTAAAGACAGAACTTGTGCACCCAGCAACCAGATCCCTCTGCTGACCATCCAGCTGTTCCCCTACAAAGTGTGTGCCGGGGCTTCATCAACACTAGAGCATCCCTGGACCCACCCTGACACCAGCAGCTGACCCAAATGTGGAGGCCTCTGTCCCCTCCGTGGTGGTGCTAGCCCCACACACCTGCTGCAGTAGTGTCAGCTGAGTGAAGAGCTGGTTGGTGCTGTACTCCGTCAAGAAATAAGGGCCCTTCTCACTGGCTTTGGCATAGGGGCCATAGAAGTCTTCAAAGAAGCAGGGCTTCGGCAGGGCTGATGCAATGGTGTACTGGCGCTCCTTATGGTGTGGCAGCACTAACCCGTTGGCCCGGGGCAGCCTCCAGGAGAAGCTCTGCAAATAAGACAGATGCCCCCCTCCAGGCTGAGTGGGCCAGGCCAGGCCAGGATGGGGCAGTGAAGGTAAGCTGGTCCAACCTAGAACTCTTCAGACTGGCTCAAGTAGAGCCAGAGAGTAAATCCCTTCCATGTAGGCGTGTTGGCAGGATTCCCGCCCTGGTCACTTGAACAGAGCATCCATGCATATTGCTTAGATTTGGGGCTATCTCCATGTAGTGGTGGGAAGACCATTCATTGACCCCCGTGGATCCTTCCACTCAGTCTGCTGCCCTGGGAATCAGGAAGGTGAGTTCAGGGAGTCACAGTAGGGCAGTGGCTAGGATAGAATGAACCCTGCTAATCCATGGCTTTCCTTCCACAGGACAGGAAGTGCCAGTCCAGCAGGGAAGTGCCTGGGTCATGCATAAGCAGCACTCATGTGTACGTGTACATGTCTATATGTGTATGTGGGCATGTGTGCATGCACGTCTTGTTTCTGCATGTGTATATATGCACATGTCATGCCTTCCAGGATGCATTCCTGCCTAGAGAAACCCTCCCCAGGAAAGGTCCCCACCTTCCGGGAGATGCCATCCTCTGAGAACCTCTTGCAGAGGGCATTAAAAGGTCTGGTGTCCTCCTCTGCCTCCTTAGGATCCTCTAGGTCTGCACCTCGAGAGGTACTGTCAGCCCGCCGCTCAGTGCCCACCTCCAAGAGGCCCAGCAGGTGCTTGGCAGTGCCATCTAGGGGCAGGATCTAGGCAGAGGCATGGGGTGTCACTGTTGTTCCTGGGACGTGGCAGTGAGTGTTTTTCTCTGCCAGAGCCCAGAAGGCTGACTAGGCTGGCCAGTGCGGCAGTCACCTTGGAAGAAATGAAGTCCTCAAGCTGTCCTAGAAGTCCCGCATTCCTTATGAAGTCCACGGTGTAGCAGTCTTCCACCCAGGCCTGCAGGACGCAGAGGCTCCGCCTGTAGATCTTGGTGAAGGTCGAGGTAGGATCCTGGTGAGCCCTGGAGGCATATGGTAAGGCTCAGCATAGGCCCCAGCTGGGCAAGTGCAGGGTGAGGAGTTTGGGGAGAGCCCAAGTGATGAGAGGCCAGGTGAGGGTTGAGGACAGAGCACTCCCTTCATGTTCACCACCCGCCTGGTCACCGGTCTGGTGCCCCTTCCCCAATCTGCTGGCCTGGGTGCCCTGTGGAAGCTACGGTTCACAGGCCTCTTTCCACTTGGACTATCCTTGTTAGGCTGGTGAGCTTGGCTCCCTCTTGTCTTCTTGCTTGGGCCTCGGCTACCCCCTGCTTTCTTTTGGAAGCAGTAAGGCCCCTGCCAGTGTTCTCCCCTCCCCCCAGCACATAGACTCCAGCTGCCAACTCCAGCTGGGTTCCTTTACCCGTGATCCCTCAGTTCCTCCATCTTGCCCTGACTTTTCCCAGGGACACTTCATCTGTACTCTCATCCCTGTCAGGGTCTTTCACAGGCTAATAGGTCCTACCCCTGTTAGCCATGTGGTAGTACCTGGATAGGGTGCTGCTGATGCGGTCGAGGAGGAAGTGCAGGAAGTCGTGCGGTGTGCAGAAGTACCGGAAAGTGTAGAGAAACTGCTGGACGTAGCCCTCAAGGAAAGCGTCACTGAGGGTAGAATGAGACATTGGTTCTTGGGCCTGCGCCAGCTGGGACCCTCCCTCCAACCTTGCTTTGCAGTGAGTGAGTGTCCTGGAGTGAGTGGGTGTGCCTGTGTTCCTATGTGTTCTAAGTGTATATGTGAATACATGTGCAGTCTCTCAGGGTGTGTGTGTGTGTGTGTGTGTGTGAGTGAAAGAGAGAGAGAGCTCTGTGTGGATGAGATTATGTGTGAGTGTTCTACATATGTATTGTGTGACGTGTGTGAAAGCTATATGTGGTATGAACAAACTAAGTTTTGTGTAATCTTGTGTGTTTGTGAGCATATGTAGGAAGAGGTGGTAAGTTCTTTTTAAAATAAGATTTATTTATTTATTATGTATACAGCATTCTGCCTGTATGTATGTATGTATGTATGCCTGCACACCAGAAGAGGGCACCAGATTTCATCACAGATGGTTGTGAGCCACCATGTGGTTGCTGGATGTGGTTGCTGGGAATTGAACTCAGGACCTTTGGAAGAACAGCCAGTGCTCTTAACCTCTGGGCCACCTCTCCAGCCCCCAAGATGGTAAGTTCTATATGAGAGTAGCAAAAGAGAGTCAGTGACCTAATTTCAAACCCATGCCTTTCATGAGGCTTGGTGAGGCCCTCCTCACTGCCAGACCATCACCGTGGCTCCCAGTGCCTGCAGTTCCGTGTCCTATGTACCAAGGGCTGGGAAGACAGGCAGATGTGCGTGCTCAGTGAGGTGTACAGGAGGAGCTGCTGCGTGAGATAAGTAACCCTGTGTGCTCCCAGGGACAACCCTCCTTAGTACAGTATGTGTGTGTATTGAGGGGGATTTGGGGTTTGTCACATCGCATTGACCATCTCTACCCAGAGCAGTGGTTTCCAGAAAGTCTCATGCAAGGGGCATTAATAGGAGCTCTAAGTGTGAACCTTCAACAATCTGAGCAGTGTGATGGCCAGCGACCGTAAAGGTGAGGGGTCCTAGCAAGAGACCTCTTGTGCAGGAGTTCCAGGGTGGAGGACACTGTATCCAGGGTCAAGGATGCTTAGTCATTGGTCTACCTCTCTGAGTTTCTTAAACATGAGGACACTGATAGCCATACTTCAAGCCAGGGACTAAGCAGTCCCCTACCCAGCCTGTTTGTAGAGGCAGTGCCCATGGAGTACTTAGAGCTGAGAAAACTTCTTGTGAATGTTTACTTCAACAAGGAGGCTCTGCCTTCCACTGCTCTCTGCTCAAACATGCACCACAGACCATAAGCATACATGTCCCAAACTACACAGTATCGCCACCCACCACATACTCCCACACATGTGTTCACATCCACCAGAAAACACCTCCACCCACGCTAAAGGGAGCCTCTTTAAACAGGACGCTCTAAAGGGAGACTCACTGTAAGCAAGTAAACAACTCAGAAGTCTCAGGAAGTCCCTGAAGTTTACCAATACACCAAAGCCTCCCCTTCCCTAAGTTATATGAGTAGTAAGGACTGCTGAGGAGACCCAGACCAGCTGAGCTGCCTGGGAGAGGCTGAGACTACCTGTATGGAAGAGACAGTCTCTGACCAACTGTGCTGCCTGAGAAGAGGAAACCATGACCCACTGATTTGCCCACAAGTTGTGCAGTGAGCTCAAGGGTTCTAGCTTTCATAACTAGTCACTCATGCTGGGGTGGGCTTTCAGTGATATCACTGCCTTTGAGCCATCCATGCCCTTGAATATCCTTCACCTATATTCCTATATGTAACTTCCTATATGTAACTCATTAGCTTATTAAGAAAGACTTTGATGATATTGTCACTTTTGTCTGTCATTGGTTCCCTATCTGGGGTGAGTAAATATTTATTCATGTCACCCCAGGAGTAATGTCACGCACTACCAGCATACACACCTACACATGTATCAGATATACCACATTACACAGTACCCCAGTGCCCACCAGGCCTCATTTTTACATGTGCATCATGCACACATACTCCCACATTACACACACCATATAATGCTGACAACATACTACATATATGTATACATAAACATATGACATGTATACGATATGCATTAAACTCACACCACTCATACAAAATTATGTACACTACATAATATTCCACAGCATACTACATGCCTGTACATCACATATGCAGTACATGTCATACTACATTATACCTCAAGACACTATACATATGCATGTCTACTAAACGTGCACACATCAAATGTATCCCAGGAGGCCTGGGTTTCTTTTTCTTTCTTTCTTTTTTTTTTTTTGTTTTTGTTTTTTGAGACAGGGTTTCTCTGTAGCTTTGAAGCCTGTCCTGGAACTAGCTCTGTAGACCAGGCTGGTCTCGAACTCACAGAGAGAGATCTGCCTGCCTCTGCCTCCCCAGTGCTGGGATTAAAGGCATGCGCCACCACCGCCTGGCTTAGAGGCCTGGGCTTCTATAAAGGGAAGTTTGTTTCCTAATTGTTTTCCCAATGCTACCTGCCAATCAGATTTGAAGTTGATAGCCTCTTGCTCAAAGAGGACTCCAAAAGTACGTCAGGCCTATGGAGGTGACAATGGCCTTCTGGCTCCAGACCTGGACATAGGACCAGCCATCAAGGTGAGGAGAATTTCATTCAGGGAGCTTGAATTATCTAGAAACAAGGCAAGGCTGGAGTTCTATCAGGCAGAGGAAGGCAGGGTGAATGGAAGGCGGGAGGAGAAAGGAAGGAAGGGATGAGAGTCCAGTCCCAAGTCCCATGAATGGCCCTGCACCCCTGGATTTGAGGACTCTTCCTGACTTGGGGCAAGCATTGCAACATTTAGCTCTCAGGCTGTCACCAAAGCAGTGTTCACACTCAGAGAGACAGCAGAGAAAACTACCACAGACAGGGCTCTGTGCCCATTAGGGCATATTTTGATTAGTGATTTGGATCCAGATGATACCTTGGAGGCCCTTGCAGATGATCATGTTTGAATTTTTGGTTTTTTCACATGTTAACCTGTAGCCTGCCCTAGGCTCTCCCACACCCCGTGACCCAGTATCAGGGCCAGAGGAGGTCTTGAGGGGACTCGGACAATTCTCAAAGTCTAAATAATTACACAACCCATAGCCGACAGAGCTTTCCTTGCTTTTCTCCCCTTTGTTCTCAAAATCTTGTGCCCCAGGGTCAGAAGGTCCTTCTGGGGCACCTGACACACCTGGAGTAGAGGTAGGCCATGAGTCCCAGGGGTGTGCCAGCCTGCAGGATGCGGGCCTTCTTCTGCCGGCCGCTGCACGGGTGCTTGTTGACGTTGTAGAAGATGAGGGAAGAGGACTCGTCCAGGGGGCTGAAATCTAATGTGTCACAGGGGGCCGCTGCGATGTTCACAATCACCGGCAGAGCACAGGGCTCCAGCCCCCAGCGCTCTGCATACATGACCTGTGGGGAAAGGAAGTGAATTATGGCTCACCACTAGATATGTGTCTATAGGTCACTTTCCCACCGACTCAGGGGTGTCAGTGCTTTTCAGTACTTTGAATCCAGGGCCTGTGTGTATGTCTTGATACATAGAACGACGGAAGGAAACCCATCTGAGGGCCCATACTCATTCTCGGGGCAGGGGTGGGCAGGACAGAAGTCTACTTGCCTGGAGGTACTTTTTCACCAGGCCCAGGAACTGCACCTTGGACTTCATTTCTTCTAGCTGTCCTCGAAGTTTGGACAACATGGTCCTTACCTCAGAGCCTGAGGGCAGAGCAGAGTAGGCAGGTGGTTTCCAGGAGCCCCAACAGACCTCGTTTGTAGCAGGTAGCTGGCGTGCAGTGTTACCTTTGTTCCGTTTTTCCTTCTGTAAGAGTTTCTGGTAAAACTTTAGGGTCTTCCTGTAGTTTCTTTTCTCTATCATGAGTTGCTGCTCCAGCTCCTAAAAGGAAGCACAGCGAGTGAAGCCAGAGCAACTGTGGGTTCGGGGACCACTTGTCTTCCACACAAGATGCAGACACAGAAGGGGCATTAGCCTGGCGAGCTGCCTGAGCAGCCACAGAAAGAACAAGTGTGGTCTTAGGGCTGCAGCCATTTGGTTGACATAAGAAGGGGAAACAAAATAAATGAGAGAACACTTTAGAAGCGGGCTCCAGGGGGGCTGGAGAGAGATTGCTCAGCCATTAAAGGCTAGGCTCACAACCAAAAATAGGAGTGGGCTCCAGAGGTTCATCTTGAAACCAGTGCTTGATGGATGATCTCTCAAGGATGCCAGACCCCACCAGTACCCATGGGTTGACTGCCTGAAGGGGAGGCACAGTGAAGATCCCCTAGAGCCTATTTTGATTCCTGAGACATGGTCCAGTCTTAGGATGTGTCTGTCTCTTGAGGTATCCTTCCCCTCACCCACCAGGCTGGTCCCACATGGCTGCTTCTGGAGAGTTCTCTAGACTCCGACTCAGAAGGGCCAGGGTCAAGTCTCTTTGTGGATTCCCTGCTCTTAAGGACCATCTGCAGAGTCGGGGTCTACTGAGACAGAGGCTTGTTAGTAAGCAAAGGCAGGTCCCATCGGTGTAGCCCAAAACTACTGTCTCCAGCCTCCCAGGCTCATACTGGCCACAGGGAGCCTCCTCTCCAGGCCCTTCACTTTGTCAGGCTCTTGGGGACACAGATGACAGTATGGACAGTGGCCTTGGGTATGTGGTTGTCATGTCTCTGTATCTCATGGAAATGAGTTGTGGCTCTGATGTTTGCTCCCCGTTTGAACACACAGGCTGTAGTATGTATCTTCAACCTCCATGTGTGTGACTGCACTCGGGGGAGAGAGGTGAATCTGCCCCAGGGCTGGATACCTTCCCCAAATGGTTCCCTTCTGGTTCTTAGCCACTTTCTTTTTTCTCTCTTTTCTCTCCTGTTTGAGACAGGGTCTTGCTATCTATGTCTCTTAGGCTGGTGTAAAACTCACTCTATCTATAGTCAACCTTGAACTCACAATCTTCCTGTCTTAGCGTCCCGGGCTGGAATTACAGGTGTGTACCACATGCTTGGCTAGACCACGGCCTGCCTCCTTCCTTCCTTCCTCCCTTCCTCCCTTCCTTCCCTTCTTTCTTTCTTCTTCCTTCCCTCCCTCCTTCTTTTCTCCCTCCCCTCCTTCTCTTTCTCCTCCCCCTTTCCTTGCTTCCCTTCCTTCTTTAAGGTTTATTTTATTTTGTTTTACTCTTCCAGGGGATATGTCCATCACGGCAGGGAAGGTTTGCTGGTAAAGGTAGGATGTAGCTGGTCACATTGCATCTACAGTCAGGAAGCAAACAGGGATGAACGCGGTGTCTTTCTTTTTAAGTTAGGCTTTGAGAAGCCTAACCATGTAAATTTCTTTAACATGCAGATCAACCCCCACCCCCCATCTTGTTTCAGGAACCCCCAGGTTGGACTGTGGAGGTTGGTTGGGCAGTGTGACAGCTCTTTCTGGAAACTGTGCTATCCAGGCTATGGGCAGCCATGGAAGGCACACAGCTCCAGCACAATGTATATATGCTTTGTGGTCTCACTGTGAAGCCTGGAAGCTTAGGACCTCTGGGTCCTGCCCCAGCTCACTGCTGATGGAGTGGGAATTCACTCAGCCAGAGCTCACCCTCACCTGGTGAGTGATGTGACTCCAAGAAAGAAACTGGAGAAAACTGACTTGAACTATACAAGGTCTCCATTCACGGCTAGTTTTCGATAAGGAAGCCAGCTACATGCTTCTCCAACTGTCCCGAACTGCTGGGACACTCCTTTCCCAGGTTCCAGAGGAGAGTCTGGGCTCTGGCATCAGATATCTTGACTTCAGATCTGGTTTCCACTGGATGGACTGCCAGTCAGTCTCTCCTTGTGGGCAGGGATGAGAGCCAGGTTTGAGATGAACTGGAAGCTACCTGCCCCGTACCTGGGCTCCTCATATGGAGCCACTGGGCATCTGAGGATGTCCAAATTAGGAAAACTAAGATGAAAATGTCCCTTTTTCAGCCAGGTAGGCCACTGTTTGAGTAATCAGCAGCTACCAAGGGTTGGTGGCTCCCCTGTGGACAGTGCACATGTAGGACATTTGGTCAATGAGGGGCTCTGAAGATTCAGAGCAGTGTAGGTGGGTGAGTTGTGTCCCAAGTCATGAGCTGCCGTCTGAGGGTCTCCACAGCTGTCCCCTCATACACTGTGGTGATCCTGGTACCCTGTTGGGGAGGGTTTGAGGCATTAGGAACCAGAGGAGGCCCATATGAACTCCCTGAAGTTGTGGGTGGTGTCAATAACCTTGGATTGTAGCTCCTTTTTTCTTTTCTTTTGAGACAGGGTTTCTTCGTGTAGCCCTTACTGTTCTGGAACTCACTCTATAGACCAGGCTGGCCTCAAGTCTCTGTCTCCCCGGTGCTGGGATCAAAGGCACGTGCCACCACCTCCTGGCTATGTAGTTTGCTTTGGCATTTATTAGCACCACTTTGCTACATATAAGATGTTTGAGAAGAAAATGTATGTGTTGGCTTCCCTGTGATTCTCAGACCATGATAGACGCACAGGCTGACTCGGTCACAAGATCTAAGTTAAGTAGTGAGGACAATATAAGTTCAGTTTCTGCCTATGACCAGATCTGATCCAGAATTTATTATAAAATTTTAAAAAGCTTTGGTTCCTTGTGTGTGTGTGTGTGTGTGTGTGTGTGTGTGTGTGTATGTTGGGGGGGGCGTTGAGGAATAATTTAAGCAGGAGGGCTACTGGGTTTAGTTAGGAAAAGGCTGATGAAGATTGATCAGATATACATATAAAAAAACAACCAGAAGAAAGCAGAGTAACCAGAAATTGTAGACAAAAAGAAGATAAAGATGAACTGAACGCAGCACTCCCCTAGATGCCAAAAGCAAGGCATGTTGGCTCAGCAGAAGCAAGGCCTAGAGCCAGGCCAGGATGCTGGGGTGGCAGGGGCCGCCTGTCTGAAGTGTGGAGATGCCTGTGGTTCACATATGCCGTATACATAAGCAGGCTCAAGCTACTGACACTCTCCCTCCCAGCAACGGGTCTGCCTGTCATGCTAGAGCTATCAAAGTTCTTTTGTACACCATGCTGGCCAGTCTCCTTTCTTCCTATTGGCTAGGTCTTTCCTGGTGCTGTCTGTCAGGGAAACCCCTGTTAGTCCACACTGACCCCAAGTCCAGCTTGAACTTGCTGTGGGCATGAGGCTTCTGGTGTTTTCTCTCACCTAGGATCAAGACCCCATACGGAAGAGATTCCTGCCCCTGAAGCCATCTGCAGGAGGCTTAACCCAACACTTATCACACTCACAAAGACCAAGTGACCCCCCTCCCTGAGTAGTGTCATCTGGGAGCCACAGACACAGCTAACGGGAAGGAAGTCATTCTCTGCTTCCAGCTGTGGGAACGTGTGCCCACAGCATAGAACCTGTGACTCAGGCTAAAGGGAGTCAGGCCACCAAGTAGTAGAGTACTGAGAATAGACACAGCCTGAATAGCGTGTTCTCAGCGTCTTGTCGTTGGGCCTAGGTGGCCTGGAAGCCTCCTTGCCCGTGGTGCTCCTAAGGCCACAGATGCCCTCCCCATCAGCACTGGGTAGATTCCCCAGACTCACTGGACTCTGGGCTTCCAGCTCTGTGTGCCCATTGGCCTTCTGCCTCTCCAGCTCCCTCACGTAGTTGTACACATCAGCTCCAAAGCAGTCAGCTTCATAGAAGGCACTGGACCATCCAGGGCTGCAGTTCTGGAAATCGGCTGTACCTGGGGACACAGCTGGACCACCGTCCTCAGGTTTGGCTAGCCGGGTCACCGTGTCTGAGGCATTGCTGGTTGGCTCCTGGCTTGGGCCTGGCTGCCCATCCACTTCGGCCTCTGGTTGTTGCTCTCGTGTGACTTTTATTGACCTCTGAGACCGAAATCCAACCTCAAAGTTTCCCTGAGAGAGCGTGTCGGAGTCTATATCTGATAGTGCTGTGGGCGAGCAGGGCCCCCCATTGCCCCAGGTTGTGGCTGGCTTCTCCTTGCCTTGAAAGAAAGATAACAGTCAGTGGGTGGCACCCTCACTGCCACCCTCAGCTGTGGAGGGGACCCAGACACCCTCATGAAGGACTTTAGCCACAGCTACTGTGCCAGGTGGAACTGAACGGGGGTTGGGCGACACAGCAGTGCTTGTGAAGGTGCAGGCTTAGTCAGGCCCAGCTCCCTCAGGTACTCACCCTGCTGCCTCAAACCTCTCTGGGACCTGGACTTTCTCCTCTCCCAGAACTGATCCCAAGCAGATTTGTTCCCTCAGGTCCTGTGTGTTCTTCTAGCGCATTTAAAAATCAAACCTAGCTCACTCATACACATACAAACCTGTCGGGGTACTCGGAACTCTGGCAACTCCAGCTTCTCTCTGTGCTAGCAGCCTTCTGGCTCCTTGGCCATGCGGGAGCAGGTAGACTTCGTGCCCAAGACATGATCACCTGCTCCTTGACTTACTTAAATAGGGACGAAGTCACCACCATGGTTTTATCCTAGTCAGTAGACAGACCCAGGTGATCACAGCCCTGCACTGGTCCCTAGGGACCTCCAGATGGTTGGTGGGCCTCTCTCCCTCGAACCGCTTATTGAGTTTTTTGTTTGTTTTTTGAGACAGGGTCTCTTTACGTAGTCCTAACTGTCCTGGAGCTTGCTCTGTGGAGCAAGCAGGCCTTGAAGTCACAGAGATCATCCTGTCTCTGCCTCCTGAGTGCTGGGATTAAAGGCGTGCATCCCTAGGTCCAGCTCTTTGAGTTTTTAAGTTGATCTGGTCCTGGCTAACAATCTAGAAGGCCAGTTCTTGTATTTAAGTGGCTTCTAGTTTCAGAAGAGCTGTGAAGAGCCAGTGTCAATGCTGCTAAGGAAAGGATGGGAAACTGTACCGTGACATTCCATGCCCTAAGATCTGGGCTGCTTGGATGTCTCCCAGCACAGGGCTGTCCTTGACAACAGAAGTCTTCCTGCAGCTGTCTAGGGGACCCCACTGAGTATAGTTCTTGCCTGTCCTCATGATGCAGGCCATGTCTCTTACCGAGTCCATGCAGTGAGGGCCTTTTGCTTGACACTGAGCATCTGCTGGGTGAGTGTTCGGGCTGGGATCCAGGCTCCTCAGAAGTGCTGGAAATAAGAGCATCAGTCAGGCCGCCATTTGGATGAGGCCTGTGCAGAGTGGCACCACCATGGAAAGTCACCCAAGCATATTGTGGTAGGACGGGACCCTGTCATCTCCCTGGTGTCAGAACCCCTGGGCACTGGCTCCATAGTGCCCCACTTGAAAGAGTGGGTATAGTCCAGAGAACCGTCTCAGCTGTGGAAATGCTATAGGGTTGGGTGCATGGGGAAATCGTTTGCCTGTGACTATTCATTTGTTTGTTTGTTTATCTATATTTGTGAAACAGGGTCTTACTATGTGCCCTGGCTGACCTGGAACTCAATACGTTGGCTCCTAACTATGGCAATGCTCCTGCCTCTGTCTCCCAAGTACTAGAATTAAAAATGTACACCACCATGCCTGGCTGCCTACTGCAATTTCATTGTTAAAAAGTAGAACTTTTTTCATTGTTAAAAAGTAGAACTGGTCACCAGTGACTCCTTCCCTTCCTGTCACTGTCCCCAACCGTGAACACCAGCAACAATCACATGCAGCACTACAGAGCTGCCCTGGGGCAGCCAGAGTGCATGAGGGTGGCTGTAGGCACTGAGCCTACAGGGTTTGGTGGCTCAGTCTGCCCAGAACTCTGGATGGGGAAGGCTGGGCCCAGATACTTACCTCTCAGAGGATGAGGCTGGCCCATTGACCACCTTGAAGAGGTTCTGCAGCAACTGTTCATCCCAGTACAGGTCACAGAACTTCTCAGATATGGCGCCACAGAAAGTGGCAAAGGTGAGGTCTTTCAAGGCGTAAATATACTCCCCTGGTTTGCAAAGGATGGGTCAGGTTATATAGGGAGGCTTTCTGGTTCCCTTGCACTGGGTCACTGGGAGGCAGTCTTAGGGCTTTGGGGTCGGAAGGGTATGAGCCCCAAGGCTCTCTTCCTACATGATATAAGATGGAAGTTGCCCTCGTTTGTCCTGACTGACCTCAGCAGGACAGATGTGTGGACCCCTGAGTCCCCTTCATACTGATACTCTCTGGACCGTCTCCCTCCACCTCTCCCTTGTCTTGGGCTTCCAGAGAGGCCCCGGTGACTTCCATACCCATGATCAGTGCCTCTAGCCCGTTGTCCAGGTAGCCATCGAAGGCGAATTCCTCCTGGATGAGGCGCATGGCTTCCTGCAGTGAGGGGCAGGCTGTCATCTTAGGGGGTGATGAGGTATCCACATTGGATGGACAGAGTTTGCGTTCTGTTGGCCGAGGCTTCTCAGGATGACCATCTGGGCCCCTAGGGCTGCTGGGACTCACTGCAGCCTTGCCCCTGGGTGGCTTAGATGGGTGTCGAGGGCCTTGGTTGGCTGAGGTGGACCCTGAGGGCAGAGTGGTTCCTAGTGAACCCTGACCATCTGACCTGTGCTCAGGGGGCAGGAAAGAGGCAGGAGAGCTGGGTGTTCCTGATGTTCCTTTTTGTTGGGTGGCCAGAGAAGGGCCATGTGGGCAGGAGCACTTCTTGGCTGAGCTCTGGGGCACTGAGTCACCAGCAGGGTCTGGAGTTGCTCCCTGCAGCTCCAGACCGGGTGGCAGCTGGGCAGACATCTTCAAGTCAGTGTCTTCAACCAGCTCCTGGGAGGCCTGCTTTCCTGTTCCCTCCCTTTCCAGCTGACCGCTTCCACCTTCGGGCTTCTCATTTGGCTCTGAAGACAAGGCAAACTGGTCTCTGTGGGGAGAGAAGAGACCTCAGGAGGGGCCGCTTGTGCCTGGGACCACTGCTAGGAGGGAATGGGGACACTCACCTGGCAACACCCGTGTCCTCAGCCAGGACTATGGGCTTAAAGTGAGTGGCCTCAGAGGTGAAGGCCGCCGGCAGCTCGCAGGCTTCTTTGCAGCAGTGGGGTAGACTAGGCACAGGCCCTGGGACAGCGACAAACTTGGTATCACTGCTGACCTGCAGGAAGCCTGGGGACAGTAGGCAGTTGGGGCCAGGAGAAGGAGCAGTGGGCCTTTGAGTGACCCTACATGTAAGATCCCATAGCCGGGTACTACATATGTCCATAGGCAGTTCTATGTCAAGCTTAGCCCTGCAGCCTAAAGGTGCATGTATGGGTGTGTGTGTGTGTGTGTGTGTGTGTGTGTGTGTGTGTGTGTGTGTGTGAGAGAGAGAGAGAGAGAGAGAGAGAGAGAGAGAGAGAGACGACACCTGGGACAAGCTATAGCGAGGAGACAGGGCCATAGCCAGGAGGCTGCGATGCTGCTATAATAAGGTGGGGTCTCTTATTTACTGGCTTAGAGATGATGAAGACTGGGGAAGGAAGGTTGGGACTGACTGCAAAGAGTAGCTGCAGATGGCAGTGAGGGAGGGTAGGGCTCAGGCCAAGGGCAGACAGCACGCTCTGACCTGACCATCCCGCCTTATGGGTGAAATGTGTTGTAAGTGTCCACTCGGCAGGACTATGATGGAGGACAGGGGTCAGCTGCGGCTAAGGGATACAGGGGCCAATGAGTGGGAAGGCTTGGGCAGGCCCACCTGGACTGCTCTCAGGAGCAGGCTCCACGGGAGGTTTCAGTTCAGCCACGGAGAAGGCGTTTTGGAGACTGATGGTCTCTTCCTCTGGGTGAACCTGGGGTGGAAGGTCATAAGTGGTCAGTTGGGGCCAACTGGGGCTGAGGAGGTATAGTACAGATGTATGCTTTACAGTCACCAGACACAGCCTCCAGGCTAGTTCAAGGAGGTTTCTGTGGCGTGGGGGAGCTGGCACAGGCAGAGTCAGAGCCATGGGGCCCCTTCAGTGAAGCTTTGGTAGGTTTCTAGGGAATGTTGAAGATAGTGGACACACCAACCCCCAAAGCCTGCCAGAGAGCCCAGTGTTCCTGCCCACTACCTGTAATCCTCAGGATGGGACCCCTTCTGGATCCTCCTCCCTGTTAGGGGATTACAGATTCCTATGTAAAGGTTGTGGGGGGGACCAGAGAGGAGACAGTCTTCCTGAGAAAGTGCATGCACTGTGCAGTGGTTGGCATCATATCTCGGCAGGGGCTGCTGGGAAGGCAGTTGGCTAGTCACTGCCTCTTCCCTAGATTTCCCCAAAGTCTACAAAGCAGCTAGAGATAAGCAGGGCCCTGTGGGAGCAAGCAACAGCATGGCAGAGTTCATGTGAGTTTTGGGAAGCATTGTCTTGCCTTGCAGGTGGACGCCCGCAGGTGGGCTAGAATCTTGCTGCTGTCCATGCCTCGTTGAAGGAGGTAGCTGCTGCACACCTGAAATAAAGGCGACATTCCTCCAGGATAGCCCAGCAGAGTAGGCATTGGCTCTGTTGCACCTGCTCTGTTTTTCCTGATACCGTAGGGAGCATTTGTGACGGAGACCCTTGGCGCTTTTCTGCATAATCCTAGTCCTGGGCAGCCTGGTGTCTAGATTTCCTGTCATAGCTCTAAATAAAACTGAAGAGCTGGAGTCTCAGATAACAGGGGCTCAGAGGGTGCCATGGGCTGCCTGGTATTGGGGAGTTGAGAGGCAGGCACTGGGAAGGAGGGTCACAGCAGGACTGGATCAGGATTATGTACAAGATGTGGCAATCCTTCACATGCTGCCTACAAGGGTGAGAGGCATTCTGTAGATAACTGGTTATCAGCTTCAGCATCACAGGCTGAGGCCACGAACCTACTATCCCCCAACCTAACCCTTGAAACTTTGAGTAGGCCTGACCATAGTGCAATTACCTTGATGGCCTCGGCTGCAGATGGCCGTTCTGAAGCATGGCGCCTGGCCATATCCAGAAGGAGTGTCTTGAGCCTGCGTGGCAAGGCCAGTTTGTGATCTCGGGGTACACTGAACTTAGCTGCTGTCCAGAGAACTGCAGCCACACAGTACACAGACGCCTGGACGGTGGGGAGACAGAGGAGGAGAAAGAGGTCATAACAGTGGGGGCAGGGGAGACCACCAGGCCTGACTGTCCCCACCCCATAATACAGTCCCTCAGATCTGTAGCCTGCTCAGTGCCTGGGTCTCCTCCTTGGCTAGATACCAGGAAGCCAGGGTCACAGCCTAGGAGAATCTATGTGTTTAACAGCACCAGGTCCCCTCCCCCATTCTGTTTGGTTTTTAGACACTGCAAAAGACTCCAGTAGGGCTTGCCGTCTCCTTCCTCATGAGGTCAAAAACTCAATAGTTTGAAAGCCAGTTTCTAATCTATCACCCAGAACCTGCCCAGCTGGGACTTCTTGCCAATTAACAGTGTGCCGCCAAATGCTTAAGAACTAACTCTGAGTAGACAGCCCTCTGGCTCACAGAGCAGTCACGGTCTCTCGGTTAGAGGGGTGCAATTCACAGGGTTTAAGATGTTCTCTTTGTTAGGCCAATGGCTCATACTGAGTGTTCTCCTCAGTTTCTACTCAGCTACATCATCAATAGCAGCATTTGGCAAATGCATGCTTCCTCGCATGTGCCTGGGATATTTTCTTTGATCTTATTAAATTTTTTTTTGAGTCAGTGTTTCTTTGTGCAGCCCTGGCTGTCCAGTAACTTGCTCTGTAGACCAGGCTGGCCTTGAACTCACAGAGAGCCGTCTGCCTCTGCTTCCAGAGTGCTGGGCTTAAAAACGTGTGCCACCCCACCCCCTTCTTTGATCTTGATAGGTGAAATCAGAGCAAAGCCTAACAGTGGATAGAGGCATGCACCTTTAGTCCTGACACTTTGGAGGTTGAAGAAGGTAGATTTCAGAGAATTTGAAAACAGCCTGGGCTACTCAATTTCAAAATAATCAACTAAAACCAAAACTCTGGGTAGAAGATTACTTTTTTTTTTTTTTAGCTCCTGATTTTATTAGCCATTTTATCATTGCTGCGATCAACACCTGAGAAAAACAAGATAAAGGGACATTGTCCATGTCTGACATCACTAACATCCCAGGTTTCCTGTCAGGGACACGCCTTGGCCTTGCTTTCCTTTGAAGTCTTCCCTTTGAGCCTCCAGGGCTCTTGTAACTCCTTCACTCTCACCAAAAACAAAACAAAACAAAACAAGAAAAACACAACAACACTCCGCGGAGGATGCCAGGCATGCTGTCTGCTGGAGCAGTAGCCACTTGGACCATGGCTATAAGAGTGTCTGAGAGTCTTTTCCAAGGCTGAGCTCAGTGAAAGGAGCACCAGGGAAACACTTTTCCAAGCTCATCTTTGCCAGCAGGTCACCCTGAAACAACACTCTTTACTGGCGAGGATAAAAGCCTTTACAATTGGTCCCCGTGGGTGGAATCCAGCCATTCCTGAGGTTCCCTCCAGGCATCTTCCCCATTGTCCCAGCTCAAAGTATTTGTCTTCTTGTTAATGGTTGTAGTCCGAATCCAGCCATTCCTGAGGTTCCCTCCAGGCATCTTCCCCATTGTCCCAGCTCAAAGTATTTGTCTTCTTGTTAATGGTTGTAGTCCGTTCAGCAATCTCTTGCCTTGGCCCCCACTTTCCAGATGCTTCTGTTAGGGGCAAACTGCAATTCCACTCTACTTTTTGATCCCAAGTCTCACTGTAAATTCTAGTGAAAATCAGTCTCAGCGAGAATCATGCCAGAACCTAAACTATGTGGTATCTTGAAACTTCCCCCATAAAAGTAATTAGTCCACCACTTTTGAATTTAGTCTCTTACCGAAGTGATTTGCCAGAATGGATCACAAGCAGCTTCCAGCCCAGTTCCCAGTAAGGTCTTCTCCACTTAAAATCACGTGCGCCCAGCCTTTTATGGTGGTATTTCTATCTTTTAAATTAACTTCCTTCCCCTCCCCTCCCCCACCTCCTTTCTTTTTCTTTTCTTTTTTTCTTTTTTCTTTTTTTAAACTTTTTACAGACAGGGTTTCTCTGAGTAGCCCTGGCTGTCCTGGAGCTCACTCTGTAGACCAAGCTGGTCTGGAACTCCAGCATCCGCCTGCCTCTGCCCTGGAATGCTGGGATTAAAGGCGCCACCTCTGTCCCACTCCTGTATTGAACTTTCACCAGAAACCGTAGTTTCTGTGCTTTTATTTTGCCCTTTGAGCTCTGCTTACAGCTTTTGAGGGCTTCTCTAGTCGGCCTCATTCAATGTTTCCAAATTTCCACAAACCAAGTCCCAGGACTTTCGAACCACTTTTCCAGGCAGCCAGAACAGTCACCCTCATCTCTGGCACCAGATAATGTTTATATTATTTACTTTAGAAATTTTATGTGTATGGGTTTTGTTGATTTTGCCTATGCACCGTGAGAGTGCAGTGCTTGCTCTCAGAGGCCAGCAGATATCAGGGCTCCTGGGACTAGAGTTACAGACGGTTGTGAGCTGCCATGTGGATGCTAGGAATTGAACACAGGTCTGTAGAAGAGCAGCCTGTGTGCTTAACCTGAGGCATCTCTCCAGCCTGCACCAGTTTTTTTGTTTGTTTTGCTTTTTGTTTTTTAAAGTTACAATGATAAAATAAGTACTTAATATGTACAACTTTGGTGGGTTTTTTTGTTTATTTGTTTGTTTTTCGAGATAGGGTTTCTCTGTGTAGCTTTGGAGCCTGTCCTGGAACTAGCTCTTGTAGAGCAGGCTGACCTCGAACTCACAGAGATCTGCCTGCCTCTGCCTCCTGTGTGCTGGGATTAAAGGTGTGCACCACTAGGGCCCAACTTGACACACACAACTTAAAGGAGGTGTTAGTCCGCCATGGCAGGGGGGTAATGTGGGGGCAAGACAGTCCTATTATAGTGGCCAGGAAAAAGTATGGGTGGGGCAGAGGGTGGTACAGCCCCCCCCCCTCGTGTCTCCAGTAAGGACTTACTTCCCCAGTTAGACTCCACCCCTGAAAGCTTCCAGGACCTCTCCAAACAGCACCTCCCTCCCCCACAAGTGTTTTAACACACCAGCCTGTGGGAGACAGTTCATATTCAAACCATAATAGCCTGGCTGATAAACAAAATAGTAGCTGAGCCACAATGTGTGCATTTGTAATTCCCCTGATCCAAATATTCTTACACAGCCAACCTCTAGCTTCCACGGATTCACTAATGCACAACCACCATATTGCAGACACTCAGGGTACAGATGGCCCAAGAGCAAAATCCACATCCACCTGAAGCCACGTGATTGGGAAATTGCCAGTTCAGTTTTCACTGAAGTTTTTCTTTTTTTTTAAATTTATTTATTTATTTATTATGTATACAGTGATCTGCCTGCATGTATCCCTGCAGGCCAGAAGAGGGCACCAAATCTCATTGCAGATGGTTGTGAGCCACCATGTGGTTGCTGGGACTTGAACTCAGGACCTTTGGAAGAGCAGGCAGAGCTCTTAACCACTGAGCCATCTCTCCAGCCCCACTGAAGTTTTTCTTAAATGAAGCCTTCTTTTGACATTTAAAATATTTATGTGTATGAGTGTTTTACCTGCATGTGTGTATGTATACCACATGAATGTCTGATGCCTTCTGAGGCCAGAAGAGGGCACTGAATCCCCTGGAACTGGAGTTACAGGTGGTTGTGAGCTGCCATTGGAGTGCTTGGAATTAAACCCGGGTCCTTTGCAAGGCCGGCCAGTGCTCTTAACTGCTAAGGCATCTCTCTACCCTTCATAATTATTTTTGAATGTTTATCTTATATCCTGTGACCTTGCAGAATTCACTTCTAAGTTTTAGGATGGTTTGTTTGTATGGTAGATTCCTTGGAATTCTACATAAACAACCCCATCTATAGTCTTATTTCTTCAGCCTAAGTTTTTGTGCTTTTATTTTAGAATTGTGTGTGTGTGGTATTTGCTTACATAAGTGCAGTGCCTAAGAAAGTCACAAGAGGTCACCAGATGGAGTTACAGGAGCCACCTGCTGTGGCTGCTGGGAATAAATCTCTGATCCTCTGCAGCGCACACTCTGAACCACTGAGCCATCACAGAATCCCTGGATTCAGGGGCTTGAACTTGGACGGTTAGGCTTGCTCAGCAAGTGCTTTTACCCATGGAACCATCCTGCCAGCTCAGTGCTGCTTAGAAGCACAGCACTGCTACTGCCTATGATCCATTTTTAGTTCTCTTTTTTCCCTAGGAGGCTTTTTTTTTTCCAAATAATCTATTTTATGTGCATTGGTGTGAAGGTATCAGATCCCCTGGAACTGGAGTTACAGACAGTTGTGAGCTGCCATATAGGTGCTGGGAACTGAACCCAAGTCCTCTGGAAAAGCAGCCAGTGCTCTTAACCACTGAACCATCTCTCTCCAGTCATAGGAGAGAATTTTGATACAAATGTGCTGGCAGAAGATTCTAGGTGAAAGGTCATCCGGAAGGAACTCGCTGCCATTTGAACTGTTTCCCCCATGCATAGATAAACTGTTTCTCTTTTGATTTCAGCTTTCAGAGGTTTTACTATAACTTGGTGTTGGTTTCTTCAGGTTTACCCCCCTTTTCTTTCCCATTTCTTGAATCTGTATTGCTATAATTGCATAGTTTTCATTCATCACTTGCTTACTCTTCTGTCTCACCCACCGTTTTCTTTCCTTCCAGAATTCTGATGACACGAATGTTTTATTTTCTAGGACAAGCTCCTCAGGCATGTTCAACTTTTGGTCTCGTGTCTTTTTCTTGTCCAAATATCTATGGTTCTAGCTCCCCCGCAGCTGTCGTGGGTGGATCCTGAGCATCAGTAGCCAAGGCCTATGTACCTCGGTTGCTCTCAGTCTCAACTGGTCAATGGGCCCCAAGTGGGTTGCATAAGCAGCAGGAGCCAGCAGGGCGTCTGAAGTCACCTTGCTTTTTCCTGGCCCTCTGGCTAGAAAGCCTGGCCTCGGGGAGGCTCTGTTTGCCTCTGCGGAGTTTCCCAGGGGCCATTTCTCTAGCAGAGGTCCAGCACGTGAGGATGAAAAACCACTGGGCTTGCTCTGCCCTCTCTGGTGTCACCCCGTTCTCTCACTCCTTCCGCCCAAAACCTTTCCTCCTTGCCCCTCAAAGCCCCGCCCTCTACATTGTCCCTCCCTCTCCCCTCTAGCAATCTGGCCCCTGCCCTGCCGAGTACCAGGTGAGCCAAAGCCAGGAGGATCAGCTAACCTGGTCCCCAGGGTGGTGGTTTGCACCAGGTTCTGAGTGTAATTTAGCTAATTTCTTTTAAAAAATATTTACAAACGCCTATTAGTCTGTTAATGGTGGCGGGGTCTAGGCCCTCGGGATAGGTGTGTCTCCCGCCCAAGGTTCCAAGGCACATCATTAACTTTCAGAGGACTGCAGTGAACGTCGCTCCAGCAGTCCCACACGCGAGGTGGGTGTCGCGTTTGGGCCATCAGGCACCGCGACCGACTGGGCAGAGGGCGTGGATGGCGCGAGAGGTGATGCGCTTACCTTCTCTGTCACCAGTTTCTCTTCAGACACCTCGGGAGCCAGGAAGAGTGAGTTGTAGGAGCCTAGAAGAGCAACCACAGTTTGGTTTTCCTTCCCACTTTAGTAGACAGCTCTGGTGCTCCGCCCCCCCCCCCCCCCCGCAGAGTGGCCCGTGTGTACCATTGGCAGGGGGTGGTCCGAAGAGCACAGTCCCGTCCTCAGTCACCAGCACGTTGTCCAGGCACAGGCGAGCTGCAACAGAGCAGATCAAGGATGCAGCTGCATGTGGGCAGCTCCCTCGCCAGCATCAGGGGCCTCCGGGACACAGAGAGATCCCAGAGAGACCTGTCAAGACTGGACAGGCACCGGAGGGCCTTTCATTTTAACAGGCAGAGAGTTTCCTGGGAACACTGTTGGGGCATATCACCCTCATCACGTTAAGAATAAACAGGAGGGTGGGTGGGGACATGGCCCACACTGCTCTGCCCTTGGGAATGGCTGGATGAGGGAGGTTAGGCTTTTCAAATTCTCCAGATTCATGGTTGAGAGGCAGCTTAACATCAGATTGTCCCTGGACAATATTTCTCTGAGGATGGCAACCTGGTCCCCTCAGGTGCTACCTCCATTGCTGTCCATGGCACCTTGAGAGCACAGATGGACTGTCCATTTATCTGGCTCTTCAGCAGGGTTGAACATGCAGGGTCACACACTAGCGTAACATCTTGAGCCCTTCCCTCACTCCTGGCGGGGAGGGAGGTCATTGGCTTTAGGACCACATTTTAGACAATTGTCTCCACTGTCCCTATTTGTGCCAAGACCCAGGTGCTTCTCCTAGGGTGTGTTGCTGGAGCAAACCGAATCATTGCCTCTGGCACACAGCATTGATTTTGCTACTCCCCTCTCTCCCTCCCCAGCTTTCAGGCCCAGGGCTCAGGCGGAGCAGGATGACGCATCACCTGGGTGCTCCGTGTGCGTCTGTAGAGTCCTAAGGCAGGAGAGGCACAGTGCCCACAGCTCGTACTCTCGGAAGGGCCGGCCTAGCTTAGACAGAAGGTCCTGCAGGGAGAGGCTCTGTGGAAGAGATGGGTCACATAAGAACACTCAGTGCACTTGGTGCCAGGGAAGGGTTTCCATGGAGGGTGACAGGTGAATAGTGGTTCCGTTTCCACATGCAGCTTCCCCTGTGCAAGGGGCTGGAAAAATGCTCCAGATTCAAAACAGGCGTGGGCGAGTGCGTGGAGAAACTGGAGCCCTCACCCATGAAGTGGTACAGCTGCCATGGGAAAAGATGGCAGTTCTTAGAGAAAGTACAGGGAATCACCCTAAGGTCCAACAATTGCACTTTTGGGTTACCCCAAGACCTGAAAGTAAACTGAGGTGGACAACTGTCTTCCCAGGTTCAAGGCAGCACCATTCACCAGATCCAAAAAAGGGAAGCGGCTCAAATATCCACGGATGGATGAATGGATAAAGAAATGTGGTTCAGGGGCTGGAGAGATGGCTCCGTGGTTAAGGTCATTTGATGCTCTTGTAGAGGATCTTTGAATTCCCATCACCTACACAGCAGCTCACAGTCATACATGCAGGCAAAACATCCGTACACATAAATTAAAATAAAGTTTAAAAAAAGAGAGAAGAAATGTGGTCCATCCATGGGACAGAATATTGTATAGTATTGCTCAAGCTTTAAAAGGAAGAGATTTACTTCCCTGTGTGTGTGTTTGTGTGTGTGTGTGTATGTGAACATGTTTGGTGTGTGTGTGAGTGTGTGTGTGTATTAAAATACATAGCATAAAACTTAATGTTTTCACTATTTCTAAGGGCATGGCCCAGGTCAATAGAACATTCAGGAGCTGGGTGTGGTGGCACCTGTAATCCCAGCATTTGAGACCTGAAGTTAGGGGCTGGAGAGATGGCTCAGAGGTTAAGAACACTGACTGTTCTTCCAGAGGTCCTAAGTTCAATTCCCAGCAACCACATGCTGGCTCACAACCATCTACAATGAGATCTGGTGCCCTCTTCTGGCCTGCAGGCACACATGGAAGCAGAACACTGTACATAATAAATAAAATATTTAAAAAAAAACAAAAGAAAGAAATGAAGTCAGGAGGACCAAGAACCCAAGCCCATTCTTGGCTCCATAGTGAGTTCCAGTACTGTCTGGGCACCATGAGAAAATCCTGCAGTGTTGATTATTGGTGGATCTTCAGAAACAAGCTAGATAACAGAATCTGTTGGAGCTCACACACAAGGTAGTATTTGTATGATTATAGAAGGCGATCAGGCTATGCAGAGGGATGGAGGGGAGTCAGTGTTTGTGGGAGGCAGAGCTCAGGTGCAGAAAGTGGAAAACCTCTGGAGCAGTGGTTCTCAGTCTTCCTAATGCTGTGACCCTTTAATGCAGTTCCTCATGTTGTGGTGACCTCCCAACCATACAATTATTTCATTGCTACTTCATAACTGTAATTTTGCTACTGTTATGAATCGTAATGTAAGTATCCGTGTTTTCCAATGGTCTTAGGTGACTCCTATGAAAGGGTCCTTTGACCTCTCCAAAAGGGGTCGTGACCCCCAGGATGAGAAAGGCTGCTCTGGAGACAGTGAGATGTGAATGTCTTTAATACACTGGGCCATGCACTTAGAGGTGGTTGAGATAGTAAGTTTGTGTTGGTGTGTATTTTAACACATCTTCAAGTAAAAAGAACTAACGGGGCCTAGAAGATAGCTCCTGCCTGGAGAGGCTACCTGGAGGTCTGGGCACAAGGTCACCACAGAAGACTACATGTTAGCAGACGCTTTCAGAAGGTGTCACCTCCACCTGAGGTGCTATCCACTGGCACTGTGCACAGGAAGGGTCGATACATTAGGCAATTCAGTCCTGTGGTTCTCCGCTTACCAGCTCATCTGTTCTGCTTTTGGTAGTGCCCTGTATCCTGGGGTGGGAGCAATGAGCCTTGAAGCTGAGGTGAGGGCTCCCTGCTCTGGGCCATCCCTATGCGGGAGTCTGAGATTTAGAGGGTTTACTCTGGGTTTACTCTGTCTGAGGCAGGTTGACCAGATGGTTAAGGTGAAAGCCAGGCTTACTGATCTATTCTGTTCTCTTCCAAGTTAGAGACCTCAACTTTTTCCCTTGGCAGTGCATTCTCCACCCCAGGCTGCCCAGCTACCCAGGCCTATGTAGAAGATGGTGTGGTCAGGTGGCTGTGCCCTGTGGAGAAATGCTGGCGACTGAGCATATATGAACGTCACAGGCCCAGACAGCACCCATCATCTGCATCACCGACCCTACACCAGACATCTCTTTAAGTAACCACACTCCCCGTAGGGATTCTTCAAGTTCTCATCAGTGTACAACTGATAATATACACCCACAGAATCACCTGCCTCACACACTCTCCTTTGGGGCAACACAGCCTGATGAGAAATAGGGCTGATGGTTCTAGATAGACAAATGTATGCTGGGCCACTGGCTCAGGTGTCCTCACTCTGAGAAACACATGGGGACACAAGGCTTTGAGGAACCCATTGAAAAACCAGTGGGGGGAGGTAGCTGGGTGGTGGTGGCGCACGCCTTTAATCTCAGCACTTGGGAGGCAGAGGCAGGTGGATCTCTGTGAGCTTGAGGCCAGCCTGGTCTACAAGAGCTAGTTCCAGGACAGGTTCCAAAGCTGCAGAGAAACCTTGTCTTGGAAAACAAAGAAAGAAACAAGAAAAACCAAGGGGGGAGGGGGAACACATTCAGTGCTGTGGTCTGTGTCTGACCTGCAGACCCACACACTAGAATTTCATCCTGCTGTGGATATGAAGCTCATGGGACCTAGTCTGAGGTAAAGGCTTAGGAAGTGATTGGCCCTTGAAGCAGCATTACTAGAAGCTGTCTACTTCTATCGGGGAAGATAACGAACCACGGGGATGTACCTATACATGGGTGGATCGGGGCTGAGGAAGTTGGTTCTTTCTAGGGTGTCCTGAGGTGAACTTGTACAGCTAGAAAGACCACAGGGAGAGGTTCTGGCCTGGGGATCCATGCCTGGGGTGACATCCAGCCCTTCCCACACGTTGCACGTGAAGTTCTCTTCAAAAATAGGGAATCCAAAAGACACTATTATTGGTCAAGAGTGAAGGCAGGGTGGGGCAGGTCCTGTGTGAGCTGCACATCCAGGCCTAGGACAAGCAGCCTTTGACCCCTCTTACTTCACGTACCTGTTCTGTGGCTGCACTTTCCATCTGTCCGGATCCTTCTGGAATCTCCTCTTCACTCCTAGATGTTTGGCTTTCATGGTCTGAATCTCCAGGGTCTACAGGGCAGGGCAAAGGTTTGTGTTCTACAGGTCCCCAGCTAGGAGATGAAGCCTCCAATTGCCCTGAGGCTCCAGGACTCCTATGCGGATCGCGCCCTGCACTTGGTGACTTCTCCAGCTGGACTCCAGACTCCTCCTGCTCTGGCCAAAGTCTGCTTTTGGACTGTGCCTTAAAGCCAGAAAGGCCATTTTTCCCCTCCAGGAAGAGCTTTCTGGGGTCTGGGGGAAAGAACTCAGATATGGTCAGCTGGTTTCTTGAGCTGGTCAGTGACAGGCAGAGGGTGCTGGCCTCTGTGCTTTCCTGCAGTAGCCTAGGAAATGTCTGAGCCTTTTTCAGCCGGCTTCGCCTGAGGATGTCTTTGTCCAGCTCACCCAGGGGGCACCTGGCATCCAGGACAAGGTTGGCCAGCCCTTCTTGTCCTGGGCTTTCACCATTTCTCATGGTGGCTGACAGTGGTTTGGGGGAGGGGGCTCTGGGACCCTGGCCGGCCTCCTGCTCTGTATCTCTGGAGGCTGGAGGCGGGAGTAGGCCCCTTGGTGAGGACAGTGCCTCTGGATCAGTGCTGAAGTCTCCTGGCATCTTCTTGGGCCCCACATTTCTTGGAGAAGGTCTTCCCTTCCATGTGTTCTCGCTGAGGTCTGAACAGAAGGCAGGATATGGTTACTGCAGGGAAGTTTTGATCAGGAGTCTGTGCTAGGGTGGTACCCTGAGAGCCACCCCTGACCCTGTCCTACTCATTACCACAGACCCCTCCCTGGGCAGGCTTACCTGTCCTGTACCCCAGATTCCCACTCCTCCCCTCATCATAGGCTCCAGAGGTCCCCAGGATCTACAGTCACACGAGTCAGCCAGTTACAGTCTCTGAATTGAGGCTTCCAGGTCTCCCTCTTGACTGAGCTTCCCAGGGGATCAGCTCTTGCCATCTAATTACTTTATCCCAAAGCTCCTCACTTTTCTATTGTGATTACACCAGCCACTCCCTCAGGGGAGAAATGAAGTCTGGTGGCAGGCATAGGGCACACTCTTCTACACACATGACATGTAGTGCAGTCTGGCACACATGCTATGGCACACACACACACACACACACACACACACACTGTGGCACAAAGCTGCATACATGCCACAGAGACTCTGCTGACTGTTTTACTCAATCTTCTGTCTATGGCTTTGCACTCAGAAGTTACCCTCTACTGTTGCTGGGGTGACGCTGGTAGTTATTAGGGCTGCAGCATTACAAACACTGCTGCTTGCTTGTCAGGGAGGACCCTCCAGCCACTCTGAGGCTCTGGGTGGTTGTGGAGGCCAGCATGATCCTGAGGCTATGATAAGTTCCAGATGAACTGCAACAGCTTTGCATGTAGACAAGGCTGGCTGGAGTCACTAAGCCCGAGTTTGAAAATGCCAGTGTGTGCCCAGATTGTACATGTGCACATGTATGTGGTGTGCACGTGAACGTGGATGTGTAGACCAGTGTGCACACTTACACTGGAGTGTGTAGTATCAACAGGCATTTGTGTATTTATATATGCAATGGTATAAACATGCGAGCGTGTTTGCATGGGATACACATGTGCTGGATTTGAACAAGTGTGCGACTGTGAGTGTGGTATTTATATGGCATATGTGAACATGTGAACATGAGTAAGGGTGCATGTTTCTATATGTGCATACTGTGTGCTTACTTCTGTGGGTGGCTGTGTAGGTGTATATGCGTCCCTGTGCACATGTATGAATGTATATGTACGCATGTATACATGGGTAGGCATAGACGTGTAGGTGGTAGCGCTTACCCTGGAATGCTCCGAAGGACTCAATGGAGAGCACCCTTCTTCCGATGGCTGAGAGACTGCGGCACAGGCGGCATGAGGACGCAGGCTGCATCTTCTCCTCGCACAGTGCTATAATGCTCTGCGGGTACCAGGGTGCCTCTCAGGTGTGCAGCTCACCACGAAGGAGGCCTATCCTCCTAAGACCCACCCAACCACACAGCTCTGGGATGGCACCCATTACCCCCAGACCAGGCCACCTGTTTCCACATGCACTTTCTGGTGCATTAAAAAACAAACAAAAAACAGCAAGACATACATCCTGGCAGAAAAAGAAGATTCTGTTCTGTCCCTGATAGTCTTTATTAGAAAATGTATAGCAAAAAACCGGCTTCTGTTTCAACAGAAGCAGTGCCTCCAGAGTCTAGCCAAGGAGCCTGGCTGAGGCTGCAGGGTCTGGGCTGTCTGTGTGTGTGCAGCCTGCATGTCCAGCTGGGAGCTTACCTCCAGGTCTGGCCGGTCCCTGGGGTCTTCTGCCTGCATCTGGCTCAGCAGTCCCTCCAGGTCTGGGCTCAGCCTGGGCTCTAGCTCTGGTTCCACCACAAACTCCAAGGCAGCCTTCAGTGTGGCCCCCAGGGAGTAGATGTGAGCCTGTGGTACCAAGGAGTGTTAGAACCTGCCCTGCCCTGCAAGTGACTGCCTTCCCCTGCCAAGACCAGCAAGTCTGCCGTTCCTGTGGTCGGTATGCTTCCTGGGACTGCTGCCGAAGGCATAGAAATCCTGTTCTCCCCAGCTACCTATTTTGCCTTAGGCGTTCTTCACAAACAGGAAGTGAGCAGGAGGAAAGAAGAGTTTCCTTTAGGTTTGAAAGTTGGCATTGTCTGGTGTGTGCTCAGGAGAGTGAAGGCGGGTTCTGTACAAGGCTGGGATACCAGGTGTGTGGAAGGCCCCCATAGGTAGGTGTGTGTGCGTGTGTGCAGGCGGGCGGAGAAATCAATGTTATTCAAGAAAGACTAGCTTCCCTTTCAATCTGTTTACAAAATAAAATCATGATATGTAATCAGAATCTTTATTTATTTTTAAACTTTTAATTCACAAATAACCATCTATATTTAAGGGGACGATAAGATGTCTCAATGTATGCTCATTGTGTTGACTTACCTGGTTTTTCTATTTCTTAAAAATCCTGCTGTCATAATAACTGGATTCCTGTAGGTTTTGTTACTATTATAAATGGTGCACTGAAGTTACATTTCTATCTTGAAACTATCGATACAAAGGAATCCATTTACTTTGGGCTGTATGCTGGTTTCATACATTGAAAGTCTTTTGTTCTTTTAGGCCCAAGTCCTGTGTGCACCTGCTCTGGATTCAGCCCATGCTGTGTGCACTCCGCTCTGGGTCATTGTCTGCTGCACTCTTAGCCGGTGCTGGGATCCTAACGGCGCTGACCAACATTGCCTTTCCAGCCCTGATAACCCGTTGCATTCTGTGAGGGGAACATGGGTGAGGAGAGGGGACGGTAGACCTGCCTGTCCTGTCCAGTGAGTTTCAGCCTCCTTATCTTTTAAGAGGTAGTATTCACTCACTACCCTGACACCTTCCCGACTCCTTGTTCCCCTTGAACTCATCCTGCAGTCTGTAGCCTGAAGTCTACCTGCTCTCAGAGGCCTCCAACCCCTTGATGAAAGCCAGGATCCTTGTTTCATCTCAGCTTTGCTCACAGGTCCCTGACTCATAGTCTCTCATCTTCATGGTCCTCTGTGTGGACTGTGGTCTCAAGCAAATGACAGGTGACAGGACTGAGCCATCCTGGCTGGTACCACAGGAGCCCGTGAGAGTGACAAGGGCAAGAAAATGGCCTGTGCATGTGGAGGAGGGGACAGTGCAGAGCCTGGGGGATTGTTAACTTTTGGAAGCTAGGCAGCCTGAAGGGGTTTTGGATAAGGGGGTTGGCCATACTCTGTTCTGAGAAGACTGGCCACAGCAAGCCCGGGAGATTCTAGAACATGTATTGGGGAGTTGGTCTCAGCAGAAGAAGAGAGAATCAGAAGGGGTGGTTAGATGGTGTTTGGAACACGGACAGTCCAGGGTGGATACCCGGATAAGAGGGAGCACTGGGGTGGGGGAATGGATGCTTCATGCTGTCTGGTCTCTGTGGGGAGAACGTGGAGAGGAGTGAGAGGAACCATTCTGTAGTGAGAAAAGATCCAGGTCAGGAGGAGAAAGGAGTAGGGTCTGGGTCTGGATGGATAACAACATTGATGGTGGAGCAGAGCTATTGTTGTGGGTCAGCAAGTGACAGGGGCGAGCAGGTGGTCACAATGGGCAACCTCTGTCCAAAGTGAGGCCATTCTGGTGATGTCCAAAGACCCAAGGCTGACTGTGCAGCTTGGGTCTATAAGTGGCAGGCCCTGCAGAGCCAGAGAGGAACAGTGCAGAGATGAGCTGGTGTTAGAAGGTTCCAGAGTGGGTGTACCTGAGCCAGAGTGTCCAGGACACACACTTAGGCCCTGTGTTCCTGTCACTGTTTGCATCACCTAAACCGCTTAGGACTTCTGGCAGTCCCCCGCAAAGGGCTCCAGAGCAAAGCCAGTCTGGGGGCAGAACAGAGACCCTGGGCACCTTGACTCATGCTAGGGCCATATGTCCCAGAGTGGACACGGGAACACTTCCCAGGACATGCAGAGTCTCTCCATATTCAGGGTTAGGTAGAAAGGACCGACGGTTCTGTGTCTAGAGCATAAGGGAGTCGCTGACCATCCAGGGAACTGAAGCAGCTCAGAGACCTGGGGCCCCTCTCTGACACACACCTTCCAGCCTCCTGTTTCCACCCTGGCTAACCACACTGGTGTTCTGCAGTCAACCCACTGGAAATCCTCTCCCCACAAGGCTCAGCTCCCAGGGGAGCCCCTCTTCAGGATCCTCAGGGTTCAGTGGCCACTTGCTCTGCAACCATGGGAACACGCCACCCTTACAGCAAGAGCCCCACTCACCTTCCCTAGAGGCAGATTTCAGTGCACTTCGATGGCTACTAGGGTAAATATGTAGGTAAGTAAATAAATAAATGAAAGCAGAATGGATGCCACAGAAGATCCGGACAATGGATGAATGAGCCTGTGCTACATGGAAAAGGCTGCCTCCTGACCAAGGAACATGAGGAGTCACAGAATAAAGGAAACCTGCACACACTCTCTCTGGTAGGCATGCAGGGGACATTGCTTCAGCCACAGCCGGACTGGGCCAGAAAGTCAAAGGAGAAAGACAAAGATGCATGAAAAAGTCCCAGTGTGTTCAGAAATACGAAATGATTATAGAGAATGAATGCTTTCCAGTGACTACACTCTCATGGCAATTCGCACCAGCCCTGCTGAGTCCAGCCACAGGAAGCAGGAGAACAAGATGAGATCAATATCTCTGTTCCGTGTGGTTGGACAGTCACCATGCGTGTGGTGGCGCCAGTTTCTCATTGTGATGACTCCCTTTGGCTACTGATTGCAGAGATCTCAGCTTTTGAAAAGTTGTGGGTTTGTATACATGTGTGCCTTCTGTGTTTGTGTCTTCCTAAAAAAGGAAACCCAACCTATTCACATAGCCGAATAACTCTTGTACTGAACTAAAAAAAAAAAAACCAAAAAACAAAAAACCCAGAAGCAAACATGACGTGACAAAGCTCCCAGCCGGAAACAAAGAGGATGGAGGTGGATGGGCACGTTCCCCCTGAAGTGAAGGAGCAGCCATTGAATTCAAAGTGAACAAAAGGAAAGAGAGAATCAACCAGGGGACGCAGAGGATGTTCTGGAAGAACCAACAAGGTAAACAGCCTCTGGTTAGCCTGGCAGCAGAAAGAAAGAGAAACCGAAGAAGAGCGTACAGTGCATGGGAATAGGAAGTTTGCAGACATCACAAGATGCACAAGGTATCACCTGCACCTGCGGTGCATATTAGGCGCATGTTTTCTTCTGCTGTAGTTAAAAAAAAAAACTATTGTGGCAAAACAAGGGCAGTGCTATAACTATTAAAAATTGATGTAGTTCGAAATCATTCACAAAGGAAGCCGAGGTCCTTTTCAATGAGTCTTTCCAGACTTCCAAGGCATCAGTAATATTATTCTTGTACAAACAGAACATAGAGTCAAACCCAGAGCAATCACGAAATCTGTGCTGGCCAGAAACATTTGTAGGGTGGAAAAGTACCAGCTGCCATAAAAACCCTGGAAGAGCCATAATAAGCACTGGTCAGTCAGATTCAACAGTACCTAGGAGAGACATAGCACTTGCTCAGACTAGATTTTCCTAAGTGGGCAAGGGTGATATTAGGACATAAAAGTGTACACAATGAAGGAAATTGCATGATCATTTCGAGGGGACAAAAAGAAATATTTCATAGTATAAAATATGTATTCATAGTAAACCTTGATAAGTCAGAACAGATAGGAACTCATGTGGTCAGGCCAGTGCCATCCACATGGTTAGATCAGGGTCATCAGTTCCCTGAGGCAGGATGGGTGGTCTCTGCACCAGACTAGAATCTAGATACTAGATGCTGCACTTGCTGAGGATTGGAATAGAAATAAGCTTTGTTGGGCTGGAGAGACGGCTCAGAGGTTAAGAGCACTGCCTGCTCTTCCAAAGGTCCTGAGTTCAATTCCCAGCATCGACATGGTGGTTCACAAGCACCCTAATGAGATCTGGTGCCCTCTTCTGGCCTGTAGAGACACATACAGGCAGAACTCTGTATATATAATAAATAAATAAATCCTTAAAAAAAAAGAAATAAGGTTTGTTCCTGGAGGAGGCGATATGAAACACTGCTGGTGATTTGATCAAGAGGAAAAAAATGAAAAGAACCTCTAAGTTGCTAGAAATAGTCGCAAGATTCTGCAAGATGTTTTGATATTAAAGTGGATAAAGTCAACAAAAGAACAGAAAACTGAAAATAAAAACCCAGTGGATGGTAGTTCATGTGCCTCACAGAGCTGGGAAAATGGCCAGCCATCCCCAGAAAAAGATGAAATGATTTCTATCTCATACTGGGTGAAAAAAAAATCAAACGCCACTGATTGGGCCATTATAGCATCAGAGTATATTGGACCATCACTTCGTACGCTGAAAACACACAGCTTTGGCTTGTCAGTCACAGTTTAGTGAAGCTAAGGAAACCAGGTTCCGATGGACTCAGTGTGAAGACTAGAACTTCAAAACTCTTGATGGAGAATGTCAGTGAGCATGTTTGACTTCAAGGCCAGGAAGTCTGTTAAGGATGCAGAGGAAAACGGTGGAAGGAGCTCTGGTCACTGCTACTCTGTTGCTGCTGAGAAACTGGGCAGGTGTGGTGGTGCATCAATTCACCCGTGCATTTGGGAGGTCGAGGCAGGAGGATCACTTGAATCTAGGAGTTGTGAACTATCCTGGTATGCTGGTTAGTTTTGTATCAACTTGACTCAAGCAAGAGCTATCTGAAAGAAGGGAACTTGAACTGAGAAGATGCCTCGGTAAGTTCCAGCTTGTGAGGCAGTTACTTAATTAGTGGTTGATGGGGGAGGGTCCAGTCTATCGTGGGTGGTGCTATCCTTGGGATTATGGGCTTCCGTCCTGTAACAAAGCAGGCTGGGCAAGCCATGATATGCAAGCCAGTAAGCAATACGGCTCCATGGCCTCTGCATCAGCTCCTGCTTCAGCTCCTGCCCTGTTTGAGTTCCTGTCCTGACTTCCTTCAACGATGGAAGTGTAAGCCAAATAAACCCTTTCCTCCTCAAGTTGCTTTGGTCATAGTGTTTCATCACAGCAATAGTGACCCTAACCAAACAAAACGAACAAAACAAAACAAAGAAGCTCTCTCCCACAGTGGACACATGCAGACACTGGATCCCCTGAAACTGGAGTTAGTGACGGTATTAGCCACCGTGTGGGAGCCGAGAACCATATTTGGGTCCTTTGCAAGAGCAGCAAATGCTTTTAACCACTAAGCCTTCTCTCTAGCCCCCTAGAGACATTTCTTAAGGGCAGTGAACACCCATAGCCTTTTCTGGCTCTTCCCACAAGTCACTGGTGAGACTCAGAGGTCATCTGATTTGACATTACAATAAGTGAACTCAGTACCAACCCTTACAGAGACGTCTGAGGCCACTGCTCCCAAACACCCACATGCTTTCCAGTAGCCACTAGGAATGAAAGAGGGTGCAGCGTCCACGTTCCAGCATCCCGAGTTTGCTGCGAAAATTGCTAGCCCAAGGTCATGGGCAGAGCAAATACCCACGACAGCAGGTCCCCAAGGCAGCCCCCCACTAGAGACAACCTATTACACTGAGGCCACAGGACTATGGTAACGAAGGGAACCCCAAAGATGAAGATGGCAAGACATGCAGAGTCACCACTTACTAACGCTTACCTCAAAGGTGTTTCCTGTCAGGTCAAACTCTGGGGGCACAAAGGCACCCTCGGGGTCATCTTGGAGAAAAAAAGAGAAGGCATTCTGATCTTACCCTTTGGTGAAGAAAGAATCCCACCAACCAGATCTCAGACCTTGGGAGCCTCCTGGGACAGCCATGAGGAGGCTGCATTTCCTGGAGCCTCCTTCCCTTTGCTGAGGCTGATGTCCTTAAGGAAGGCTGGTTGTAAGCATCTGAGGCAATAATACACCATTCTTGAACCAGAAAAGGTCCAAAGTGGAAGGAGAAAAGGAATTTTTCTGGGTTCTTGAAAAAGGAACCCTGGGCTCCTAACTTGAGAAAACCAAACTTTCCCTGGAAGGGGCCTATTGGGTAGCAGGTCTACCTGGCCAGTAAAGTCCTGCCTTCAGGCCCCTGCATGAACTTCCTGTAGACAGGAGTGCCAGTCTAGGGGGGAAAGTGACCCCGGCATTCTCTTCTGAGCAAGGCCTGAGTAGAGCTCAGAATCACGGCTGAGCCTTTCTCTGGCTCCCTGAGGGTGTGTGTGGCAGTCAGGATGGTGGGGCTCACGGGGGCCACCCAAACTCAACATCTCGTCTCTGTTTCTTTCTCTGTGCTGCCTTGACCAGAGGATCTCGTAAGATCCCAAAAAGGAAACCCAGGGCTCGGGCCCTCCCTTAGGGCCTCAGCTGCTTGGTGCTCACACCCAGCTTCCGGGTCCTTCCTCGACGCTGTACGCGGTATCCCCGCCCCCACCGCGCTCCCCTCTTCTCCTCACCACTGAGCTGTTCCATGAAGCACACGTTTCCACTGGTGTTGAATGCCAGGGTGTCAGGCGTGATGCACAAGGTCTGGAAGATGGCTGCGTGGGCGACACTCCGCATCGACAGGCTGCATTCTAGGCACACAGCCCAGGCCTCCTGCTCACTGAGACCTCTGTCCCGCAGGGAGAGGATGTCAGCCAGAGACACATTCTCCTGCCAAGACAGGCTTGGTGTAAGCCCACAGAGGGCTGCCCCAGAAAGGACCTAGTACTCCATGCTGAGACTAATGCCCCAGGAAGACAAGAGGACTCGTAGTGGTACTTCACTTACCGTCAGCGAAAGTGTCTTAGGTCAAGCCCTTTTTAGACAGAGTCATCCTGTTAGTCCTTGAATGTCACGGCCATGGAGCATTTGATGAAACCACCGGTGTACTGCCCGGAACAGGGACATACATTCACAAGTACGGACACTCACACTTAGCAAAAACACTCCCGTGCAGAAGATGAACACAGAAGTCAGAACCGCAAGGGATTTGTCCACCCATTGAGATGGTGTGCCCGATCTAGTGGGAGCTCAGCTGGACTGGGACTGAACGAGCATGTGATCGAAACAGACTCTCTGAATATGACTGACAATGGGGGCTGACTGAGAAGCCAATGATAATGGCACTGGGATTTGATTCTACTGCATGTACTGGCTTTTTGGATCCTAGTCAGTTTGGAGTCACACCTTCCTAGGCCTGGATGGAGGCAAGAGGGCCTTGGGCTTCCCACAGGTCAGGGTAACCTGCCCTCTCTTAGGACTGGAGGGGAAAAGAGGAGGGGGAGTGGGGAAGCGGGAGGGAAATGGGAGGAGCAGAGGAGGTGGAAATTTTGAATGGTACTATTTATAATGCAATAATAAAAAATTAAATGTGGAGAAAAAAATAAAAACTCAAGAAAAAAAAAAACTCCCGTGCAATAATACACACTGCTATATACACTACACGCCCAAGCACAGCTACAGTTGCCCACACATGCTCACACACACCTGGACTCATTCATACCAAGTTCCTAGCATCTCCTGTGTTCACGTGTTTGTGTACCAGTCACTTATAGGAGTGGGTGAGCATTTCTTTGGGAGTCGGGCTGGGGGCCGGTGTGGGCAAAGGCTGTGGATACACCTTGTCTGGGGAAGGAGGCTGATGAAGAAGAGGCAGAGCCGTGGCTTCTCCAGCTGCGGCCTTGGGACATGGGCTGCTCAAGTACAGGCAGATGACAGTTCTTAAGGGTGTCCGCGTCTAGCTGACATTGTAAGGCATCCCCATGATCACAGGTCACAGATGATAAGACAGAGTGTTAAATCAGCCAAACAAGCAACCAGCCAAATGGATGGAATCAAGAGCAGGTGGATTCTCAAGCTGCTGGCCTGAGCCTTTAGGTTCTAGGTGGGTGTTAGATCCTGCATATCCACAGGCCATTTCATTCCTGGAGCTCAAGGGGGGGCTTGTAGAGGTCACATCCCTAGACCTCCTTCTCCTGCAATAGATGCTCCCTGACTGTTAAGCTGATTTTCTAACCAGGGCTCAAGCCTGTGGTTTCTTTGTAGTACCAAGGATCCCTCAAAACTCAGGAGAGTGCAAGCTCCCAGTTTTGCCCACTGAACATGGCTGAAAAGGCACACATATACACCGCACACACATGTGTACACCATGCCTCTACATAGTCACACAGGAATGTGCGTGCACAGTGGACAATACATGGCAACATGCTTGTACATGCATATTCATGCAAGCCTGCATAGACACACACATGACGTAGTACGCAGCCTTGTAGACCCCGTGGGGCTGAGCCGTGTAGGAGAAATGAAGCCAGCTCACGACATGAGTCTGAGTCAGTCTCGGTGCCACGGCAGGGCCTGCCGGCACCCCACTGCTGCTGCTCATGCTGGCCAGCGGGTCTGCCTGCTCACAGCCATGACAGGATGTGCCGCCAGGAGAAGGCAGCCCTGCCAGACATGCTGCTTGGCCATCCCGCAGCCCACGTCACCGCCTCCTACTTAGGTCTGTTAGGAAGACACTCCTGAATGCGGGGGGAGCCCGGCCAGAGCAGCGGAAGACCTGCATCCCTCAGTGTCAGTCTGTGGTAGGGTATAAAACTCGGGAAGGCAGGAGCCCGGGGTCACTTGTATTATTCTGGGATGAACCCCATGGGCCCTGAGTCATTGCTTCTGGCCATGGTCAAGGCTTTCTCCAATGACAGGATGATCAGCACTTCCACACATGGCATCCTCAGGTCAGGGTCTGTTTCCACATCTGCAGATCCTGTTGGAGCTCTACACTAAGAGCTGAGGGACCCCAGGTCTGAATTCTGAACTCTGGGGTCACCTGCCCCTAGGACCTCCAACCGCTCCAGTTTTGCTAGGTGGGAAAAAAGACTATCTTTTGCCCAAATCTGTACCACTGGAGAGAAGCAGGGGAGAGTTTTGGCTAATGGACCAGGGACAAGGATGACAGACCAGGAGGGACCCTGTTGTTCTCCCCTGTAGATAGGAGCCCACTTTGTGGGTCTTCATTGGCTTCTTCAAGGTGTTACCTGGAGATATGGTAGCCAGTCTACCTGCCACACAGCTCAGTCCCCAGTGAAATGTTCTCAGCCAGCTGCAGGCCCCTGACTTTGGCTCCACAAGGTATCATATCCAGGGGCCACCATAGACACGATCTGCTGTGAGTCCTGTGACCAGTAAAGGTCACTCATGCATATGTGGGTCTGGATGGCGTTCCCACGCCAAGCACACTAAGGGTCTCATGCAGACCCAGACATTGCAAGCTCCAGGCCTTGCGGTCTTATATAGATCCTGCCACGGAAATCAGCTGATGGCCTGATCTCCAGCCAACTCAGTGACTCCATTTCCCTTACAGAGGCCCATGTTCTTGGTGGGTGAGAAGTTCCTTCACAGTCCAGCCTGCCCCTCACCATCCTTATCCCGGTGGCACCTAAGGGTGTGGGATGGGGATCGCCTATAGAATTTCCCCGCAGGCAGGATGATCAGTCCTCTGCCTGCAATGTACTGGTGCAAGCTTAATCTGAGCTTGACTGAAGGGATGAGACCCTGGAGATTGGGGGCTATGCTCCGGGGAGAGACACTTCAGCTGATCTCTGAGCTCCAGAGGCCAAGCCCTTATGTGGTTACCTCAGAGTGCCCTGCTTAAGGGTTTATATGCACTCATGAGCTCCCCTTCCCCTAGACAGACTTGGAGCTGGTTTATAGGGACTCTAGGGGTCATTGTACACATTTTAAGTACATTTATAACCAATTAACTTTTCAGCTTATCATAACAGGACCTGCCAACATAAAACTCAAATTGATGCTGGCACCATTTGTTGGCAGTCTCAGTTTGTGAGCCTCAGCCAAACCCCAGCAGGGAGGCAGGAGCTTGCAAGGTGCTCTGTGGGCTGTGTCTGCCCCCAAGAGCCCACCCTGCTGGCTCAGGGTTCTTTTCTGGTTTTAGGCTGCCTTCTGCTCAAAGCCCATTTGGAAACATTATATAGACTCTAAGGGAATGATGGGGGAAATTCCCTTTTTAATAGTAGATTTTCTACTGTGGGTCCCTGTTCATTTTCAGTCCCCAAGGCCAGGCCAGCAGCAGGAGGCATTTATTTGGTTGGCTTGGAAACAGTGAGAACTCTCTGCTGACACTTAATGTTGCTTGCCATCTTCATCACCAAACCTGAACTCTTCTGCATTCCTGAAGGCCAATGATATCATCTACCTCTTGACCAGCACTACTGGGCTCTCAACCACAGCCACTTGGTGCATGCCTGCCTTCCTGCCTTTCTGGCAGCTATGGTTCTGCCTACATCCAGTCTTATTGGTTTGTTTCTGATTCCATTTTCCATGTCCAGAAAGGCTGAAGTTCCATTTTGAATCCTGGAAATGCCATCTCCTCCAAGAAGTCCACCTTGCATAGCTCCTGATCAGAGCAACTTTACTGTGCACCCAGGGTCTTCTTGCTGTATCAGTTTAGGAGAGCATGGACAGAGCACGGTTTCAGCCTCCACAATGTAGGGGGACACTCTGGCCCATTCATGGTGAGCTCTAAGTGTCCAGCAGGTTTTCCCATAGGCACATGGCTTGCTCTCTGGAGAAATTGTTGGGATGTGGGCATGGGTCTTTTCATAACAAGAAAATGCCAAGATGATCTCCGGCCAGTGTTTCCCACTCCCACCACAGAGGAGAGGCTTGCTCACACATACCACAGTCTAGTGTGTCATCGCCGGCCTTGGTAAGGCATCTTGGTAAGGCCTTCAGTTAGCATGTTTAGCTCTCTACCAGATATCAAGAGGTTAGACAGCGTGTTCCCAAGTCATTTGGACTTTCTTTGAGTCGTGACAGGGTAGAGATATTCAGGGGCTCCTGGAGGCCCCGCATGATTCTATTTTTTAGCTGTAGCAGAGGGAATTCTGATGTCCCGTATACTCTGCATGAATCTTTGATCTGGCCTCACCTCACCTGCACAAAAGCTGTCATGGCCTGGGTCGCACAGGACCCCAAGGGATTCTCCAGCACTGAGCTTCAGGATGGTGGCAGCCTAACTCTTTGCCTCCCTCCGGACAGTTTTCAAACGCAACCAGATACAGAAGGCCGTACCAGGTACAGAGTCATGTGACCTTGACGTACGTGAATTTAAAAAAACCTTACTGGGGACTGAGCTGACTGCAGAAAGCATAAAATCTAGATCTCAGCTGTATTCTTAGATGCAGGACGGTGTTGGCTCAAGGCCAGGCTCCAAAGACTCCTATTTTAGAGAGTAAGTTTTTGTTGTTCAGTTTTCTTGCAGCACTGGCTGTTGAATCCAAAGCCTTGTGTATGCTACGCAAGCATGCTACACCTGAGCTCCATTACCAGCCCCCTCCTGTTTATAGGAAGAAAAGAAGCACTCTTCCTCAGGTAAGGGCCTCACCTGAACTTCCCACTGAATGCCACCGAAACGGGGAATTCCAGCTCACGCTCAGGACTCCCCACAGTCAGAGGATAGAAACCTCACACATTGTGTATATGGCAACTCTCCAACCCAGAGGGACGGAGGACAGTCCTAACACAGAAGGTGTCAGGGACTGGTAGACAGATTGCACTCTGGGTGCAAGGCTCAGCTTCAACCTGTGGCCCTGCGTTGATGGAGCGGTACCACCGCCTCAGATGCCAGGCACGGAGTGAGCCCTCCAAGTTCAGTGGCTGATATAAAAAGGTGCAGGGGTTCTCAGATCTGCTCCTGGGGCTGACCAAGAGCTGAGGCTCCCGTAGATACTCTAGAACACGTCCTGTCCTCCAGCAGAGTTTGAAGGCTGTGTGCCCAGGGCACCCTTTCTCTTCCATCAAAGCCAGGAAGATGTCCAAAAGGTTTATTTATTCCCTGGCCTCTCCTCTCTGCAGCCTTCAATTGCACCAAATCCAGGCCACTTCAGGGTGGGGGCAGCAGCAACCCCAGCACTACTCAGAGGGCCCTGGAGGTGGGGCAGGCAGGAGCCATGGATATTTATCCTTTCAGAGCCTACTCCTTCAGAGAAGGGGAATGGTAGAGCTGCCAGGGCCTGGTGCTACAGACCCCTGGCTTATGCTTCAGGAGGCTCTGGCCAACTTTCGCTCATCAGATGGCTAGGCCAGCTGTGAAGGTGGGTGGACAGACTCTAGTACCAGTGTATTCAGTGGCTAAAGAGTGGTGGATTCTTCCATAGGGAATCCAGAGCCTGGATTGGAAAGGTCTCCTCAAAGCTCCTGGCTTGGAAGGATCTCCCCAAAGGTTCTTGAGGGAGGTCAAGGTGCCCCTGGGAGCATTTTGGGGGTCTGTTTGCCACGCTTTTCAAAGACATGGAGTTTATGCATGGCCATCATCTAGGAGCCTGGGGGCGGGGCACCCAGCTTCTCCAACCAGGAGGGGCTCCACGTAGCCAAGCCAGTTCCAGACTAGAAGCTCTCAGGGGACTTGGGGGAGGGAAGTTCCCCAGAGCAGGAAGCACCCTCAACGCTGGGGTGGGGTCTCATCAGGCATTCCCAAGCTCATCTGCTTTAGCACTAAGCCAGCTGAGGAGGTCAGGACTGTACCTATTGTCCCTACCTGCCAGGAGCCCCAACCCCGAACCTGTTCAAGGATTAAAACCAGGAACCCACCCCTCCAGCAGCCAACTTTCGCAGGGACAGTCCCCATTGCTGTCCCATACAGCATTCCAGCTGTTCTGTGACGAGTGGGGCTGAGGACAGGAACCCTTAGCAATCGTTACCCCAGGGGCCAGAGTCTATACAGCAGGAGAGCTGTGTTCTTCCCACTCTTCTTCCCCATCCCTCCGCATGGGTAAGTGGGTTTCTGGGACCAACTCACCTCATCCTCCGGCAGGGTGGGTAGCGGCTCGAAGTCGTAGAAGTCCAGGTCCTTGCCATCTTCCTCGTAGAAGCCGCGGGAGGCTGGGTCCATGGCCTGCATCTTGGCGCTTAGCAGGGCCTGCGCGCAGGTTGGAACTCCGGCCCTGGACTATGCTCCGGTCTGGAATCCCCTCCCCCAACAGGTTTCCTCTGGGTCAGATCCCCTCTCTGGCGGGTCCCTTCTCCGATAGATCTCCTCCAAGCTGGCCTCCGCCTCTGTGCCTGCCGGGCTGAGCTGGGCACCGCCAGCTACGCGCGCCTGGCCGCCATGGCAACGCGCCCGCCGCCTGCCGCAGTGTCGCCAAACGGTGGCGCGGGGACGCCTGGGGCGGGGCCGGGGGTGGCGCCCTGAGGACCGTGGTCACTGGCGGGCTGGGGCCGACTTTGAGCTCCGCAGATGTCTTCGACTACGTCAACCTCCGGGGTGCACCCTCCGCCTGTCTGCCGCTGTCCGTGACAGTTCGGGGCGGAGTCACTCCGCACAGCGGCTTCCCGGGGGGTCTGCACCCACCTGGGCTCACAGAGGGTAGCAGGGTTGAGCTCACCTAGACCACACCGGGCCCCAGGACTTTGCGCAGTTCCCGTCCCACCTAGTCCAGGGGCGGGGTTGCTGCAGTCACCTCCAGTGGTAGCTACTAGGAGGGAGTCTGGGGCAGGTATTTCAGCTCCTAGTGCCTTTCCCTTGGCTGGGCCCTGTGATGGGCAGGGAGTCAGGTGTTCACCCCAAGCACAGCAAAGGACTAGATTGCTTTCCCAGACTTGGCAAATGGCAGGCATTGATCCCTGCCACAGGCAAGGTTTTAGTTTCCGACAGTCTCCCCAATCTTAGGGAGCAGCTCCTGAAGAGCTGCAGGTCAACCTGGCCCCTTGCTTTGCTGGCCCTATACCCAGATCCTAGCCCGGACAGGCACGATAGTAGATGCTTTAATATGTGCTCCTTGAGTGAAAGAGGGTGGGCTTGTAACTGGTCACGCAAATCCCAGGGTACAGCACACGCTGGGACACTAATTCTCAACAGCCTACCCTTAAGGCTTCCAATTACTGGCCCATTCATGAGCTTGTAGCCAGAGTAGGTGATGGAGGGTGCTGGAAGCTTGAGTTGGAGAAAAGACATCTCACAGTTGTGCTGCCCTGGACTGCTGACTCCGCCGACACGGGTTGGGGTTAGGAGGGCAGATGTGCCCAGCAGACCCTTCTCCAACCCCTGGGCTCTAGCTGTAATGAGTCCTCTGCTTCGGGGGCTGAGAAGCTGCCACCTGCCTTTGTTCAAGCTTTGCTGCTTCTCACCTGCTCTTTCCTCCAGCTTGTGCCTCCCTGGCCTGTGCTCTCTCCACAGTCTGTGCTCCCTGTAGCTTAGTGCTTCCCTCTAGCCCGTGCTCTTCCTGTCTATGCTCCCTAGGCCTGTGCATCCCTCACCTGGTGCTGCCCCTCCCCCCAGCTTGTGCTTTTCCTTTCTTGTGAATCCCTGCTGTCTTGGAGAACCTAGGTAGGTATGACCACAAAGAGCAGACTCCAGGGCCTGGCGGTTACTGAGGTGGGACTTTGTCAGGTGGTTTCACAGGTGCCCTTGAGCTCTGGGTTTAAGGAAAATATCTAACATTGACTGGAAGGGGCAGAGATAACCCCGAACTCCTGGCTGTCATGGCACACCATCTATGTGAGGGAAAAGTATATCTAACTTAGGTGAAGTTTGACTACAGAGACTGGCTCAGCTTTGGCTGCAGCAGTTGAACTTGCTCACCAGGCCCTTGTCTTCTAAGTTGAGTAACACCATGGCTCCTTCGTAGGATTGGAACATGAACATTGTGGGGGGGGGTGAGGAGAAGACTTTGGAGGGCTCGGATCTACTGTCTCTCTTTAAATACCAGCTACTTTCCTGAACATTTGTGGTGTTTGGCCTTAGCTGGACGTTTCGTTACTCACTGAACATCTGCCTGCATATTTGCATTTATGGTGAGCTCACTGCTGGGGAAGGATGTGGTCCTGGTCCTGGTCCTGGCTCTCGGTGCTTTGCACATTGTAGGTGCTTACTAAGGTTGTGGGAGGGCGTAATGCTGGAGGTCAGAAAAAGCTTAGAATGGGCAGTCCACATTATTAGCTGATGAGCAGATGGTACCTGAATGGCCAAGCAGCCTCTGGAGGCTCACGCCAGGAATAGACCATGAGAATGGCTTCCTCCCCTTGTCGGTCCCTGTTCATACCGTGTGCCTAACATATGCTTGATATTTTCCCCCTAAGGCCTATTCCAGGCAGTCAGAACTCTGGAAAAGTGATGACTGTACCTTCAGGTGCCTGATCCAAGCCATGACTTGATGCACTCTGGCTTTCTGACAGCCAATTTCTTCCCTTTTTGGCTGGTCTGCTCATTCCTTACCTGTTCTACCACTCTTTCCTGCAAGACTGTCCCACTGCCTGCAGAGCTCTGTCTGGGGGTTGCCTCCTTTGGCCTCCTCCTGATCTACCCTCTCCACCAGGTATGTGGGACAATGACCTCTTCTTCAGAGATCTTGCTCTGCACTGCTCATATTCAGACACGATCAGGATTTATCTTGTCCCATGACCCCATCTGTCCTCCCCCCCGCCCCGCCCAGCAAAGGCCACCTTTACTTCATGGCAGGACTCAGCCTGACCACTATGCCACCACTACATGCAGTGGCAGGTAGAACGGGAGCTTCAAAGTTTGGCTCACACTTCTTTTTCTTATAGGAATTTTGACAAGCTGCCGAATCACGTGTACATTTTGAAGCCAATATTCATTTTTTAAAAAAATAAAAATGCAAAGAATATAATCTCCAGTGTGAGGTAAATATTGATATTCTGAAACAAAACTCTTAGTCATTCTTATAAACATATCCAAGAATCTAAGTCCCAAAGAAGCTTTGGTTCCCACTATCAATCATTCAAGGACCCCAGAAGCACACGCTTCCCTAGTCAGAACCATCCTGATAGTTTTCTCCAGGCTCACTGCAGGCATCTAGTTTTCCCAGAATTTGATCTTGCTGTCATGTTTCTATTCCTGACATTTTTTTAATAATACCTTATCATTTGCTGACTCCCCTAGCATTTCCACTTTGGTTTCCTGGGACCATAGATCCACTTTATGAGAATACAATGCTAGCTGGCTTCGGGGCATAGCCTACATCTACTCCTTTGTAGCCATGATGGAAATGATGACACACACAAGGACAGAAGTCTCCAGCTCAACTGCTCATCCTGAAGCAAGCCTTGAGGAGGATGTTCCCAGGAACCCGGTGTGACTTCTCACCCCAGAAGGCTCTAAGCCTAGGTCCCCATGTGGACCTGTGGTAAGAATCTACACTCTGGAAAGCAGAGGCTAGAAGAACAGGAGGTTGCACTCCCACCCAGACATGCTCAGATAAACACACCTGTGCTCCATCTTTCTGTTTCCCTTCATGTGTTTTCCACTGTAAGCTGATGCCATCGCCTACAGTGATTTCATCTGCCCATTTTATTTTTCTATTGTGTGTACTGGGATCTTACACGGGTCACGTGGATGCATTGGTGAGGGTCCTCTCTAGTGATGTTTCTGAGAATCAGTCATGTTGTTGAGGACCTTGCTCACTGCAGTGGCTGAACTGGATTCAGAGATATGTATGTATCGTTGAGGGTGCTGGGTGGCCTTTAGGTTTTAGGGTGTGTGAACAAAGATCTGGGAGCTGTCTTTTGTTTCTCATTGCACACGTGCACTTGCTTTGGATTAAGTCGATATTTATGAACTGGCAAGTCATCATGATGCATGTGTTAAATTTCATACGTTCCCTCATAAGGATGTCCAAAGGATTGGGCATCATGTATTGAGACTAGCTCTTTGCTGTCAGCTCCCCCAGTTTGATTTTGTTAAATCAAGTGCGTTTATTTTTTTCTGCCAAACAGCACCATTCTGTGCTCACAATGGCAGGAATTTCTATACACAAAATTATCCTTCCTTTTTATGTCTCTTAAAAGAATTTCTTGGCCACAGGTTGGGTAGATGACTCAGCAGGTAAGAGCACTTTTGCAGAGAATCTGGGTTTGGGTCCCAGGATCCACCCTGGGCACAGCAATCATCTGTAACTCCGGGTCCAGGGGAATCTGATGCCCTCTTCTGGCTTCTACAGGCACTGCATACATGTGGTACACTTAAAGACAGTACACAAAACAAACAAAAAAGAATTCCTTGGCCATATTTGGTAATTCAGAATTAGCTATTGTGCTCCAGAAACCTGGATTTGATGGGATTGCATTGGGTTCGATTACCTACAAATCCTTCTAAAGAGTCACCATTGTTGTGCAGTGTGTGTAAGCTTGTGTGCTATGACAATGCGGACAGTAGAACAAATTTGTGGAGTTGGTCCCCTCCTTCCACCTTTATGTGGGTTTCAGAGGTCAGATGCAAGTTGACAATCTTGTGCAGCAGGTGCTTTTTTTTGGGTCGGGTTCTGCAGGATCTCACTGTGCAGCCTTGGCTGTCCTGGAACTCACGACATAGATCAGGCAGCCTTTGAACTCACGAAGAGCCACCTGCCTTTCCCTTTCTAGTGCTGGGATTAAAGGCATGTGGTGCCATGACTGGTGGTAAAGTTTTACTAGTCTTCTGCTTTAGAAGCAGGCACATCTCTGCGTTTTCAGAGCCTCCTTATGTTCTTTTGATTACATTTTGTAGATTCCTGTGAAGGAATTTGTGCATCTTTGACTATATTATTGCTGATATTTGATGTTTTGGGGTGTTATTGCAAATGGGATCTTTGTAAAAAAATCTGTAAGTAGATGACTTACTTATGCAAAGTCTTGGGTTTGATCCACAGTACTACAGAAAAGTTAAAAGAAATTCTGTTTTGCATTGTCCTATAGAAGCAACATATGTTTTTATGTTTTTGAATAATGACCTTAGTTTTTTCTTTTTTTCTTTTTTTTTAGATAGCATTTTTCTGTGAAGCCCTGCCTGTCCTGGAACTTGCTCTGTAGAATCAGGGTGGCCTCAAACTCAGATCCGCCTACCTCTGCCTCCACAATGCTGGGACTAAAGGTGTGTGCCACTATAGCTGGTTGCTAAACTTACTCATTAATTTTGATCTGTAGATTGTCCTGATTTCCTATGCAAGCAATTGTATTATCAGAGAATAGGGAGTTTCGGTTCTTTACCAGTAATTCTCATCATGTGTCTCTTTCTCTACAGTTCCTGCTGAGACCTCCTGTGCAATAATTGAGGAGAAGTGGTAATAACAGTCTTTGTTGAGTTCCCAGAGTGAAAGCAGACAAGATTTCTATTTTGCCAGGAAGGATAATTTTATTGTGGGTTTCTATAACTCCGTTCAACAATTTAAGTTCCTGTCTACCACTGATTTACCTAATGCATTAAAAACAGGTTTCCTTTATTTTTTGTGTATGAGTGCTTTACCTGCATGTGTTTCTATGCACCACATAATACCTGGTGCTTCCTGTTGCAGGAAGAGCCGCTTGTTTGTCCCGGCCACCCGGCTAGCTTAGCCCAAATACCAGAAATTGTATTAATTAAATCACTTCTTGGCCCATTAGTTCTAGCCTATTATTGGCTAACTCTCACATCTTGATTTAACCCATTTCTAGTAATCTGTATATTGCCACATGGCAGTGGCTTACTGGGAAAGATTCATCATGTCTGTCTCTGGCGGCTCCATGGCGTTCCTCACCTACTCCACCTTTCTTCCTCCCAGCATTCAGTTCTGTCTTCTTTGCCTACCTAAGTTCTGCCCTATCAAGCCAAAGCAGTTTCTTTATTCATTAACCAACACAAGCAACACACAGACCATAGGGCCTCCTACACCAGCTTCCAGAGGCCAGAAGAGGCTGTCAGATTCCCTAGAACTGGAGTTAGAAATAGTTGTGAGCTGCTATGTTGGTGCTGGGAATTGAACCTGGGTCCTCTGGGGGAGTAGCTAGAGTTTTTTTTTTTTGTTTGTTTTTTGTTTTTCGAGACAGGGTTTCTCTGTGTAACAACTCTGGCTGTTTGGAACTTTCTTAGTAGACCAGGCTAGCCTCCAACTCACAGAGATCCACCTATCTCTGCCTCCCAAGTGCTGGGATTAAAGATTTGTGCCACCAACACCTGGGTGCAGCCAGTGCTCTTAATTTCTGAGCCATCTCTTCAGTTCCCACTAATGCTTTTTTAAAAAAAAAATCTTAAGAAGACACTGAATTTCATCAAATATGTGTTTAGTGCCTATTAAGATGATTATGTTTTCTCTTTTGTTCTGTTAATGTTTTGGGTTATACTGACAAATGCTTACTGTTAAACTAATTATATATTTCTGGAATAAATCCATATGAATAGGATATGTTATCTTTCCCAATATTGCTGGGCTTGGTTGAATAATATTTTGTGTAGGCTTTTTGTACTTGTTTTTATTGGCCTACATTTTATATTTTTATAACGTCCTTGTCAGATTTAATTAGAAGATTATGCTTACTCATGAGTGGTTGGATAGATTCCTTCTTTTTCTGTTCTTTGGAAAAGTTCTTGTAAACTCATATTATTTCCATCTTAAATGGTTGGTAGCATTCTCTGATGAAGCCATCTGGACACTTGGACTAAGATACTATTTTTCTTAATGTGAAAGTTTCAAATTACAGCGTCATTTCTTTAAGAGTTATAAACTGTTTAACTGTTCTTGAATTTTCCTAAGGTACTTTTGCTATATTCTTTCCTAGAAATTCTTCTGTTTTATTCAGCTGTTTAATCTCACTGCTGTATGGTTAAGTGTACTTTGCATTCTCTGGTCTCCACTCCCTTCTCTTTCTTCTGTGGGATCTGTAGTAATAGCCCCTGGTACTCCTGGCATCTATATCTTGTGCTTCTTTTTGTTGTGCTATTGTTGTTTTTTGAGACAGGGTTTCTCTGTGTAGCCCTAGATGAGCCTTGGAGCTCATTCTGTTGACATGGTTAGTCTTGCACTTACAGAGATCTACAGATTGCTGTTTTGTATAATTACAAATTGTCTCTGTGTAGTCAATAGGGTCTTTTTGTTTGTTTGTTTGTTTTGAAGTTCTTATTTGAAGTTTTGGCCAGAACGCTGTAAGAAGGTGCACCATTTCTGCAATTGGTACCCCAAAACCAGTCTCATAGTAACGCTATCAGCATCATGATGTCATATCAACCAGATGGAGTCATTGTTGTGGGGCCCCATCTTCTTCCTGGAAGCTTCAAAGATTACTGCAGGAAAATCTACTGTTCATAGTTGAAAACTTAGACATTATTCATATAGACATATGTTCAACAAAAGATACCATATAGACAAAGTGGTCATGGAGAAAAGTAAAATTTCCTTATCTTCTTTCTGTCCCATACCAGATGGTTGCTGACATGAGACAGAAATTCTGAATTTTTCTTTTAACAGCGTCCTTGGATTTAGAGAAGGATAGCCATTGTCCAACTCCAAAGCCAGCTCTTATTTTTAAGTATGTATATGTATCCAAATAATCAAATTTTACCATGCAGATGATACAATATCATAAGTCAGATTTTTCTGTGCTTGTTGATTCTTTCTGGATAGCTATGTTTCATCTTTAGGCATCTAGATGTCCAAGATCTCTCAACTCTTTGAAGATGAGTATTTTCCTGCCAAGACAAGAACAGAACCCTGCCCCCCCTTATGAGGTTTCCTTACCACCTGTATGGTTGTCATCTCTGTGGATGAGCTGTCATTTCTCCTTCTCAAGAGGTTTCTCTTTTTCAAACTGAATCTTTATTAATTTTGATGGTGTCCATAGTTTTTCTTCTCCTGTGGAAAGAGTGAAACCACTTCCCCAACATAACACATCTCCTGGTTTCCATTGTGAGGTCAACACATCCTTGAAATATACCAGCTGATTTAATACAGAAGTGTTTTTTCTATTATCCAATGTTTTTCTGCTGCCATTGTTCCTTTCTCATTAGTGTTAAGAAAATTCAAGGTTAATAAAGCATTATGCAATCTATTTCTGGAGGTATTTTCCATCCCTTTCTGTTTGTTTAGCATATCCTTTATAGTTCCATTTGATCTTTCTATAACTACAGGTCAGGACCTGTAGGATTGTTTGTTATACCTGTAATATGCTTTATATTATAATAAGCAAAATATTGTTTCATTTTGTTAGACACATATGCTGGACCATTGTCTCTCTTTATTTGTGCAGGTATACCCATGATGGCCATAACTTCTAATAAATGCATGACTACTGAGCTCAAGGCAGTTGCCCATTGAAAACCTGAATAAGTGTCAATGGTGTGGTGTACATACTTTAATTTTCCAAATTCTGTAAAGTGGAACACATTCATCTTCCAGATCTCATTCCTTTGAGTACCCTTTGGGTTACTTCTTGCTGGTAATGGTGTTTGGTTATAGAAAGAGCAAGTAGGGCATCTCTTTATAATCTCCTTAGCTTGCTGCCATGCAATAGAAAACTTTCTTTAAACCTTTGCTATTGACATGATCTTTCTTATGAAATTCTGAGGCCTCCAGCACACTTACAATCAATAATTGATCAATTTTGCATTACCTTGTGCTAAAGGACCTGGCAGACCTGTATGGGATCAGATATGTGTTATGTATATGGGGCAAAGCCTATTCCTGATTATATCTTGATGAATAATGATGTCAATTCTGTATCATCTGATATAAATTCAGTGGTTTCAATATGCAACACAACTCTTTCTGCATACTGTAAATCAGTAACTATATTGAGAGGTTCTTTAAAATCCCTTAGTACCATGGGAATGGCATATAATTCTGCCTTTTGGACAGAACTATAAGGGATTTGTTCCATTAATTCTTCTGATTTGTAATGTGCTTTTCCTGATTTATTTGCATCAGTATAAAATGTATGGGCTCCAGTTATTGGTGTGTCACATACAATTCAGGGAAGAATCCAAATAGTTCTCTTTACAAGGTTAAGTCTATCACTTTTGGGATAATGGTTATTAATTTCTCCTAAAGAATTCACACAAGCTCTTTGCCATGGTCCATTGTCTTCCCATAATTTTTTAATTTCATCAGCAGTAAAAAGAACTATAATCTCTACTGGGTCTATATCTGCTAGTTAACAAAATCTCAATTTTCCTTTTAAAATTAATTCAGAGACATTTCCCATATATGTTTTTAATTTTTTAACTTGGTTTATGTGGTAAAAGATCCATTCTAAGATAATATCTTCCCTCTGCTTTAAAATTCCTGTAGGGGAAATTCTGGAAGACAATATGACTACAATACAATTAAGATTTGGATTCACTCTATCTGCATGTGCCTCCTGTAATTTCTCTTCAATGACCATTAATTCTTTTTCTGCTTCAGATGTTAATTCTCTGGAACTATCTAAGGTTTTGTTTAAATGAACTACTAGGTCAGGTGTTATCCCAAAAGCTGGTCATAGACTGGAAATACCTCCTAAGAATCTTTGAAAGTCATTAAGAGTCTGCAGTCAGTCCCTCCTAATTTGTGCCTTTTGTGTTCTAATTTTCTGCAAACCTATTTTGTAACCTAGGTAATTGACAGAATCTCCTCTTTGTATTTTTTTCAGGAGCAATTTGTAATCCCCGTTTAGGTAAAACTTTTTTTACTTTTTCAAACATTCTTTCTAAAGTATTTGCATTTGAGTCAGATAGCAAAATGTCGTCCATGTAATGGTATATTATAGACTTAGGAAATTGCTTGCATATTATTTCCAATGGCTCATTTATAAAGTATTGGCACAGGGTGGGACTACTGAGCATTTCCTGTGGGAGGATGGTTCACTGGTATCTCCTAATAGACTGAGAATTATTATAAGTAGGCACTGTGAAAGCAAATTTTTCTTGATCCTTTTCTTGTAAAGGTATAGTAAAGAAACAATCCTTTAAATCAATAACTATAAGCGGCCATCCTTTTGGTAATAGAGAAGGGCCAGATTTTAGAGGGCCCATAGGTTGTATAACCTTGTTGACAGCTCTTAGACCTGTCACCATTCTCCATTTTCCAGATTTCTTTTTGAAAACAAATATAGGAGAATTCCAAGGGATGGTTAATTCTTCAATATGGTGAGCATCTAATTGCTCCTGTACCAGCTGTTCTAAAGCCTGCAGCTTGTCTTCCATTAAAAGCCATTGTTTAACCCATATGGGTTTCTCAGTTAACCATTTTAAAGGCAAGACTGTTAGTACCTCTGAAGGTTTGCTAGTTGCTTTGTGTTCTTGTACAGCCTGAATGGCTGGTGACCTTTGTTTATAGTATTTTATAATATCCTTCCCAGAAATATGAGTTTTGGGGACTTCAGGAATATTAACCTGGATATTTCATTGCTGCAATAGGTCGTGGTTCCATAAATTCACTGAAATATTAGCTACATATGGCCTCAGCCTTCCTTTCTGGCCCTATGCATTCAACCCACCTCATGCTTTGTTTTACTTGAGATAGGGTTTCAATTCCTAGGACTTGAATATCTGCCTCTTGAAGAGGCCAATCTGGATGCCAAGATTTTGGAGTAATGATAGTCACACCTGCACCTGTGCCTAGTAATCCCTCAATTGCAATGTAATTTATATGTATTCTTAGCTTTGGCCTTTGATCATTTATAGAAGTCTGCCAAAATATACATTTCCTATTTCCTACTGGAGTTTTTGACTCATCCTCCATGTCTCTTCCATCAAGAACAATATGGTTTTTTACAGTAGGCACTGGATTGTTTAATTTTCCTGGTGAGACATGTTCTCCACAGTGACTGGGAATGACTGGGCCTTGTTTGACAACAGGGCCTATGAGAGGCCCCCAAAAAGTTTCCCCAGTATCAGGTTGTCTTGTCTGTCTCTTGTTGACCTACATTCATTAGTCCAATATACCAGAAGGCTGAGTCCTCCTATTCTTACCATTTCTAGAGGAGACATTATTCCTAGTAATTCCTTGTCTACAGTTCCTTCTTAGATGTCCTTTTCTTCCACAAGCAAAACATTTGGCATTTTGGTGTCTCCTTATACCATTGGAAATCACTTCTCCTACTCAAGCTTCAGTACTATAGTCAAATGTTTCAACATTCATTGTATGCAAGATCCATTCATCTATGGGTGCTAATCTAACCTTTAAAGGCTCAAGGATCGGCAATCTTACCAAAAGCAATCTACAGATTCAACACAATGCCCATCAAAATCCCAGCAAAATTCTTCAAAGACCTTGAAGGAACAGTACTCAACTTCATATGGAAAAGCAAAAAACCCAGGATAACCAAAACAATCCTGTACAATAAAAGAACTTCTGGAGGCATCACAATCCCTGACTTCAAACTCTACTACAGAGCTACAGTACTGAAAACAGCCTGGTATTGGCATAAGAGCAGACAGGAGGACCAATGGAATGGAATAGAAGACCCAGATATCAATCCACACATCTTTGAACACCTGATCTTTGATAAAGAAGAAAAAAATATCAAATGGAAAAAAGAAAGCTTATTTAACAACTGGTGCTGGCATAACTGGATATCAACATGTAGAAGAATGAAAATAGACCCATATCTATCACCATGCACAAAACTCAAGTGCAAATGGATCAAAGACCTCAACATAAAGCCAGCCACACTGAACCTTATAGAAGAGAAAGTGGGAAGTACACTGGAACGCATTGGCACAGGGAACCACTTCCTAAATAGAACCCCAGCAGCACAGACACTGAGAGAAACAATTAATAAATGGGACCTCCTGAAACTGAAAAGCTTCTGTAAAGAAAAGGACACAGTCAACAAGACAAAACGACAGCCTACAGAATGGGAAAAGATCTTCACTAACCCCACATCAGACAGAGGTCTCATCTCCAAAATATACAAAGAACTCAAGAAATTGGACACCAAAAGATCACATAATCCAATAAAAAAAATGGAGTACAGACCTAAACAGAGAACTCTCAACAGAGGAATCTAAAATGGCTGAAAGACACTTAAGGAAATGTTCAACATCCTTAGTCATCAGAGAAATGCAAATCAAAACAACTCTGAGATTCAAAACACTGATGACAACTTATGCTGGAGAGGTTGTGGGGAAAAGGGAACACTTCTGCATTGCTGGTGGGAATGCAAGCTGGTATAACCTCTTTGCATGTCAGTGTGGTGATTTCTCAGAAAATTAGGAAACAACCTTCCTCAAGACCCAGTAATACCACTTTTGGTTATATATCCAAAGGATGCTCAATCATGACACAAGGACATATGCTCAATTATGTTCATAGTAGCATTGTTTCTCATAGCCAGAACCTGGAAACAACCTAAATGCCCCTCAACCGAAGAATGGATAAGGAAAATGTGGTACATTTACATAATGGAGTACTACACAGCAGAAAAAAATAACAACATCTTGAATTTTGCAGGAAAATGGATGGAGCTAGAAAACATTATTTTGAGTGAGGTAACCCAGACACAGAAAGACAATTATCACATGTACTCACTCATACGTGGTTTTTAAATATAAAGCAAAGAAAACCAGCCTACAAACCACAATCCCAGAGAACTTAGACAACAATGAGGACACTAAGAGAGACTTACATAGATCTAATCTACATCGGAAGTAGAAAGTATAAAAAGACAAGATCTCCTGAGTAAATTGGGAGCATGGGGACCTTGGGAGAGGATTGAAGGGGAGCAGAGAAAAATGTAGAGCTCAATAAATATCAATTTAAAAAAAGGCTCAAGGATCTTCTTATATTCTAAGTTGGCATTTTCAAAAGCCAAGGATTCAGTTAGTACATGTCTAGCTTCAAGGTCTGTCACTCCTAATTGTACAGCTTTAGTTAATCTTTGTAAGAAGTCAGTAAAGGATTTTCTCTGGCCCTGTTTAACCCTAATATATTACTTAGTCCTTTTCCTAGTTCTTGAATCCTGTCCCAAGCATTTAAAGCTGCTGTACTGCATAGGGACAAGGCACATTTATTGCAGTGAGCCTGTTCCTGAGGATCAGAGTAATGACCCTCGCCAAGCATTTGATCTTGGGAAGTCTCAAATCCTTTTGCTTTCCGCCGTTGCTTTAAAATTTTTGCCTCTTCTCTTTAATAACACTTCCAAAGAAGGCGAGATCCATTTTCTAGGATTGCTGAGATTAATTGAAGCCAATAGTGTGGGTGAGCTTTAGTTCTTGAAGCCCACATTTTCACCATTTCCCTGACAAAAGGTGAATGTAGCCCATAAGAAACTATTGCTTGCTTTATTTCTTTTAGATTGCTCACATGTATTGGTTCCCATGCATATTCTTTGACTACCTGAGGGTACTTTGTGCCAGATGATTTTTCTGAGGAAATTATTAGATATGAAGTTGAAACTCTGTGTAATTCATCCTAGGATCTGGCACATACTAATGAGGCTAAATTTTTTCCTTGTACCTTCTGTCCCTGCTTACTAATTTCAATAAATTCTTCAATCTTTTCAAATCTTTTTACTACTGTATTTTGTAAAGCCTGAATCTCCTGGCCTGTATATATTTCTTGTGTTTTAATTGAGGTACCTGGCCTCTGGTCCTCATTCTGCACATGTGATTTCAAGGTCTGAAGTTTTTCCTTTAAAGATAACAACTCATCCTTGGACATTATTTGGATAGCATGGAGATTGCCTTCCTGGAGAGATACTCTATCTGCTAACCTATCACAACTTTTTTTTTTAAACAAATTTTGATTGTCAAATTCAACAATATGAATTCTTTCAGATAATTTGTCAGTACCCTTTGACATGGATTCAATTTGTCTATCAAATTAATGTTATCCAATTCAATAGTATTAATTTTTTCAGATAACTTTTGATTTTCGATGGTATTAATCCTGTCAGCTAGCTGTTCAGTATTAGTCTGTAAAGACTGTATCATTTCTAAAAGTGCCTTATTCTTGGCTCTGTTATCAAACCATTTTCTTGAGAATATACTATGAAGAAAAAGCTGAGTCCCATTATCCAGTAAATGGATGTATCACAATAACCATATAAACCTTGAAGAATACAATTCATTGTATTAGCAAAAAAGTTACTAAAATTCTCTATAGTAATATTGTCTGCAATTATATAACTTTCAAGTTTATTGATTTATTTATTAATCAAATAGTTACCTTTGTTATGAGATTTTGGTAAATTGTTTTAGGTGCAATAATCTTTATTGTCTAGCAGAAGGAGCTTCCACAGCACTTCCTCTTTTTTCTACCCCTTCTTTTCTTCATGATTGTACATTGCCTCTGAGTTCTACAATGATATGTTTTGGTGGATTACATTGTCATTACTATTCTAGTCAAAATATGTTCCAAAATTTCTAACATATGTTTTCTGCTTACCGCAGTGTTAATGACATCTAGCTTAAGTGCATTGTGTCGGGAGACTATTTGAGGCTGGGCATAATTGAGCATACCTGTAATCTCAGCTTGTGGGTGTTAGAGGCAGGAGAATCAGCAGTTCAAGGCCAGTCTTGGGTACATAGTGAGTTCAAATACCCTATTTTTAAGAAATTCTCCAAAATTTAAAAAAAAAATTAGTTTTGTTTATGTGTCTGTATGTGTGCCTGATTGTATGTGAATCATGTGTATGCAAATATTTAAGAGCAGGAAAGAGAGAGGGAGAGGGAGAATCAGAGAATTTGAGGCTTTATTTACAGCTCAAAATATGCTCTTCTGTGATATGTGATCTGAGTTTTCTTTTTCTTAATTTTCTAATTTATTATGTATATAATGTTCTGCCTGTACATATGCCTGCATGCCAGAAGAGAGCACCAGATCTCATTATGGATGGTTGTGAGCCACCATGTGGTTGCTGGGAACTGAACTCAGGACCTCTGGAAGAGCAGCCAGTGCTCTTAACCTCTGAGCCATCTCTCCAGCCCATGATCTGAGTTTTCGTATGTCAGTAGTTCAAACTTAGCTGATAAAAGTTTTGAGCTTCTATGTCTTGACTTTAGTCCTTCTCCCCTTTTCTCCCCTCCCCTCTCCTCCTCCCTCTCCTCTCCCTTCTCTCCCTTTACTCCTCCTCCTCCCCTCCTCTCTCCCCTTCTTCTCCTCCCCCTCCCCTCCTCTCCTCTCTCTTCCCCTCCTCTCCTCCTGTCTTTTTTTCAAAAAATGATTAAGTTTTGAGATTTCCTATGTATGAGCATTTGTTTGCCTGCACCTATGTCTGTGTACTATGTGTGTGCCTAGTGCCAAGGAGGCCAGGAGAGGGTGTCTGAGCCTCTGGAATTGGAGTTACAGATGGTTTGAGCCACTATGTGGATAATGGGGATTGAACTCAGGGCCTTTGTAAAAGCAGCCAGTGCTCTTAATAGCTGAGCTCTCTCTTTAGTTCCCTCTCTTTGTCTTCTCTTTTGTGAGGTAAGATCAGTTCATATAGTCCAGTTGGATTCAGACCCACAATCTTCTTGCCTTGTGCTGGGATTACAAGCTTGCACCACTATGAATGGTCAGTCTGCTTGTCTTTTAGTGCTGAGAAGGGTATGCAAAAACCATTTACCATGATGAGAACCGGATAGTCTTCCATGATGCATTATAAATGTTCAATTTTCAACTATAGCATTTCCTTATTGAAGTTTTCCTCTATCTTTTTCTTTTTGTATATTTTTTTTGTTTGTTTTTTGAGGCAGGGTTTCTCTGTATAACAGTCCTGGTTGTCCTGGAACTCACTTTGTAGACCAGGCTGGCCTCGAATTCACTGAAATCTACCTGCCTCTGCCTCCCGAGTGCTGGGATTATCCTCTTATTCTTATGAAGCACATTTCTTCATGAATTTGGGGAAGCACCTCATGTTTTTAATATTAATATTACATTTTCATTAATTTAATTAATGAAACATTTGTTTTGTAGGCAATCTTTTTTTTTTTAATATTTTTTAAGTTTTATTTAAAGAAGAAGGCACCAGATCTCATTACAGATGGTTGTGAGCCACCATGTGGTTGCTGGGAATTGAACTCAGGACCTTTGGAAGAGCAGGCAATGCTCTTAACTGCTGAGCCATCTCTCCAGCCCCAATCTTTTTTTCACTTTTAAAAAAACATTATTTATTTTATGGGCATGAGCATTTTGCCTACATGTATGTACATGTACAATATGTGTGCCTGGGGCCTCTGGAGCTCAGAAGAGGGTGTCAGATCCCCTGGAACTGGGGTTATTACAATTATGAGCTGCCATATGTGTGCTGGGAATTGAGCCTGGGTTCTCTGCTAGAGCAGCAAGTGCTCTTTACCAATGAGCCATTTCTCCAGCCTCATCATGCTTTTGTTTTTTTTTTTTAATTCTTCTACATCCTCCAATTTATATTTCTTATTGGTAGGTGTGGTGATTTGAATAAGAATGTCCCCATAGGCTCCTATATTTAAATGCTTTGTCATCAGGCAGTGGCACTACTTGAGAGGAATTAGTAGGTGTGGCCTGATTGGAGTAGATGTGGCCTGTTGGTGGAAATGTGTCACTGGGGGGTGGAATTTGAGGTTTCAGAAACCCAAGCCAGTCCCAGTGTCTCTCTCTTCCTGATGCCTGTGGATCCAGATGTAGAACTTTCAGCTCCTTCTCCAGCACCAGGCCTGTCTGCATGCCACCATGCTTCCTGCCTCGATGATACTGGACTAAGCCTCTGAAACTGTAAGTCAGCCCTGATTAAATGCTCTCTTTTATTGTAATTGCTGTGGTCATGGTGCTTCTTCTCAGCAATATAACACAACAGGGTATGTAGATATTGATAAAGATGTAAGTATGACTCTGCATGACCATTTCTGTACTTGCTGCATGCAGTGTTTTCTCCATTTATATTAAATATGTATTCTAGTCATGAATACATTTATCCTGGACTACTGATGCTTACAGTCCTGGTGCCACCCTGACCAATCCTGGGGCTCAAGTCCAGTGGCTTCCACTGAACACTGGAGAGACTAAAACATACTCTGGAAAAGCATGAGTCACTTAGTCCATCTCCCCACGCAAGCTGACATTGTCCTCTGTAGATGTCCCCAGTTGTCACTGTGGGTAGCTCTCGCACCAGGCTTGAAGAAGACCAGATGGAACAATGCATCCTTGTCCCAGTTGGCCAGAGGCACAGGGATGTGCCATCTCCCCCTAAGACCTATGTCTCAGTTGATTCTTTTTGCCACAAGGACAGTCTCTGGCAGCTAGCCCACAGTGCCTACAAGTTGGGGTTAGAGTCATTCTTTGACTCTCTGGTTTTTTTGGGTGTCTCCCTGGCTTTCTGGTGAGAAATTCATGGCTAGGCTGTCCTGGGCTCCCTCTGGGTGATGTATATGGGTGAATCCCAACACATCAGCTGTCTTTCCAGGAGAAGCTGGGACTCCAGGTGCACTGTTTTCTCAGTGGTACCCCCAGGTGAAACCTTAGCCTTTACCAGCATCCACCTCCAGCTCCTTGCTTTCTAAAACTGGGGTGGCCACATGACATTCACACAGTCTCCGAGCCTCTCCCAGTATAGTGTATCAGTTAGTGTCCAAATGACTAGCTTCATGTAGGATCCTAGGGATTTCTGTGGAGTCTGACTGCTCTCTCTCTCTCTCTCTCTCTCTCTCTCTCTCTCTCTCTCTCTCTCTCTCTCTCTCCCTCTCCATGTATTTGTGTGTATGTGTATGTCTCTGCCATGCAGGGCAGAAGATGCTGTGTCTGAGGACATGTAGGGTGAGTGGCTTGTTAGCCAGTGCAGCAGTGGTGCGGAGTGGATTCAGCAGGCAGCAGAGGCTTAGGTGTCATTACGAGACTGAGGTCCGGTTATCAGAAATTACTCATGGTCTTGATTCTGCTTCCATGGTGATCATTATACCAAGACATACCCATAGTCCTGTGGTGACCCCCAGTGTCTCAGGTAGGTTTTGAAGGCTGACTCTGAATGCCTGAGCCATGGTGTGGTCCTTTGCTCACTCCTCCCCACGCCCTGCTTCTTCCTCTCCTCTATACAGAAGCTTTTTATTTCCCACCCCTTGTGAGGAACAGTGAGTGGGGATGGAGCTGGCGCTCCTAGAGGGAGGGGTATAGAGTGTGAGTCGGGTGAATGTGGGATGGTGGGCAGCAGTGAGAGCAGGAGACAGGGTGAGTTTGGCTACCTGGCTTTGCTGGCTTCACCTGCCCTCGAGAGGGTTTCTCTCGTTAGTCTCGTCTGTGCAGCCTATGTCTCCGCCCAGCACAGGGAAACTGCTGAGGGCACCTGTGGTCATGTGCCACCAAATGACTCAGGTCACAAAGACACCCCTGCCACAGAAGCCAATTTCTATCGACCTTGCTGGAGGAAGTTTTGACTTGGTTAAGTCTGAACCTTTCCACTTCTAATCCTGGTGACTAGCATGGAGGGTAGGTACATTCTGCTGCTTCTGGGCACCTGCTCTGGAGCCTCACTTTCTCCTCGCTTTGAGTGTTCGGAGTTGAATTGTTTCTTTGCACCCTTGTCTTAGTCCTGAGCACCATCTCTCCTCCCAGGCTATGGTAAATGACACACAAGACCATCTAATGCAGGTTACTGGCCGTGCATAATTGAATCACCAAAACCGTAATGTCCTTGTCTAGAGGTTCTCTCCTTCATCTGTCTCCCATCCTGGGCCACCTACCTGCAATAACCTCAGTCCTAGGTCCTCTCCCAAGACACCTCTTATGGTGATGAAGATGATGATGGTTCAGAGACTCCAAGCTCAGCTCCCCAGAGCCTTGACTGCACCCACTCTTTCCCACAATACAAAGACCACACAGTATTTACCTATCCAATAGTAATTAGGGGCTTCCCTGAGTGCACTAGTGGGGAGCGCTCACCATCCTGGTGTACCGGGAAGGTGACTTCTGATAGTGACACTCATCCTGCCATGTTCAGGCCATGTCCCCTGTCCTGCTGGCATCCTCTCTGAACACCTTCCCACAACAACCCACTAGGCTGTCTCTCTTTCTGGGAGTCTTGGTACACAGGGCTATGTTCCTGGGACAGGGCCAGGAGTCCTCTCTAAAGGGAGACACAGGCGTGAGGACTCCTCCTGCTTTCTCTGGTGAGTCAGCTCATTTCACACCCCCACCCTGGCCTGCAGGTGGATCTGGTCTGAGGACAGGCCAAGGACATCTACTGTCAGGGAAGGGCCTGCCTTCCGGGTGTCCTGCTGCTGTGACCTTGCTGTGGTCTGGGTAGATGTGCTTAAAAGTCTGTGTGTCAAAGGCTTGTTTTCCCAGGTGGTGCTGCTATTGGGGGTTGCTATGCACCTTTAGGAGGGGGTCCTTGTGGGATGAGAAGCCCTTAAATCATTGGACAGGCTTTTAAGAGGGACTGTGGGGTTCTGGTCCTTCTTCCTGATGTGATCTGTAGTGTTTGCTTTTCCATGTGTTCCCCAACATGTCTGTTGATGCTGTCTGGTACCCCCTGCAAGGATCCAAAGCCATACTCCAAACTGCATGTCAAACCAAGCCTTTGCTCTCTCAGTCAGCTGTCTTACAAGTCACTGTCTTGTTGGAGCAGCCATGGGGACTTATTCACAGGCCTGACTGCAGTGTCCCTTCCTCCACCCCAAACCAAAGGGGCCATGACTGGTTATGACTGGAGTTTGAATTGTGGGGACAAGAATGTGGTATCACAGCTGTGTTGCTATTTATGCAGAATCATGTAGGCCAGGTTTAGTAGGAACTTAATGTCATTGCTTTAAGCACCCATATCAGTAGTGGGTGAAAAGTTAACCAGGGGCCTATGATTCCAGATGATCCGCTGGGATGCCCCAGGATGGAAGCATCCAGTGCCTCTCTGGGCCTTTGAATGGAAAGAATGTGGTGTGCAGCCAAAGGAGGCCTGGATAGTAATCCTAGAGTAGTGGGAACTGGCTGTCTGGGTGTTAACTCTGATTAAACCCCTTATCTGGGACCACAGAAGCCAAGCCACAGAGGCATGATATGCAGAATGGCTCTCACTATAGCCTCACTGACTCACTGGGAAAACATCATTTACTAATGGTGGCCCCAGGGATTTACTTCTCTCTGTTGCCTGGATCTCAGGACCTTCCTGCTCTATCCATCCTCTTGGCTCACTGAAACACACAGGTGATCACTCATTTGTCCCAGAGATCGCTTCACTTGGTTTCTCTGTCTTCTACCCCAGAAGCTTCACCGGGTCCAGCCTATGCCTAAGCTATGTGTTCAGTGTTGCTCCTGTCTCTTTTCTCTCTAGCCTCTGTCTCTACCTTCCTGGGCACGCCCTGTGCTGCGGATGCACAGCTGGGCTCCATTGTGCTCGCAGGATTCCAAATACTCAGCTGTATCAGCTTCAGTCTTTGGTCCCAGTTGTAATAATAACAGGTGACATTTTGTTGGATAGCAGATCACACAGTGAAGGTATTTCCCATGCCACTGACCTCAAATGTAAGTTCTAACAATGCCATGGAGGAGTAAGTGTAATTGGGGGTGGGGAGCATCCCTGAGGGCTGTGGTCCTTGCAGAGGGCTCTGCTGATCTCAGAGCCTATCCAGAAACAGGTGGGTATGACTTGGAAGATTGCCTATAGTGCAGCCAATGTTAGGGAAACCTCTGCCAGACACTACTAAGAAACACCTGGGACTACCTATGGATTCATCCATAGGTCCCCATCCAAGGCTGCTCCCAGACTCCACATCCCTGACAGCCTCATCATATCCTCTGAGCTGACTTTCCTTTGAAGACAGGGTCCAGAGTCTTCCTTGTTCCCCCATGTTTCAGTCTCGTCTGCTCGTTTTAGGCAGCTGGAAGGTGGATATCATCTCATCTTCTTTCTGGTAGCTTGAGGGGCCTCTCAGTTGCCCAAATCCCCCACAGAAGGTGACTCATTCCTAGATCTGAGAGGTGTCCTCGATCTGCCCAGGCAGATGTGAGATTGTCTGGCTGTGGAGTACACCCCTGGGAGACACAGCAACACTGCTGGCCTCCAGGCATGCAGAGCTTCCATAGCTAGAATCACTGCAGAGCTGATTAAAGTTGCTTTAACATCTCCGAGTGCCAAGCTTTTAACCTCATGAAATACTCAGCAGTGCAGGGAGGCTGGGGTGAGGGGTGAGGGTGTCTTATGCTACCTTTGTGAAGAGCGCACGGCAGATACACACATGCACACTTAATACAGATGGACATGAGGCATGACTCTGACAAACACCCACTCACAGCTCACGCACTCCACACACAGATGTGCATCCACACACTAACATGCACACTCATGGCGCAGCCACCTACACGTTGGCCATGTGCATTCTTATGAAAGGGGGAAGGGTCATGACAGAGGAAGCCCGTGAGGCTGGCATAGACAAGTTTTACTGTCTAAGGAAGGTTGCTGAGGAGTCGAGGGCTCTAAGAGGCAGCAGTGCTACAAATCAATGCACTCCCCCAGTAGGACATAACTGGAGTCTGCTGCAGCATTGGTCCAAGTGGACTCTAAGTCAATGTTGAAGCATAGTAAGGTTCAATATTTAATGCTGAATTTCTTTGGTTGAATGAAGAGGTGTCTCTGTTCTCCCAGAGGCACCATGGAAGAAAAGATGTGAGGGGCAAGCCCAGGGGAGCAGCCCGGACAGCATCCCAGCCTCTCCTGTGCTGTTCTTCCCTGTTAAGACTGAGAAACACACACGAATGCTATTGACCAGCCTGACCAAGGACAAACAATGTAAAACACTGTATTTTCCTCTGGATGGTCTGGATCTACAGTACACACACAGCATGGTGGGTTCTGCACACTTCAGCTATGCAAGCAGGTGAAGAAGTCCGGTAGTGAGAGGAGCTGAAACAGCCTGGTGGTCCCCGGCTCCCCACCTGAAGGATGGGTGCAGAATGTTGCTTTAAGGGAACATCACAGAGGAGCTTGTAAATGTCCTACCTGCCTGCCAGTCTCCTTACTCAGATACTGAGTGTCTGCCTCTAGGTGGCACTGCCCACCACAGGCTTCAGAATGTGCTGCCTCCAATGCTCTAGGAACTTACCCGTGCCCTGTTCTCCGAGGAGGTTGTCAGCAAGGTTATGTTCTGTGATGCAAGTCACAGAGACTCATTCACATCTGCAAAGGAACCAGGATTCAGGGCTATGAAACGCACTAATTATTTGTGGGTGCATATGAACACCAGTATGTCTATATGTGGACATTGAATATGTATGCATATGTGTGGTGGTGTGCAAACATGTGCACATGCATGTATGTGGTGAGCAGGTGTGTGGATGCACATGTCTGTGGTGTGTATTGTGTAACTGTAAATGTGTATAAGCATGTGTGTTTACACATGTGTAGTGTACATATATGTGTGTGCATATGTGCTGTGTGTATATACGTGTGTGTGTACATGTGTATGCATATGAACCACAAATTGGGAAGAGAAAAATAGAAAGAAAAGGTGGACAGTCCCATAGGTTGGTATCTCTGGACATATGGGCTCTCACCTCTGTGAAGGCCTCCTCAAGACAAGACATTTGCTTTTATAAAAGGGTCATTGTTGATGTCTATTCTTTGAGGTGCAGCTTTGTACCCAAATGTTCATGAAAATGACAAAAATGGAAAGGCAGCTTTCGTCTGTGATGACCGTCACAGCCCGGTTAACCCCTCCTTGTGGGACAGAGAATTTGATTACTACTTGCTCACATTGGAACAGAATCCAGTCTGATGGTTGCTGACTTTCAAAGCTAGGTCTCCATCAAAAAGTATTTGGGCATCTTTCAAAAGCATAGTTGGTTGCTGACTTTCAAAGCTAGGCCTCCATCAAAAAGTGGGCATCTTTCAAAAGCATAGGCTCAGAGAGCTTCAAAGCAGCTCCCTGAAGACCACAGCCAGTGGCTGTTTCCTCTCCCCATAGCTCCACAGCAGGCCCAGTCTTAGCACCCAGGATGCCCTCGGGCTATCAGTCCAGGCCATGTCCCCTATGGGTGCAGGTGTGGGCAGGCAGAAGTGCTAGGTGGTTCCCAGTGAAGACGCAGGTCTGAGGTAACACAAGGCTAGCAGGGGACCGGAAACTGCCCAGTGTGAGTGTGCTCTGGAGAGCCACTGCTGTGGTCCCTAGAGGAAAACCTAACACACATGTACCAAAGACAGGAGCATCAGGTGGAGTCTCTGTGGAGGTCTCCCAGCTGCCACCCCGGCAGCAAGGGCAGGTGCTGTGAACAGAGAGCAGGTGACAAGCTTATGGAGAGCCACCTCCTGCCTTGGAACTAGCAGAGATGGCTATGGCCCAGTGTTCTCCAGATGGGTTCTGTCACAATAAAAGAGATCATGGCTGAGGGGTGTGAACCACTTCTGAACCGCTTGGTCATTTGATGACCCTCCCAGCCCATTAACCTCACATAGCAGAGTGCCACTCTCTGCTTTGAAGCTCCTCCAGGGACACATGGTGGCACTGGTGAGGGACTTGTGTTCCCAACTTGGTTACACTGTAGTTTCATTTTTCCAGGGTCCTGTTCGGATGTTCCCTGTCCCATCAGTACCAAATGGCAGGCCTTCTCGAACATCACCCTGGAGCAGCCCATTCTGGCTGGGGCCCCCAAAAGGCAGGGACTGTGTCCTTCGTAGCATCTCCAAGTGGGCAGGGCCTGGGGAGAGCCGTGGGGGACAGCCATAGAGCCCAGGACTCGTGTCTCCACCCTCAGGCTGACTGACCATGGGGAAAGGATCGGCCTGGGCACAGCAGGCCAGTGTATGCATCCCCACTGGGCCCTCAAGAGAGCTGGGAGGGCTGTCTGTGTGTGAACTGTGGGGGCTGCCATCTAGGCTGGAGGGGATGTGGTAGGCATACTCCCTCTCAGCTGCGGCTGCCTGGTGCCTGCTGAAGTAGTAGGGCTTAGTTCTGCCCTTGAGGCACCTGTGCAGGTGGGGGTCATGCGGGAAGCTGTCCTCCTTGGCCATGTGCATGTGGGCCTCCTCTTCCGTCAGTTGTTCACAGTGCATCTTGGCGCAGCAAGGGGTGGCAGGTGACAGACAGCTGACATGGCCCTGGGCAGCCTGCAGGTTTGTCATCTTGCAGTGGCTGACCGGTGGATGGCCAAAGCCTCTGAGTTTTCCAGGGCACGGTGAGTCCTGCAGGCAGGCTGTATGCCCCAGTGCATCCCCGTTGGCATCAAGTGCAGGGTGGGCATTGGACTTGGTGGTGGAATTATCTCCCCGAGAGGGGCAACATGACCACCAGCACTGCCACACATCCTCCCGCTTGGCGCAGTGATGGATAAGTACAAAGAGCCCCAGGGTCACACAGAAGGCGCCATACAGACAGCTGAAGATCATGTCCAGGAAGTGGCCCTGAGACACGGCCAGGGCCCCAAAGGTCCACGTGGCTGTGAACAGGAACAGTGTGAAGGCGGCAGCACGCAGCTGGGCTTTGAAGGAATGCTCGTTCTGCAGCTGTGAGGCAGCCAGGGCATCGCAGGCGGGTGGCGTGCCGGGACGCACCCCATGGCGATGGCTGCTCTCTGGCACTGCCAGCCGCTGCTGCTCCTCCGTGCGCTCTCTGAGCTCATACCTGCGCTCTGGGTGACGCCGTAGTTGCACATAGGTGCAGAGGAAGTACACACAGGTGACCAGGGTGATGAAGGCAGCCGGTCCATAGAATGCACCTAAGCTGGGTTCCCAGGCCATCCAGCAGCTGCAGGGAGAAGCAGGTAAGTGTGGGTATGTAGCTGGAGTGCTCGCACCCTCTACATCCCCCCCAACTCATCAGGACTAAATGGGGTTTCCTATAAGGGAGTATTTTAATTGTGGTAAGGAAACAGATGTCACCGGAGACTGATCAGTCATGAGGTTTGGGTTGATGGGGACAGAACTGCAGTCTAGATGAGTGTTCGGAGCCAGCTGGTTGGTTAACTCTATGTGCTAGTCCTCAGGATGTGGGTGGGGATGGGACAGGGGCAGGGCTGGGGTGGATGGGGCAAGGAGGTCGGCTGAGGGGTCAGGAAATTGTCCTGGGTAAGGAGTGAGTGGGCAGGGCATGGGGCAACCGTGGCTTGAGTGAGGGCCGAATATCCTGGGGTCCTGGGGTCCTGAGAATGATGAAGGTTCCACTAGGGCTTTGGACACCTGTGGGGTTGGGACTGGGTCTGTCTTTGCTCCAGGGGTATGTCGTGCTTAGCTGACCTTCTGTTATCTGGTCCCAGACTATAAAAAAAGGCAGGCCATTGGTGTCTAAGGAAATAGAGTCAGTGGGAAGCTGAGTGTGTTGGGAGAAGGGGGCTCTGCTTACACAGAGTCTGGGGAGACAAGATCCTGAGTGATCTTCTGGGGCCCAAGGCTTTCTGTTCCTCTCAAGGGCTTGCCTTATTACAGGTACCTTGGAGGAGAGTCACTAACAGAGGTTGATTATGGCCTATGTCTGTGGGGCACCTTCCCTGCCCTTCAGGGACCTGGATGCAAAGTTGGCAAATTCCTCAAGTGTCTGGGATGACCCCAGGAGGAGTTGGGCAGTGTCCCCAACTTTTCAAGGAAAAGTAGGAAGTACTCACTATGCTACGTCCTCATCCTCGGTCCCATAATTTCTGATGTTTGTGGCAGCTGTGACCCCACAGATGATGAAAGGGACCCCTCCACTGATGAGGTAGAACCTGCCAGAGATCAGAAGGCTGACTTTCCAGGAATGGCCCAAAGCCTCCTGGAGAAGTGAGGCCACCCTCCCCCTTCCCTGATGCAAAAGGGAGGTGGCTGGCTTCCAGGGCCATGCCACCCTTTGGTATAGACAAACACATGTCCTGCAGGGGAGCCTGCTCTCCTCCCACTTGGTTCTGGCTGGCAGAGGCTCACAGTGAATCTACAGACTCAGTGGGACCTTGAGGAGCCTGGGCTGGGAACAGGATAGATATGAAGAGGTACATCCAGTAAATCCATAGAGCAAGGAGGGTGTTGAGTGTGGCATCGCTATGCTAAAGTGGTATCCTGAGTGGTGGCCCAGCTGGATTCCCTTTGGATCTGTCTTTAGCTGGAGCCCTGCTCATACCCCTCCCCTCCCTGTCAGCAGTGCCCAGCAATCAGTGGGCCAGTGTACTGTTAGACATAGTTTTAGGGTGAGGAGCCTAGCTCACCTAGCCCTCTGTGGCAGTTGGGAGAGTTGCTCACCTTTGAACTATCCCTGAAGAGACAGCTGATCATGGACTGACCTCCCCCCATGGGCCTCAGATGATAGCTTCACTGAGGGTGATTCAGTGTTCAGCCCACTGGATACCTCCTATCTGAGTCCAACCCCACTGAGCATGTGTGTCCTACGCTTGGCCTGTGCACACACCAATTCTGACATACCAGGCATGACTGAGTGCTTCCAACTGTGTTGAGCCATGGTGGGGCCACCTCAGGGGCAGCTTAGAGAGGATTCCCATGAGAAAGTGGCGGCTATGACAGACACCCTGCGCAGACAGTGTGGCACAAGTTTGAGGACAGCCTGGGAGGCCTAGCAGATAGGCTCCAGGTAGGCTAGCACTACATGGAGATACCATATCTGAAAACAGACAAAATAGAACAGGTGCAGTGGAGATGCTGTCTCTCAGAAAAGAATAACAAGAGTTTGTGCTTGGGTGAAGTACACTTGAAGGAAGGTCACATGATGTTCCTCAGGGTATCAGGATGCTGCGCTGAAGGAAGCTGGACACCAGGAAGGAAGAATACAAGGAAGGCTGAGATGAGGATAGATTTGCTTTCTCTCTAACTTCTTCAAAATACAGATGAGTGTTAAAACAGAGAAGTCTGACACGTTTTGAGTTCATGAATAAGACGGGGGAGTGATGCATGTGGCATTTGTGACATAAAAGATGAGATGGAGGCAGTCTTGAGTTACAGGATACTCTCGATGTTTTATGTGATGTGATACAACTTTATTTACTTGGATTGTGAATAGGTTGAGCAGTTTAATCTCTGAGGAAGCTGCAAGATGCTAAGAGAGAAAAACTAATTAATATATTAAATTTGAAATATATTATTTCAAATATATATATTGAAATATATTAAAAATATTATAACAACACAAAAGCAGGAAAAAAAGGAGGAATGGAAGAACAGAAGCCACACCAAAACAGCATCCCAAAAGAGGCAGAAAAAGAGAATAAAATGGAGACAATCTAACCAAGAGAAAAAAATCAGCTACATTTTAACAGTCTAAATATTCTACTTCAAGGCAGAGATTGTCAGAATAGAGAAAAAAGAAAGACCTAGCTGGGAATAGTATAGAGTAGAGGAGATGGGGTGGGCCTGGAAGTGGACCTATAGGAGGAGTCGTCCCTTAACCACTGCCTGTATATCATGGGTTCTCAATCTGTGGGTTGTGATGCATTTGGGGTTGAATGAACCTTTCACAGGGGTTGCATATCAGATATTTACATTATGATTCATAACAGTAGCAGAATTACAGCTTTGAGCAAAAATAACTTTATGCTATGTGGGAACTATGGTAAAGGGTCATGGCATTAGGAAGGTTGAGAACCACAGCTGTAAGCCAAGGAAGGCTGCCAGGCCAGCAGCGGGAGGGAAAACAGGCTCAGGCAAGACAGAGGTAACACAGGCTACCGTAAGATGCAACATTGGCATTTGCCAGGGAGGCAGCACAGCTGAGGCCAATCGAGGGTTCAAAAATACCAGAAGGAATGTTGTCAGGCTGAGGGGAGAAGCAGAAATTCCCAAATTACAGGTGCTATTCAAGTTCCCTCTCAGCAAGAGTTAGAACAACTAGCCAAAAATCAATGAGGAAACAGAGGCCATGAGCACAGCATTTGAGGAAGTTGACCTCAAGGCTCCTTGTAACACATCTCACCCTCCAGCGCCACTAGTGTAACCCAGCTCCAGTGATGGTAGCTTGTTCACCATGACATCACTGACGTTTACACATTATCCTCCAGAATGTGTGACTTGTTCACGCAGATGCAAGTAGCACTCACATATCTCCATTCAGTGCATGTAGCCCATGCACCATGGCAACCCAAGCACTCATACATCTCCTCCCAGTGTGTGTGTTTCACCATGTCAACCATGACATCTTCACATTCTCCTCTGCTGTGTGTGACTTGTCAACCATGGTATCTCTGCATCTCCCTCCAGAGCCTGCGGCCTGTTCACCATGAAAACTGGCATCTACAGCAAGCATCCATTTTTCTACTGTGCATGTACTGATGTTCACCATGACAACAGTGGCATCCTGTTCCATTGTATGTGGGCTGTTCATCATGTTAATAATGGTATTCATATACCCTCCTTCACTGTGTATGTGGCCTGCTCACCATGGCAATTGTGGTATCTACACATCCCTCTTCCCTGTGTGTGGCTTCTTCACCATGACAACATTGGTACCGTATATGCACTCCTTCATTGCATGTGGCAATAATGACATTCTTCAGTGTGTTTGGGCCCTTCAATAGGTATATGCTATGAAAGACTCAAACATTCAGAAGATTTGAGATCATGCAGAGCATATTCTAGGACCACATAAAAATCACAAGAGACGTTTATAACAATATTATAACCAAGACACCACAGACACTGTGGACTTAACAATACACTTATAAATCATTCATGGAGCAGGGAAGAAATCAGAAAGGATCAAAAAGTACCTTAAATAATACCAAAGAAAATACAACATACCGAAATCTCTTGGCAGCAGATACAGCAGGGCTGAACAGGAAATCTCTAGTTTCCAATCTTCCATTAGGAAGAAGAGAAAGTTCTGAAACTTAGTGATCTAAACCAACAAGGTAGAAAAACAAAAGCTTAAGACAGGCCCAAGGTAATCAAGTGATGAAGATGATAAAGATCAGAGAAAAAACGTTGGAAACTTGCTCCTCCTCAGCAAAAGTCAGTGAAGTTATAAACGCTTAGACTAAGAGAGAAGGGTGGACAGGATGGCACAGTTTGTCAAAGGACCTTGCCTTGCAAGCAGAAGTTTGATCTCTAGAACCCGAATAAAGGTGGACAGAGAGAACCAATTCCTCTGACCTCCGCACACATACCATGGCTTGTATATCCCTCACACACATTGTGAACACAATAATGATAAACTAATTACAAAGAATGTTTAAGAAGATTAATTCTCAATCTTAAGGAACACTTATTGTTATGCATCCTGCAGACACACTGCAAGAATCAAAGGGGTATATAGTGAATAACTGAATGCCAACAGATTTAGTAACTTTGAGGAAATGGATATATTCCTTGGGAAAAAAATAAAACAAAAAAAATTAGAAAAGTTTGTTGGAGTTGATACCTGAAGGCAAATGGAAAATCAGTTCTCTCCAACAGAGTGTCACTGGGTTTATCAACTACATTCCAGGTAGGTTCCTTGCTCAAGAATATATTGTTGGCCAACACAAAACTCTTTTTTTTTTGGTGAACTTTTTGTTTTGGCATTTTTTCCGGACTTATTGATTTTTTCATTGTTTGTTTTGATTTTCATTTTGTGTCTTTTTTTTTCTGAGAAAGAGAGAGAGAGAGAGAACACCAAGTTTGGTGTGTAGGGAGGTAGGGAGAGAATCTGGGAGAAGTCGGGAAGGAGGAAATTATTATCAAAATTTATTTTACAGAGAAAAGAAAGGAAAGTCTTGCTGGGCTGATGGCACAATCTCCTCTAGGAGGCAGAGATAGGAAGATCTCTGAAAATATAAGGTTAGCCTGGACGACGTAGCAAGACTTTGTCTCAAGAAGCCAAAATACAACTCTTTCAACCAACCAACCAATCAACTAACCAACCAACACAATTAACCAACCAACTAACCAATTAACCAACTAATTAGCCAACCAACTAACCAACCAACCAATTAACCAACAAACTAACCAATTACTCAACCAACCAACCAACCAACCAACCGACCAACCAAAACAAAACAAAACAAACTTAATTGTGCTCTGTCTAATAATAAAAAACAAAATGGGTTTTAGCATCGGTACACTCAATGGGTTTGCTTGTAGAGTATTATACAGATTGTTCAGATGGCAAAGTAGGGGAGATGGACAGGAAAATTTTCCTCAGATTTGAGGTCAGTGGGACCCTATGTCAAAACCAGACACAGACATTGAAGAGGTCAGCTATTTGCACCTGTAGTACTTTGTAACTTCTCTCTAAATGAAGTCTTAGTACTTTATGGAAGTAAGACTGATCTCAAAACTCTGGGCTGGGTTATTATTCATACACAGTAGCAAAGTAATTCAACTTATCAGCAGGTGGATAACACAGTGAGTTCAGTCACTGGATTCAGGGAAAGCATCCAGTGGAAATAGCATGTATTCATTCCCACACTCGGCCAATCAGCAGAAGAAGGCAGCTTTCCTGTCTTTAAAAGTCACCTGGGAAAAACTAGCACCAGATGAGGCTGAAGAGAGATGTTTCTGTTTGTAGATGATGAGATGGTCTGCATAAGAAATCCTGCAGGAGCTACAGGACGTGCGTACATTTACAATGGTGCAGGGTTCACACAAACACACATTTTTATATTTGAGTGAAAGCAGGAGGCCGCTGAGAAATAAAATAAAGATGTCATTAAATGGCGTAAACGCATCCCAGTCACAGCCCCAGAAGATTTTCTTCTTGTAAAAGTGAAAAGTTGAAAGAAAAAATTTTTAAAAATGCCTTTAATACCAGAACTCAAGAGGCAGAAGGAGGCAGATCTCTGTGAGTTTGAGGCTAGCCTGGTCTACAGAGCAAGTTCCAGGGCACAGAGAAACCCTGTCTTGAAAAACCAAAAAAAAAAAAAAATGTTGAAAAATTGATTCTAGAATTATCTGGGTGTGTAAATGATTAAATTATTCAGATCCATTTGAAGGACCCAGAAGAATCCCTGGTCCTCCCAGACTCCTGAGAAGCTGGATTTGTGTTTCTGTCCCCACAAAACATGAATACAAACCATTCTGAGCCAAGCATGTCTGATTCAAAAGGCTGCACCCTGCAGTGGGTTTCTTTTGCTTTCCTTTTTCTTTGTGGTGCTCTGATGGCAGAGCACATGCTATGTACATGTCTTACCACAGAGCTGCACTCCATCCTTGAGTGGTCTTATTCCTCCCAGGCACCAAACCAGGCAGAGTCAATGTGTATTGGAAACATCTGCCCCATAGAGATGCCTAGGGCCAGACATGAGAACACTTTTGGGACTTGGCTGTGAAAGTTGTCAAAAAGCAGAACGAATATAAATGAGCGAGTAGATAAATCATAGAGTGATGGGTGATTAAGAAGGGCTCACCCCTGTGCCTGATGTGAACAGTCACCACAGTAGACCCCTAGAAGCACAGCTTGCCACCCTGCCTCCAGGAGGACACACTCTGGTGGGGATGTCCCCAGAGGCGCATCAGACACAGGCAGCAATCCCCTTTCCTTCTCTTGGTTGCCTCTTCCCTGAATACACTCCTGGTTTACCATGGTGGGCATAGCCTCCCGTAAACTTAAGTCTTCATAGATTGGGCTCTGATGGCTACCTAGGTCAAGTCACTGAGCATGTGTGAGCTCTACTCACTACACTGTAGTGGAAGTTTTGCAAGCAGACCCTGCCGGACAGTTTTGTTGTACAGGCGAGGTCTGTGCACAGTTGGAAGAGCACAGAAATAAGGCAGACAATGGATAGACAGGTGTGTGTGTGGGGAGGGGTGGAGAGGCTGGGTTGCTGGGGGTGGAAGGAGAGTGGAATGGATAGAGGGAGGATGATGAACTATAGAGAGCGGATGCACAGGGGGAGAGCAACAGCCTCGAAAGGGTGACTGGACAGTGCAGGGCAGCCCAGCACAGGCCTGGGGGTAGGATAGGGTAGGGGCAGCTGACTTTCAGCTTTGTACACACTAGAGGCCTCTGCAGTGGAATTCCCTAGAGCACGTGGAACCCACCTGTTGTTGTTAGCTTCAGCTGTCAATCTAACATAAACCTGGAGTCAACAGGAAGAGGAAGCATCAACTGAAGAATTGCTTTGATCAGATTGGCCTGCGGCCATGTCTTGAGGCTTGTTTGTTTGTTTGTTTTGAGACAGGATTTTTCTGTGTGGTGCTGGCTGGCCTGAAGCTAATCCTGTAGGCCCACCTAGCCTTGAACTCACAGAAATCTGCCTGCCTCAGCCTGTGAGTGCTGGGGTTAAAAGTGCATCACCCAGTCAGGAATTTTTTTTTTATTGCTAATTGATGTAGGAGGGCTCAGACCACTGGGCCTAATGCTGTGTGTTGGAGGTGAGCCTGGGCTGCATAAGAAAGGTAGCTGAGTGAGCCAGAGTGAGCAAGTTGGCAAGCAGCTTTCCTCCTCTGTGGGTCTCTGCTTCATTTCTTGCCCCCAGGTCCCTGCCTTAGTTTCTCTTGAGGATAGACTGTAACCTATAAGCCGAATAAACTCTTTCCTCCTCTGTACTGTTTTTGGTGAGTGTCATCCCCCTGAAACTCGCTTTGTAGACCAGGCTGGCCTCAAACTCAGAGACACCCCTCCCCCCCACCTCTGCCTCCCAAATGCTGGGATTAAAGGTGTGCGCCATTGCAAGCCAGCTTTGGTTAGTGTTTTATCACAGCAACCAAAAGCAAAGTAGAAGGTCACTAGACAGCAGGAGCTCCCCTCTCACAGCGACTCATCTGAAGCCATATCCAGTGCTGGTACCTTGGGAGCTACATGGGACTAGGCGGGAATTTGATCTGAATAGGGCTGACTGACCTTCTGCTGAATCCTAGCGTGAGCTGCAGCAGGTGGGCTATGACTTGGTCCTGTCCCATCTCTGAACCCATCAAAATCCCTGAGGCTTTGCAGTTTAGGGAACCCACCAAAGCCCACATGGTCATGTGGTCTCTGCACTCAGAAGGTACATCTAGAAAAACTTAGCTCCTTTTGGCCACTAGTCCAGGCTAGACTCAGTTCCTCTAGTCACTAGTCCAGGCGAGACTCAGTTTTACAGACTTATTCTGGGCTGAGGGTCCCATCTGGCTCTGACTCTGGCCTTTGCTCCCCTCTCATGGGGTGTTCCCCTCCCAGGCCCCTGGGGTACCCTCCAGACCTTGCTTAAGTCCTATCCCTTGAAAGAGTTGCCACCAGACACAGGCAACACTAACCATGTTATCCCACTTGGGTACTGCCTGGCTTCCTGGTCAGTAACAGTTAAATCTTCAGGTGTTTTAGCTTCATGTGGCTCCCAGGGAGACGTGAGATCAGTGGGACACCTGGGCCTCTTCCTCTCCATATGCCTTCTGCCCCTAGCCTGCACAGGGCGGGCTTAGCCCCATCGCCTAGAGATAGAATAGCCAATGTCTTCTCACAAAGGCCCTGCTCTTCTTGGGAAGAAGGTGTGTGTGTGTGTGGGGGGGGCTCACTTGATCAAAAAGCATCAGGATTTTTCTTAGGAAACAGGGAACCCTAAATGGTAAGGTGGTGTTTTCAGCCTAATGACAAGAACCTCAGAGGCCTCTGAGCAGCATTCCTAAGAAGTCTGTAGCCCCTCAAGGCTTGGCCCCTGACCCTTTCCAGATCTTCTACCAGCACTTGTCCCGGCTGTTCCCCAGCCACTTTGCCTCATCCATGCCAAGTCTCTGCCTCTATAGCCTTCCCATTCCCCCACTGGAGAATCTGTGCGGCCACATCACTGTTCTGTCTACAGAGATGGAGACCGGCCTCACTGACCCCATAGCGAGACAGTGCCTCCACGCCGGGGCTGCTGGTGGGTGGGTGTTGGGTCCGCTATCACAGGACTCTCCTGCGTCTTAGTTAAATTAGTCATTGGTGCAGACTTGCCATTGGGACTGTGCAGCGGGTGTGGCTACGAAGGCTTTCTCTGTGGCTAAATGTGGATCTGCACCACGCTAGAACGTCAGGGCTAGGGGAGACGGTTTGCCAGGAAGCAGCCTAATTTGTATGTGTAATGATCTATCTCTTTAAGAGACAAGCCACGCCCACTTCCTCCCCCATCCGCTGAGGCAGGCTGATCTTCAGCTTTCAGCCTGAACTCTCTCCTCTTTTCCGTCTTCCTCTCGGAGAGGCAGCTTCTGCTTCTCTCTCCACCCTTCCCCTTCCCCTGCTTCTCCCCCCCCCTGCTCTTCTCCCCTTCACCCTTCTCCCTTCATAACCCCCTGAATAAATATCCAACTTTACTCTGCATGGCGTGCCTATCCATGTCTCTCTCTTGCCCGCCTGCCACGTGTCTCCCTGCCTGGGACCAGCCACCGCTCAGGGACTGGCAGCTGTCTCTGCCTGGGACTGGCTGCTGTCAGAGCCCGCTGCCTGCCGCCACATGGCCTGCTACCACCACTTGGGGACCTACAGCATTTCTGCTGCCTACCGCCGCTGGGGATCCTGCAGCATTTTTAATTTTTCCATTACATTTGGTGCCGAAACCTGATCATTACAGTATGATGTTGTCACAGAGTGAGTCCAGCCACCAGCTGAACGAGGGGTCAAAGCAAGGCCATAAGCTGGGACATTGTTCTGGCTTGATGTGGAAGGAAACACACAAAAACTTCCAGATTATAATCTGTGGGAGCCCACGGTTTTGAATCCACTCCATTTTGAATAGAGGTCAGAGTTCAAACCTATTCTTGCTCCTCAAGGACAAATAATAGGATGTTTGGCCAAAGGTGTGGCTACTGGTTGTCTTGCTACTCAAAGACCAGATAACAGAATGTTTGACTTATGGCGTGGTTACTAGGTGTTTTGAGATGTGAGGAGGTAATTACACTTGTTTGTCTCTTGTATCATGGGAAGGAAGGCTTTTGCCTTCCCCTTTTGATTGGGGTGTATAAGGACTATGAGTAATAAACCTGAGGCTGTTACAGTGTTCACTGGACACCCTCCCGGCTCTATCTTCTGTCTCTTGTCTATTTCTTTTCTAATCCTCACTTCCTTTTCAGGCACACATGAACAAGTTGGCTGGACCCGACAATAATCTCAGAAAGCCAAGGGGAGGATGACCAGACCATGAGGGACTCCTAAAGTGTTGGAGGCATCACACTATGTAGTGGTTTCTATTAGTGGGCAACTTGATGCTAGAGGAGACCCTTGTTTGTAAGAGCAGTGGGAAAACTCCTGAGTGAACTGTGCGTGGAGATCCACTCGAAACAGGTTCTGCCCAGAGCTTGCTGCTGGGTACTGGAGGCCAGTCAGTGCCTGGCTGTCTGGAGCCAGCGGACCTGATGCTACGCATAGGGACTCTCTGCTCTTTCTATGGTTGGTGGGGCACAGAAAGCCTTGGTTCTGAACATGGAAGCTGGCAGTCCCATTATCCATGTTGTCTATAGGTTCCAGCTACAAGGTCCTCCTTGATATTACAGACTCCTGGCAGCAATATGCGACAAGAACAATACATTTGCTCTGTTTGAGACCAACCTACGGTTTCCTTTGCAGACACAGGACCCAGAGGAGCTGGAGAGAAATAGTGCCCCAGAGTCCCAGTTATTACTTGGAGGTTGGAAATTCTGCTGTGGTTCACCAGGGTCACTCAGTACTGTCCACTACTGCTTTTGCAGTGCCTGTAGAACTTATCCTGGGAAACTGGCTCTTCCTGTGTCCCCATGCTCAGAGGGGTGGCGCTATTCATAGTTATTGGCTTGGAAGGTTGCTCCTCCCCTGCAGAGTTCTAGCTCCAAGCCCCTCACACATCACAGCCACAACTTCAGTCTTTTACTTCCTTCTGGGCTTGCCTGCGGTACCAGATTTGGCCAGCAGAGGCGTAAGAGGCCGCTGCAGATGCCTTTTGGCTCAGGCTATAGCTTTTCTTGCATTTGCATCCATCACCTGGGTAGACGCTGGACTACTGTGGAGACCTCCCTTACTCAATGTCAGCTGTCTGGGCCATGGATCGTTGCACCAGTGCCTGTCTTGTCCTCTTCCTGGGTACCCACTTGTCCTGACTGCTAGGAGAGCTCATGAGTGGTGATCACATTCTCTTCACTGGGGCTGATTCCTGGCTTGAGGAGGCTTCAGGTGCATTCTCTTTTGGAACCTTCTCTTGTATCATGCCCTGCTAGTATCAATTTTTGATATGTGGAGTTTCCCTGTGTAGGGAGGCATCTGTCTATCTTGTGTGTTTCAGCCCTGGCCACAGGGCCCCTTCTGACTCTGGACTTCTTTGGAATCATCAGGCCACCAGACACAGGGCAGGTGTAGCTTGAATTATCTAGCTAGTGGGGGTCCTCCTTTCCTAGTGACAGCTTCCAGAATGGAAAGAGGAAGCTGAGTCTCTATGAAGCCCTAATCAGATCCCAGTATGTCAAAAGAAGAAGGAGAGAGCCTCAGAAGGCTAATCTCCAGATGTAGCAGTTCAGGGTCATGGATAGGGAGGTGGGACCAGGAAGCTTGAGAGTGTGGGAGGCAGTGGGGCTGGACCAACCACAGCACCATACAAATCTGTCTTGCACAGTGAGGCCGAATGGTGAGCCGTGTTTTGGACAGTTACATAATGGACCATAAAGAACAGCATACAGGAGAAAACCATGGTAAAAACAAAATAGTGAAATGATCCCAGGGTTCCCAGCTCAGGTTCAGTGTACGTTAACTTGGGTGGCAAACCACAGACAATGGGGCATTCTAAACTCAGGCCAGTGGGACTCAGGCCTAGATAGGCATGGCAGCTCCTCACGGCTGCAGACCGCACACCCCTGGGCTGCATTCATCTTCTCTGTAAGAGCACCCTTGTATGCTTGGGAGAAAAAGAAAAAGAAGGAAAAGAACCTAGCCAGTGATGCATTCGGTGGTACTTCTGTCAACTCAGCACAAGCTGGAGTCATTCTGAAAAGAACCTCAGTTGAGAGTGTCCCCATTAGACTGGCCTGTGGGCAAGCCTGCGGTGCATTTTCTTGATTGCTGATTGATGGGGTAGGAGTAGCTCACTCTGGGCGATGCCAACCCTGGCTTGTGGTCCAGGGTGCTATAAAGAAAGGAGGCTGAGCAAGTCATGAGGAAGAAGCCAGTAAGCAGCACTCCTCCAGGGCCTCTGCACCAGTTCCTGCTTCCAGGTTCCATGTATTGAGTGTCTGCCCTGACTTCCCCAACGACGGGCTACAAGCTGTAAGCTGAAACCCTTCCCTCCCCAGGTTGCTTCTGGTCATGGTGTTTTATCACAGCCACAGAAACTCTAACAAGACAGCCCGTGTTCCTGCCCTTTTCAATCACCTTACTGCCAGCTGGAAATGGTGTACCTGTTGAAATAAATTTATTACTGGAATCCCGAGAAACTATGGAAGAGGGCTCAGACTCAGCCACACTCTCGGTTCAACATGAGCCTACCATTGACACGAATGACATTTGTACAGCACCACAGTGCACACTTGACATGCACATGTCGTACAAACGCAGGCCCGCATGTATGTATACACATATTATATATATATATCTGTTTATGTATGTGCATACAGCTTCAGCAATACAGATTTATATACTAAAACTCTTGTGTACTCATTGATTGCGTACTTGTAAGAGGCAGCATCCCAGGTCACAAACGTTAGGACATCAGCTATCAGATGAGCTGGGGGAATGTGAACAAGAGGCAGGCCCATGCCTGGGATGTAGCCCAGTGCTGTGACTGTGGCGGCTATGGGGGGCTGAAGGCAGCCTGGATCAGGCTGGTCCTTAGGAATGCCTGTGAGAGATTTTCCTTTCATTTTAGAAAAGTCCTTTTGGTTTTTACCTTATGTATATGGGCATTTTACCTACGTGGATGTCTGTGAACCGCATACATGCAGTGCACCCTCAGAGGCCAGAAGAGGGCGCTAGACTCCTTGGGACTGGAATTACAGATTAGCTATCATGCGGGAGCTGGGAATTGAACTAACTGGTGCCCTTAACCAATGAACCACCTCTCTGGTCCCAGTGAGGAATTTTCTTAATTGGATTAATTGAAGCTGAATGTGGGTGGAGCCATTTCTCATGGCTCGGGCCTTGGATAGAGTGAAAAGGAAAGAGGGAGCCCGGCACAAGCATCCCTCGCTTTCTGCTTTCTAACTCTGGATGTGATGTGGCCATCGGTCTCCAGCTTCTGCTGCTGTGCCTTTTCCCACAGCGAAGGACTGGTCTGAAACCGTGAGTCATAGCAACCCTTCTTCTCCAAGGGCAGTCAGGGCATTTTATCGCAGCTATTGGAAAAGAAATGAAGACATTTTGGCTCTGTCCTCTGGGACCTTTATGTCCCCAGGACACAGGATCCATGAAGAGATATTGGGAGGGATTTCTACTTGGCAAGAACTCAGAGAGGGAATTTGAACTAAGGTATTGATCCTCTCGCAGCTACTTGCATAAGAAGGCTGACTCAAGGTTTCCACGCACCCCGAGGTGGATCGGACACACCAGTGATGGTGGAGGGAGCTGCTTTAGGCAAGGAGAGGACAGGTGGAGACAAGGACATGGAGATCAAGTGTGGAGTGAGACCAGATATCACCTGCCAATGGCACTGTGACATCTTATTGTAATGAGACCTACCAAAATGTTAAGACACCATTCCCTAGGACTTCCTACAGGAAAAGTCCTACAAAAAAAAGTTTTTGCATGACAAGAGCTTATATTATTGGGTCAAGTCTGCTCAAGAATGGATTTCCCATGTGTGGACTCAAGGATTGCTCCTAGATATGGATACCTGCCATGACCTCACCTGTCCACCAAGGTTCTGGAATCCTCTGTGTCCCCAGGGGGATGCTGAGCAGGCTCTCATGGAGATGGTGAATGGGTTCTTGGAAACACCAGATAGCTCTTTCTGGTCTTCCTGCCCATTTGAAGCCAATGAGAGTAGGTCAATACTGTGGCCCTTGGGCTATCTGGGTGAGGAGACACAACATGGCCAGAGTTTGTGGGGGTGAGAATGTGGGGCCCAGGATCCTGAAAGCCCAGCTGTGGCCGCTCTAACCTCAGTTTCTTCATTTGGAAATCTGGGCCAGGAAATTAACTCTAAGGTCTTTTTCAGTCTGGCACCCAAGGACCTGTGAGGAGAGGCAGCAGAGGAATGCTTTATTGGGTGCTCATAGCCCCACAGCAGGCTCTAGAGGCTGCTACTTTCATGAGAGCATCTAAGTTCTCTAGCTCTGAATCTTGGTACCTACACTTGGTACCTATACTTGGTACTCTACACTCTTAGAGCAGGAGACAACCCAAGGCGGAGCTTTAGCCGTGCCCCTATCTCCTGCCTGGCATCTGTCTGCCTGCAAGAGATCACAGCTCACTGCCACACAGTTCTCTTGAAGACTAGCAACAGAAGTAGGTGGACTTGCACTGTTGGCCATTTCCAGGGTCCTGCGTTCCGTGCGCAGATCAGGCGTGTCTGGTGCTTAGACACGAGAACGTCAGAGACCCATGGTAGGTTTTGGAATTTGCCAATGTTGCCCAAAAAGGGGTTCCTGGATGAGAAACCTAAGGAACCATTCTACCCTCATGTCTGTCCTTGGGGGCTTCAGCAGAGTTGTCCTCATTGTGTGGGAGGAAACAAATGGTCATTTCCCAAAGCTGGCTCTTGGAGTTGACTACAGTCTTCTTGGGGCTGCTGAGTTGTCCTCCAAACAGAAATCCCACGGGTGGGCCTGTGCAATGGGCATACTGTGGGAGATGCCACCAGAAGGGAGCAGAATAGACCAGTCAGTTAGGATGCAATCACATGTAGCTAATGGAACACTAGTCCCTGAGCATCTACAAACCACTCCAAGAAACTCCATGGGCCTCAGAAGTGGCTCCCCTCACGCTGATGGAGGGTGGAAAAAATGCGGCAAGATGTGTCCACAGAGACCATCTCTGAATGAGGGCAGACCACCAGGATTGGCTGAGAGGTGGGCAGCAGGCCTGGTCTCAGCCACAGTCCCCCCGTGGTAACAGGTGTAACCTGACACAGTGGCTGTGTGTCAGGATTGTGATCTCTGTTCTGTCCTGTGCTAGTCAGACTGCTAGTTAAACAAGGACGTGAACAGGCCAGTGGGTTGACTAGGGTTACAGGACTTTAGGGGCATAGCAAGTCCTGTGATGGATTCGATGTAAAGTCTTAAGTGTGTTGACTCTCCAGAAGTGGGGGGCTTACTGTACCCTTATTTTGTGTAGGAAGGTGCAACCCAGAGGACAGTATCCACACTTGTTTGTGTGCATACTTCTCACCCCATCTTTTCCAGCTTTGCTCTTCACATCCTACTTTTAGAGACAGATGTTTGCAGCAGCTTCCTAGCAGAGCGAAGGCCCTGTGTGTAACATAGACAGAGATAGAGAGGGCTGCCAATCTTTACTGGGGGACATACGCCCTGTGCAGGAGATGTTAGCCTCCTGATGTTCTAGGAGGGTAGCTCTGGTAGGCAGCCCTTAGCTGGAGCCTGGCTCCTAATGTGATCTACATAGGGCTGTTTTGTGCCCAGCATGAGTTTGCAGAACCAGCCTCACAAGGCTGTTTATGGAGTAACATAGTGTGTACCAGGCAGCAGTGTACCTCCTAAGGGTCAGGGGCCTCAAGGCTCTGTTCAGACACTAGACCCAGAAAGAACTGTGAATGGAGCCTTGAGCCAGCTTTCCTAGATGAAGACACAACACACTCCACTGCTGGAGGAAGGAGTGGGCCATGGACCCCAGGAGAATCTAGGAGACTATTGTTAGCTATGTTCTCTGAATTGAAACATTTCCTACTGGAGGTTGGAGGAAGGGTCCTAAGACTCAGTAAGCAAACAACATTTACCAGGCTCAGGAAGTTCCTGCAACTTACATGATTCACAGGTTATATAAACAGTAACAATTTCTGGGAAGACTCCAAATGGGCCGAGCTAACTTCTGGTTGTTCAGGGAGCTCTAGAGATAGAAACTCTCTCTTCTTAGTCCTCACTTATTCTTGGGTGGGCTTTGGTGACAATGCTTGCCTTTGAGTCACCCATGTTTCTTCTGTAAATAACCTCCTATAACCTTCTGTAAATAATCACCTATGATTCTCCACTATCCACAGTAAGCTTGCTAGGCCTCTGTGGAATTCTTCCTTTCATCTATCTATTGGTGTCCTATCTGTGATGAAGAGATCTTTGTTAATATCCTCCCTGGAAAAGTTTCACAACAGACACCTGCTCCTGGTTCTCATTGATCCTACTTAACGGGTCTTCTGCACTTATAGGCTCTGTCCTGTGTCCTTCTGTGAAGAGGTACCATTTCATAATGATGGCTGCCTTGGAGTCCTGAGTTCTGGATTGATCTTGATTACATGTGACTGTGGGGCTCTGAAGACTCACAATGATGATGGACCCTGCTGGTCACTCATACCTCACAAGGATAATTCACACATGGCATTCCTTCGAAGTATCCAGCTCAGACTGGAGGAGATTTACTCCATGAGAAGTCAACAAATTACACTAGACCCCCATGAGTGACCACTCTGAGTGTCGATATTTATGAGCAGGACTTGAGGCCAGACTCTGATAAACAAAGAAGAAAGGTAGTCCTTGCCTGGTCTCAGGTGGTTGCTGGGAAAGGGGATGAATGTTCTGCTCCCACATGGGATGGAGGGGTTGGTGTTGCTCCCAGGGGTACTGGGTACAGGGTAATGTACTGGTCCCGTGTGTGTGTGTGTGTGTGTGTGTGTGTTGTGTTGTGCAAAAGTGAGAGTGAGAGAGAGATCCTCATCCTGTGTGGACACTAAACAGAGGTCCTGGTCCTTGAACCCTCAAGGCACTGGGAAAATCCTGATCCAATGTGGATACTAGGAAGAGGTCCTAGTCCCTGTGTACATTGGGTAGAGAAAGATCTTGATCCTATCTGGAACTGAAGAGTATAGGTCCTGGTTTTATATGGGCACAACAAGGTGTAGATATTGGCCCTGTGTGAACACTGTAGGGAGGGGTCCTAGTCCTATGTGGAGATTGGAGGAGAGATCCTGGGCCAATGTGAACGCCGGAAAAAGTCCTGATATATGTGGACGTGTGTGTGTGTGTGTGTGTGTGTGTGTGTTGTAGGAGGTTCTTCTGTATTTGTGTTGCTTTCATTGGTGAATAAAGAAACTGCCTTGGCCTTTTGATAGGGCAGAAATCGGGTAGGCGGGGTAGACAGAACAGAAAGCTGAGAGGAAGACAGAGAGAGAGCTGCCATGAAGCTGCCAGGTCAGACACCATGAAACTCCTGTCTGAGACTGACGCTAGTTAGGAATCTTTCCCAGTAAGCCATGACCTCGTGGTGCTATACGGATTATTAAAAATGGGTTAAATCAAGATGTGAGAGTTAGCCAATAAGAGGCTAAAACTAATGGGCCAAGCAGTGTTTAAATGAATACAGTTTCTGTGTAATTATTTCAGGGGTTAAGTTAGCCAGGTGCTAGGAATGTGGCCTGCTCATCTCATACTACGTGTGTGTGTGTGTGTGTGTGTGTGTGTGTGTGTACATTGGAGGGGAGATCATGGTTCCAGGTGTATTCAGGGGTAGGTCATAGCTGCATGGGGACATAAGGATGCAGTTCTATTCCTATGTGAATACTGAGGAGTAGGGTCTGGGTCAACATAGATATATGGGGAGATCTTGGTTTCATGTAAACATTATGAGTGAGTTTCTGTTAACATGTAAATACTGACGGGGGAAAGGTCTTGGACACCTTTGGAGGACATGGAAACTGGGGGATGGATTTCTGGTCCCATATGAACATTGTGGGGAGTCTTGGTTCCACAACGGAAGACTTCAAAGTAGATTGTGGGAAAGGCCTGCGCATGGAATCCCATTTGAGCTATGTAGTGGCATCTTAGATAGAACGTTTGGCTACGTTGGGTCTCTCCAAATCAGTAGAGGCCCTGCATAGGTGGCCGAATCTCCCAGGAGGTGGGTGGGCTATGCATCTCAACCAGGCAAGTCAGCTTTTTCTCAGGCTTCCCTCTCTCCCCTCACTTCCCTTCTCCCTGCATAACTTCTCTTCATGTCTGCTTCATTCTGCCCACGTGCTAGGCTTGTCTAAGGTCACCCTCCCCTCAATGGCAAAACCAGATTGTCCTTGTCAGAGATCCCTCCAGTTCCCTAGCAGAGGTCCCAAGACTCTGTGCTCCTGGGCTTCCCTGATGTTTCTCTTTGTTACCGATGCTCTCTTAACCCACCGAGGCTTGAGATAGGACTAAGGAAGGGATGCAATCTACACTAAATCTCCAGTTGTGTTTGTGCCAGAGACCCCCATCAAGGCTCTGGGCCTACTGCATGATGTCTGGATGACTTCTGATCAGGGTCCTCAACACCTGGTACCTTCTAGAGGCTATAGTTCCCACTGAGCACATGACACAGCCCCACTCCGCACTCTCCCCTTTCCACTCCAACAGAGCAGGAAGTGGCTAGTCTAGGCACAGACAAGACTTAGCTGGGAGGGAAGAGATGTGACATCTACTCTCAGCTCAGTTTTTCCCCTTCCCTGGCTGTAGAGCCACTGGGCACACATAGAATTTTCTAAAGATGATAAAGGAATGAGACTCGTCTCTTTGTCGTATCAAAGATCTCTTCACAGAGTCTGAGCAGCTAAAATGTCACCAGTCCCTGTGACCAAGCCAGGAATTTCTTCATTCCAATCATCACTAAAAGAAAAGTCTCCATAAGTTTTCAGACAGTTTCCCCCATTTTCTAATATCTAACAACCTGTGAAAATAAAACTGCATCTCTTAAGTAACCAAAGACCAAGGAAGGAATCCTAAAGAAAACCAGAAATGATTTGGAGATAAATGAACAACCACACACTATGTCTTGGGACCTGGCAAAGCCACACACACATACACACACACACAAAAACCCTACAGCTATGACAGAGCCATTTTAGTTAAAGATGAATCCCCCAATTTCACACGGTTAGGAATGAGGAAGAAGGGCAAAACAAACCTGTTCACACAGAAGAAAGGACAGAGCAGAGATGACAGAAGAGAAAGCAAAATGGAAACGGCAGACGCACCGAAGGCCGGCTCTTTAGAATGCTCAACAAACTTGGCAAATGTGTTCTGCACTGAAAGGAGGGAAAACACCAATGCTGGCTTGGAGTCATGGCCGGAACAGTTAGCCAGACAGGAGAAAAGGAACGGCTCAGACTGGCACGGGAGGAGCAACTTTGTTGTTAGGCACCAATGACACAATCATTACATGCACACAACTCCTAGGACCTAACCAAAAAAACCTTTGAAGCTGATAAGAGAACTCATCATCAGAGCTATAGGAACAAGATCTGCACACAAATCCAGTTGTATCTCCATAGGCAAGCCTGGGGCAATTAGAAGTGCTAATTGCTGCTGGCTTGGAATGCACTAGGTATCTCAAGCTGGTCTTGAACTTTTGATAATCCCCCTGCTTTAGCCCCCTGAGTTCTGGTAGTACAAGCATGAGCTACCACACCTAGCTATAGTAACATTTAAAAGGAAAAATGTACTTAAGAAAAAAAGATGCGAACAAGGAGGCCCAAGGCTTCTGTGTTGTAAACTACAGGGATCCTGGGGGAAGTCGAAGATTGCCATACATGGAAAGGTGGCTGTGCCTGTGGAATCGAAACCTCAGTCCCTCCTGTGACCATGACAATGCTTCCTTACATGGTCTGCAGGTCACATCATTCCTCACTGCAGGTGGAACTGAAAAGATCTGACAGACTGCCCAAGGCCAGTGCTCTTCATCTTTGGCGCAGGGCTAGGAGCTTGTGTGAGTGCCTGACCTGTCTCTTCGTGGGGTTTTGGTCTTTGATGGCTTGCCTCTGGGACACATGCTCCATGACTGAACATCCACTTGCCTGGCCCTAGCCAGGATCCTGTTGGTAGCAGGACTGGTTACACCTTCTTCAAGGCACCCCACTGTTGAGGAAGAGACCTGGGTTGCTGCTTCTCCACATACCCAACGGCCATTCTCTGAGAGCTTGGATGGCCATAGGTTTCTCAGTGTGCCCCTTAATCTTGTATGTGTGTGTGTGTGTTCACACGTACAAGTGCGCGCGTGTGGTCACGTGTACATCTAGAGAGTGAGGGGAGATGAGACCAGGTGAATCACAATCTAAAGCCACAGAATCCCCACTGAGAGTCTAGTCTTTTTTGTTGTCATGGAAACTACCAATGTCGATCACGCTTGAAGAGCAAATTTTGGGTCAACCTTGGCAATGAGACCCCCTCAGCTACTCTCTTCTAAAACTCTGTGGATCCTTCCCTCTCCTTGAAATGGCACTAACACACATGTGGAGGCTCTAAGGAGTCAGAACCCTTAGTTCTCATGCTGTCACCCAATGACACAGTCTGGATCACGCCCCGCACTCATACAGACAGGACTCATTGCCTAAGTCCTATGCATCTTCTTGGCTGGAGTTTCCTTCAGAGTCTCCCTGAGGTGGGTGTGTCTCCACCAAGTTGATCAGGGAGTGTATTTAGAATACTGAGATTGCAGCGCCACCTCAAGGACAGGAAGGTTTCTAGAAATGTGCAAAGTTCCAACAGTGTGTCCTCGGCTCTCCTGGAAGCCCATGCGGGCAGCTCTCTTAGTACCACATCTTGGAAACCTGTAGGCGATGCTGGCACATGGCCTTTGCTCGTGGGAAACAGAGCTCACTAGATGTACCCATGGGATTTGACTATTCTGCCAGTGGTGGCCCAGGGTTCAGTAAGAAGGGGTACAGGTGTTCTGTCCAGCAGTCAGTTAAGCAGGACATGCACCTGGTGGGCACTTTGGAGGTTCTTTCCTGGGGCTGTGCAGCTCTTGGGACTCTAGAACCAATTTCAGTGAATGTTGCTGTGCACTTATGAGTTTGGGGACCAGGGCAGGATGCAAATCCAGAGAGATGCCCATTGTGGTGTCCCAGGAAGAGCTATTGGGTCAAAGAAGGCATGTTAGAGGCTTCTGGTCCAGAGATGGAGGATGCATCAGCCAGTGTTCTCTAGAGTAACAGAACCGATAGGATGCATGCCTATATGTATATATTTAAAATTATTGTATTTGATAACAATATAAAAGATTTGTTATACTGACTCACATGATAGGGTCTAGGTAGTCCAACAATGGCTGTCTGCCTGCTAGAGAGACAGAAGAACCCCTAGCTGCTGAGTTTGAGGGGCTGGAAGCTTTAGAACAAGAGGGACCAGCGATGCCTCCATCTGAGGCTGAAAACCTGGAAGCTCCCTGGAGAGTCACTTCTGTGATTATATTCAAAGGTTGATGAAGATGGAGTCTGGTGTCCATGGGCCATGGCAGCCAAAATAAGTGTACCCTCTCAGGAAGTGTGGCTGGTGCCCTCCTTTTCTCATTGCGCTCCATTTGGGGCCCCGTCTAATTGGGTGCCATTGCCCACATTCACCGTGGACCTTTCCTTTTCATCTACTGCATGGCGTATCAGTCATCTCTGGAAATTTCCTCACAGACATACCCAGATATAGTCTTCTGGTCCCAAACATGTCCCCATTCAGTAATGTTAACGATGAAGATCCAGGATCAGAGGACCTATTGTGGGGTCTGAGATGAAAGACTCCCTCCTTCCTTCTCCTTAGCCTCTGGTTTCTCTGAGAAGGGCCAGGTGCAACAATTCCCTCACCAGGATCAGGCCGGGTCAGAAGTCAGCAGAGGGAAGCAGGCCTTGAGTGGAGAACGAGGCAGACACCCCTTACAGTCCCTGAGCCTGCACCTCCAAATGATATGAACCCACTGAGAGTGTGAACCTGTTGGAGGGTATGCATATGCAAGTATACATGGCTAACATTTATCTACAGGGGCTATGTACCTGTGGATGTGTGTTCCTATGTGTATACAGAAGGTACACACCTACATATGTATATACAGGGTATGCACTTATAGGTAGGTATGCATACAGGAGCCCATAGCTATCCACGGGGGAAGGGTCTGGCGAAGACAGGAAGGGTCAGACATACCAGTGACCAAGGGCTGCTGGGGTCCTAGCAACATGGACCATCCTAGCTCGTCAGGTCCTGGTATGCCAAGAAGGGTACTTATGAACCTTAGTGATCTACAGGACAGGTGAGGCCTGCTTCATATAGAGTGGTACTTATGTTCAGGGCCTCCTAGGCAGTTACTGAGTCTCATTTCTGTTGACTGCAGTGTTGGGGGTTTGGTGTCGAGCAAGTGACAAAGCTGCAGGGCTCTTTTTGCTAACTCCTGTCTGCTATGGTTATAGGCATGTCGTCTAAAGCAGCTTTCAGTTGCTCTGCAGCATAGCTGTTTTCTATGGGAAGCGAGAGGGCTCCCGCCATTTCCTGGATGGACCAGCCCTGTGACTTCCCTGTCTCTGACCCTAGAAAGAGGGAAGCAACCATCCTGCTGCCTTTGTCCTTGAGGGCTGTTTCCGTGTCCCCAGCATGGTTGCAAATCTCCTGAGAATTCTCCTTGTGGAGAGAGGGTAGCGGACACAGCTTGAGCAGGGCCTCTTCCTCCACAGGGTCCCAACAGGTCAGTGAACAATGACTATGAAATTACTACTAGAATGTACAAAGGTTTTCTGTTTGCTAAAAGCAGATGCCTTAGTCTCACTGAGACCAGGAAGCAAACCAAAGTCACAAATGCCCGGAAACTCCAGGGGTATGGAGGGCCTTCTACCAGTAACTGGGCAGTTCAGTGTCCCATGTATTTATAGGAACACAAGCCCTCAGACCAGCCAAGCTCCAGCCAGAGATACCATGGTCAGTGCCCTGACCTTCAATTTGCCCCAGGCCTACCTTGGGTCTCTGTCCCTGTATTCACCTCACCCCCATGGCTGAACCCATCTTATTTCATGATGTGGAAGTCCCCTCTGTATGCTGTGAGTGTGTTTTATTAATAAAGAAAACTGCTTTGACCTGTGGCAGGGCAGAATAGAGCTAAGCGGAAAAACTAAACTGAATGCTGGGAGAAAGAAGGCAGAGTCAGAGAGATGCCATGTAGCAGCCATAGGAGGCAGACACCAGGCAGAACTTTACCCAGTAAACCACAGCCTTGTAAACCACAGAATAATAGAAATGGGTTAATTTAAGATGTAAGAGTTAGCTAGAAATATGCATAAGCTATTGGTCAAAATGTGTTGTAATTAATATAGTTTCTGTGCGATTATTTTGGGTCTGGGCAGCCAGACATGAATGAGAAGTCTCCGTCTACAACTTCAGAACTTTGCTTACTATCCCATGTTACCCCTAGTCCCCATATTCATCACAGTGCTTCCCAATCCTGCCTCCAGACTCTTTCCCCCATTAACTGTGCCACCTCCTAGCTCTGTCCAACCCTCAGGTCACTTATGCAGGCCAGATCTTCTCCAGCGTGGAATCTGGTGAAGGTTTTACAGGACCCATAACCAGTATGTCCAGGGTCATGGGTTTCTTGGGCTCAGGTGGTGGAGGGGCCCATGAACATTCTTGGATACCTGAGCAAGGGCTGCTTGGGGTACGGTGGCTGATCTGCACCTGGGCATGGCAGGGCCTTCTTGGTCACCTGTTTGTAGATGTTCCTGGCAGTCACTCCGATCCACAGCATGGTAGAAAGCGTAGAATAGTGCAGTGCAATGCCCACCTGGGAGGGGAGAATGTCAGCCAGCCACCTCCTCCAGCCACCTGCCCCAGCATAGCACAGAGTCCCTGTGTGCCACCCAGACTTTCTGTGCTGGAAGTGTCCTGAACCCTGACAGCTACTCTGAAACTCTTTAGGAACAATAAAAAAAAATGAGGCCAACAGGAAGACAGGTAAGGGATGTGTCAGGGGCAGCCAAGACTTTTAAACTCTTCAGCTGCTTGCTGTGTATGTGAACCTGTGGGAAGCTTGTTGTCTCTGCAGGATGTCTATGCCATCCTTAAGTATGGGTCCTGACATACACACCTACCTGTGAACTCTGGCCCCACTCTAGGGTCCCCAAGTGGAAGGCAGGCACAATTGTACAGCAGGACTCCCAACATGTATTCACCATGGCATTGAATTTAAGGAAAGGCGCCTCAGGGACGAGGCTCTGATAACCTGCCCTTGCACGTCAGAGGGACTCATTGCTATGGAAACAGCCGCTGGAGCCAGTCCCATCCAGCACTTTTACGCTAGCTAATTACGCATTCTGCACTGCTTCATCTCCATCTGATTCCATAAAATAAGGCTACCTTTGAGGTAATAGCCTGACATTTTGAAATGACAAGTAAAATATTGCTATAATCGGAAAGGACATAAATGTTTAAGAAATACGGAGATTTCCTGAATAAAGCTAACATTGCACCATTATAATGATTTATCAAATCCAGAGTTCAGTTTTTACTTATGAGTAAATGCTATAATAATTGATGAGGATTTGGGACGGGGTGGGGGAGTAGAAAGATCCAAGAACTGTTTATGGTTTCAGATGGCTTCATAGGTACAGTGTAACGTGTCCTATGAGTTCAGCCTTCCCTCGGTCTTTCTTCTGCTCAGGTGAGATGAGCCTTATGACCATCCCAGGCACACTGGGCTCACCCCTCCTGGATGAGAGTAGGAGGCCTGGACCTGGGTGTCAAGAGCCATCTGCCATTTATGAATTTAGGGCAAGGGCACCCAGAAGAGGGGCGGGCAGCCACGGCTTGAAAGAAGGTCTGTAGTGTGGCTGTCATTGTCACATACAAACAGAAATCTCAGACTCATCCTCAGAAGGGCTCCGGACTTTGGTCTTGAGACATTGGCCCAGGGCCTTGAGGTGGGTGGCCCAGCTGGGAGGAGGGAGAGAGAGGAGGCCTGGCTGCATCCTTCCTTAAGCTGAGTCTCATCCAGGCTGTATGATCAGGGTGTGTGAGAAGATGTACAAAGGGCAGGCTCTGTCTCTTAAACACCAGCTTGAGGCAGAACACACAGAGAGGTCAAGGGAGACGCTGCCTGGCTTCCAGACAGCATGTGCTATTGAAAGGAAGAAGCAGGCAGGGCACCCTCCCTTGCTTCCGGACCCAGGGCCAGCATTGACGCACATTCATTATGTGGGACTAACAACAGCCGTCTGCTTTGTTTATGATGTCACTTAGTACTTTAATGAGACTCACTTTCTGTTGCTATGACAACTGTCTGTTCTTGCTAGCCATCCAGAGCTCTGGACCACTTCTCCTGGTTGTTTTGTGGTGATGCTAAGCTTGGATACAGAGGGACTGGGACTCCTGTTCTCAGTCACCTGGTTGCTAATCAACGTGGGCCCACACCCAGCTCTCAGCGAGCTAGCTCTTAGCCTGTTCCTTCTCAGGCATTTCCCTCTTAGCAGGTGAGGGAGCAGTTGTGCTGGGTGAGCTGGGCCAGCTCCTGACCTAGCAGGCTGCTGATTAAAGCCAGCCTGGCCTCTGGCTCAGGGAGGCCTCAGAAGTATAGACAACCTCACCTCTGCTTATAGGCATGGGGGATTTAAGTGTCCTGGTGTGGTGGAGATTGTCACCTAGAGTGCTTTGTGGGAACTGAGATCCCCACCCTTTAGCTCTTCTTTACTTGATTTCTCTCCACTTTCCCAATGCCCTTGCAGCAGTTCTGTGTCCCCCAAAGCTCACCTGCCTGTGGCTCTTTCTTTCTCTCCTTAGTCTGCTGTCCACAGCTTCTCCCAACATAGCCTGGCAGACGTGTTTCCATTGGTCTCACATCCCTAACACTGCCTGTGCCTGGAAGGTGTGTTGCCAAGTGAGGGATGGATAGAGGCTGGTCACTCCAGGAAAAGCCACAGGAGACCAGAAGGTGGCTGCTTTCTACAGTCCATCCTACTCAGGGACCCGTCCATCATCTGGAGTCCCAGCATTGTTACTAAGGACTTCTCACCTGAGCATGATCCTTTCAGATCTTAGCTGGCAGGGTATTTCCAGGCCCGTTTGTCCCCACCTACCAAAGCTCTCTTCCAGGTCCTGCACCTGTAGAATTCTGGAATGCCATGGATGCCTACGTTCCGGGACTTCATGGGGCTGGCCTGAGCCTTTGGCCGGTGCTGGGCTTCATGGAGGCACTAAGATTATTGTATGGACTGTGTGTGTGGCCAGCAGGCCCCAGCTGTGCAGCGCTTGGTGGCAGAGTAAAGACATAAAGATAATGACCCACTCAATTGCCTCGTCTATGGCTTCTGGACAGGCTTTTATAACAGGAGCGAGTGGGATTTCCTAGCCCTCACTGTGGCTGTTTCCAGCTTAACAGAGGCAGCCATGGAGGAAGCGGTCTTCTCTCCCTTCCATTCAGGCATGTGATACTGTCTCTTCCGCTTGTCTGGCCCAGGCCTGGGTAGTAGGCTGGCTTTTCCAGGGTTGAATGTGTCACATAGCCACACATTTGATGCCCAGGGGACTAGAGCATTGGTTGTCTTTTAGGTGTAGGTGTCATGCTCACAGACCACTCTGAGCCTCAAATGGCATCAGTGGGGGGAAGCAAAGTAGCAGTGGTTGGCTCAGTTGGAGCCTGCATGAACTAGGTGGGAACCAGGTAGCTAGGAGGGTGTGTTCTCTCAGCCAGACCATTCTAGGAACAGCCGTTAACCCATTGATCCACAGGATAAGCCTCGCTTTCAGCTAGCTACCCACGCAGGGTTATAGGTCACAGGAAAGGCAGAGGAAACCAGTTAGTGTGGCCATTGTCATTAATGTGGGTCCTGTGGTCTTTGGGTATTGGCTGGAGGTGATTTCTGTAGTGGCCAATAGCAGAAATTCGCAACATTTAGGGATACCTGAGGACCCACAGTGCAGGGAAAATGAATGACAGAAACCACCAAGGTCCTTGGTAAGTTACTCTGGGCCCCTGCCTGACCTCACTCATGGAGCCTAGGTGTGGAGCAGGACGGGGGCAGGACAAACACAGATTCCCTGCTGCAGGCGCAGAGGGCTCTCTTCCTTGGCCCTAAGCCACAACCCAACAGGACAGTCCTGGGTTTGACTTGGAAAGGATGCGCTCTGGTGTCACCCTAGTCGGGCTCACAGGTTATTTCTACTTCCCAGTTTAAGCCAGTCAAACCAGGTCACATGTGTGACCATGATATGCCTTGTGATTTGAGATATTGTTTACCATGCTGGGTATTTCAAAGCTCCCCTCTCCCTAAGAGAGAACAGAGATGCCTGGGGATGCTCTGCCTGGCTCACGTGGGGATGGAGCCTCTGCTGCCACTGGTACCTGTGGCTGGCAGATCTGCTGGCAACGTGAGGTTAGCACCTGGAAGGTCTCACTCAGCCCACCCCTGGGTCCTGCCTCACTGATCTTCAGGAAAGGCATCCTGTCCCCTTTCTCGTGAAGATCACCATTTTCTGGACAGTGTATGTCTAGGTATATGGCCCATGAGTCCTCAGACAAATTGCTGTAGTAAAGAATAAAATGGTTTCATATGGCCCAAGTGCTGAGCAAAACAACCTGCTTCAGATGGAGTGGGATTAGAATACGGACTCACTAAAGAAACCTCACTCTCCCCTTCAGGGGCAACATCTGAACAAACACTAAGGTATTGTTTATAAATGAACATTCATTTCCACCTTGATAAGAAAGCTGGCATGTATGCTTTTGTTTTTGTTTTGTTTTGTTTTGTTTTTTGGCACAGGGAAGGCAGCACTCACCGCTTGGCATAGAATGGGGTGCTTGGTGCGATTGATGCCACCAGCAAACACCGTGAAGGTCAGAGCCGCGTGGAAGCAGAAGTTGAGGAGTGCGTGCCGGCCTTTCCGGCTGATCCGGATGGCACTGTGGACAACAGAAGTTTCACATTAAAAACCAGTGGTTCAGAGAAGAACCTGGAAATACCACACCTTGCCCATGGTAGGAACAGTAGGACCTAGGTAGGGCTGGAGGCAACCCATCCAAAGGACAGGACCATAGAAAAGATGGACAACTGGGCCTTGTCCACCTCAGCAGGTTCTCCCTGGTGCATAGAGTTTCCACCCCTCTGCTTGTCTGACAGTCTGCTTTGTCTAGGATCTCAGAGGGAGACACCATGTTCTTGATTCCCAGGACAGTTTCATCTCTGAGCAGATGTCTGATGCACAGAGAGGGTCAGACTTTGTGACTGTTTGGTTCTGATAATATCAATGGCCGCCAGCGTGGCTAAAGCTCTGTCTAGCCAGTGAGGGCAGGGCCAGTATTGCTCTTATTATAACTTGAACCCACCATGGCTGTGCACATGTCTAAGTCTCCTACAGCTCCTCTGGTCCGAGCGTGCTTCTCAAAATCCCTGTTGAAACTTAACTGCCAGTATGCTGGTATTAGAGAACAGTTGTTGGGGCAGAGTTCTCATGAATAGATTTAGCACCCTTATTAAAGAGACCCCTAGGGGCTGCCTTTGTCTTTATACCATTGGAGGACTCAGAAAGAGTCCAAGAGTCCATGAACCAAGATATGGGTTCTCATCAGACACTAAACCAGCTCAGTACCCTCCTCACTCTTGACTTACAATTTCTAGAACTATGAAAAACAATTTCTATTTTATCCATTGTTATCAACTCTGTGGCAACTTGTTAGAGCTGCCAAAATAGATTAAGAACACTTTTGAACCTATCCAAACTTCTCCCATTGTTATCAACTCTGTGGTAACTTGGTAGAGCTGCCAAAATAGACTAAGAACACTTTTGAACCTATCCACACCTCTCCCACAACAGGACTTTGTCATACCAAGCCTTCACTTGTGACTGGCTATGACCCAGACCTAGGCATCACTCATAATTTTGGTTATGGGTTTGGCTGTGGCTGTGATTCGCTCCTTCTATGTCTCAGTGCGTCTTCTAGGAATTCAGGCAGACAGCAGTCACACACATCCCCATTCCTAGACCTAGGCAGCCAGAAATGAACTCAGAAGGAGGCCTCTGTCTAGAAGGCCCTCCCTAAATAAAAAGGCACAGCAGAGGGGGACTTCAAAGTTCTTCAGAAGCCTGCCCAGGCCTCTTAGAATGCAGGAGCCAACATGCTTCCGTTTCAGAGGGGCTGATGTTAAGAAGGTTCAGTGGGGGCTGGAGAGATGGCTCAGCAGTTAAGAGCACTTGCTGTTCTTCAGAGAACTGTGGTTTGGTTTTCAGTACCCACACGGTGACTTATAACCATTCTTAACTCCAGTTCTGGGGGATCTGGCACCCTCTACTGGCTTCCCTGGGCACCAAGCACACACACAGAACACACGTATACACATATGCAAAACACTCACACACAGAAAATAAAAATAAATTAGAAACAAGAACAACAAAAAAGAAGACAGAGACCCAGAATGGAAGGATTGGGTTTTTTCCCAGTACTATGCCCTAGTGGCTAATGCTCCAGGTAGGGTGAAGTGGGCTCCCTTACCTCTGATGCAGGATATAGGTGATGACTGAGGCAAGGAGGCACAGGAGCATGACCGCGGTGCAGGCATACACCACGGGGTGCAGGAACTCCCCTGGGTACTGGGGCAGGGAGAGGACAGTCTTCAAATCCTGGAAAGGAAGCAAAGACTCGAGTGACTGATATGGCTGGGATTCTCTACGTGATTTCTCAGGTGTCTCAGGAGGGGTCAGGCTGAGAGGGACTCTGCTAATGGCTGCTCATGCAGGGTGTAGGGCATCGTATCCCGGGAGCCCACCTGGGATTGGTGTCTTCCCAGGGCTGCTCAGCTGAGAGCATCTTCCCACGACTCTGAGAGCAGCTCTCAGAGGTACCACTTGCACAGTGCCCACACCTGCCTTGAGCCTTCTTTCTATCCATGTCCCTGGCAGAGGACAGGCAGACGCCAGCTTCCACTGCATGGACCACTGCTCCCAGAGATGGTATAGGACACTCAGCCTCCCCAGCCCACTTCCCACACCCACACTCCTTGACATTATGCTTTTATATGACTCCCTGGGGGAATTCTGCATCATGTTTCAGCATCACTAAGACAGTGGCACTGACTTGAGCAGACGGAGAAAGAGGAGTTGTCATGAACAGTAGGTGGCCTCGGGACCTTTTCTACCTTCACCCGCTCTACTGTGTATCAGAACTGGAGAAAAGGGTTCAAGGTTACAGTTCAAATGCAAGCCTGGCTTCCCTGTGGTAGGGAAACACAGAGGAATGAATGTCTGGGATGGAAATGCTCGGAAATACTTGGGGCCCTGGAGTTGGTGTCCTTGCCAATATGTTTGGGCAAGAGGGTCAAGTCTCTGTTTGACATTAAAGGGACAGCTGATCAGTGGGCAGCCGGGGCTAGTGCCCACAGTGATCTTGTAACTCTCACGCTTCTGGGCTGTAGCTGGTGCAGGGCAGAAAGTCTGAGGGGTAGGTGTGGACATGGCGGGCACACGAACAACTCTCCAGAAGACATGAGGCTCAAGGATTAGGATGACATGTAACCTGTGTCCCTCCCAGATGACGATTTCCTAATGAGGCATTATGTTGTGGAATATTTCTTTAAACCAGGCAAAGAGGTGTTACATTTGTTCCTGCTGCATTTGTTAACTGTGTAAAGATGTGTTGCATTTGCGTTGATTAAATAAAATTACCGTGGACTCAGAGGTGGGGTTAGCGACTGGTTGACAGGAAGTAGCAGGGAGGAGCTTAGTGTGGGTGCTTTTTTTTTTTCTCTTTTAGTTTGGGCTGTGTGGAAGGCAGCAAATAAAGTTCGTCAGTTGCTATTCTAAATCTCTGAGCTCACAGATTTTCACCCTAGCCTTTGAATCTCCATTGTCTGGGGGAGCAGAACTCCCCCCAGGCTATAGGCCGCTGGTAGTTCAAAGTGCAGCCACTGAAATGAACATTAAACAACACACTGGAAAGCTATCCCTAGTGCAGGCACACTGTAGTGCTCTGCCTTGGTCACCACCATATCCTAGCCTCCTGACTAGGAAACTTTCTACACTGGGCCCAAGACCCTGGGAAGGATAGCTACAGGAAGGGTGCCCCATAGGACCATGCGTCTCTGCCCTGGGAAGCCCCTAGAAGTGCTGGCCAGGCAACAACACAGGAGTCTGTGTCTGAGTGAGGACAAGGCACCTGCCATGGAATGGCAGTTTCTGAAGGGGTTGAGTCTGTTTCCCCAAGGAGTGTGTCTTTAACTGGCCCTTTCTTCCTGGACATCCAACATCTTGTCTGATGGCTCAGCTCAGTTATGTAGCATACTTAGGACATTTGCCCATGGATATCTTCAGGACCATGGCCAGAGACTACCTCACCCTCCAAGCACCAAGAGCCTCCATTAAGACTGCCTGAGTGACCCTGACTTCAAAGCCTAAATGCTTCCTGTAGTGTGTTGAGCAGAGGGTCCCAGACCCAGTGTAGCGCTTCCTCCTCTAGGACATTTGGTCTCTTTGGGAGCTCACGTGTCCTTCCGTATGGTCTGTCTGCAGGGTATTTGCATTTGCTATGGGTTGATAGAGGACACTCTGTGGCCCCTGTGAGCACCAAGGCCGTTATTCAGTCTGCTCGGCTCAGCTGCATCCTGTCAGACAGAAGCCAACTCTTGAGTCATGGAAAGCATGCTTGCTGATGAGATCAGGGTGCCCACACACCTGATGAGTTTGTGCTGCTGGGAGGTGGGGTGCCCCCTGGGACCCTAAGAGCTCTGGGTTCAACTGGGCCCAAGTGACATCTCCAGGTTTTTGTGCACATAGGTCTTTTCATGGGTGTCTTAGGGTTTTGACCCAACTTGGCCATTGTTACTAGTGAGGGAGGGACAAACAGAGAGAGAAAGAGAGAGAGAGAGGGAGGGAGGGAGGGACGGAGGGAGGGAGGGAGAATGAGAGGGAAAGTGCAGTGCAAGTGAGCTTCCCAGTACAGTCCTTTCCTTGCATCTAGGTCTCATCCCTGGAACTAAAACTCTACAATGATCCTGAAGGCCTGTGGCTTGCAAGTCTTCCATGGCCCTCTTCAGGGTCATTGTCACTGTGTATATGGGGTGTGGGGGTATCACAGGGGCTTGCCTTCCTGACAGTATCAGACTCTTGTGATGGGAAGGATCTGGGGACAGCCAAGGAAGGAAGAGGACTCAGCTCTGACCAAAGAGGTGCTTGCGGTGTCCCTGATGCTCTGTGTTGGTAGCGGTGTTCCGGATTCTCATCTCCAGGCCCCACAGGAACACCTGCACTTGGATACTCCTATCAATGGCTTGAATTTACACAACAAAGCCTCATGGGAGGCCAAATGGAAAAAGTAGAACTGTCTCCAGTTAGCTGACAGAATATTCAGAGAGTCATTTTGCTACACAGTGATGTGTTTTGAAGGATGCTGTCCAGACAGGGTCACACAGCCTTGGGCTGAGGGGCTCAATCTCAGCTGGATATTCACAGGGGTGGTCTCTAACTCTTTAGTGGCTTGTAAGCTTGAGAGACCAGATCTGAGGGGGTGGAGTCACCTATGTGAAGACAGACTTCAGAGACTAAGGACAGGCTGACCCAGGGGATGACCAATGAGCTTGGGAAGAAGTGAGGTTTGATTCGGCTTCCTGCTTGTTTGTATCGGAATGATCAGCAGTGCCTTTCTGCATTTTTAGAGGTGACATTTAAAATTCAAAGTAGGCAAGGCAAAATGGAGATGCATTTCATATTTTAAAGTTCACACATGGGCAAGTTCCTCTCAAGGAGTCTACTGTGCAAATGTTCCTTGGGCAAGATTCCAGGGATCTGACATGGGGTCAGGAAGAAGCTGCCTGGCTTGAGGACAAAGAGTCCCTCTGCAGTTGTGAAGCCAGAACATTCTTTGGAGCAGGGACGGTGAGCAGAGCTTGGCTCTCAGGTCACCACCACATAAAAGCTTTCAAATGACCACAATCTGTCGCCCAGCCAGCTGTGTCGCTTGCTCCTACAAACTGCAGCTAGCATGCTGGTCACCACATGTTCCTGACTGCCGGCTACTCAGCTACCACTCACATTCCGCAGGAACTCTGCATCCATGAGGTCTGGTTGGAGGTCATGTTGATACTCCAGAGGATGCTGATCTCGTTATAATCTCATTATCGTGATACAGATCCACCCACCCTGCTGTCACAGAGCTGAATAATACCAAGTCAGGGGAGAAAAGAGGCAGCACCCTGATTCCTGGAAGTCTCCTCCCTTCTCCCACGACAGCATGAAGACTGTACTGTCAGAATGCAGGGCCTAGTAAACACCCACACCCTAGAGCAGACTGGGGGCCTCCAGAGTCGAGCTTTCTTTTTCTGTTCATTGACCATGGGGTAACACTCCCTTCCTACTCCCCAGAACTGTTGAGTGATGCTATCAGCACTAAGTAAGAAAATAACTGGGAGATTCGGTAACAGGGCAAAGAAGGGCCATCCCAGAGAACCCTCAGACACCAGCCACCTAGGTCCAGGTGATGTGGCATGTCTCTGCTCACTGGGAAATTCCAGAGTCCCTTTCTCTTAATATGGCTGCTCAGTCAACACACTCATGAATATCTCCACCACAGTGATTTGAATAAGAATGGCCCCATAGGCTCATGAATTGTAGTCAACAAGTGGCATATTTGAAAAGATTTGAAGGACTAGGAGGTGTGGCCTTACTGGAGGAAATGTGTTACTGGGGCTAGGCTTTGGGGTTTCAAAATCCTCTGCCAAACCCAGTGTCACCTATGGATCAGGATGTAGCTCCTAGCCATGCTTGCCTATTGTCGTGTCCCTTGCCATGATGACAATGGACTAAACCTCTGAAACTGTATGCCAGCCCCCAGTAAAATGTTTTCTTTTATAAGTGTCGCCTGGGTCATGGTGTCTCTTCACAGCAACAGAACAGTGACTAAGACCCCTGCCCCAACATACAACAACAGGTATCCTGTCATAAGTCACGGCTTCCTCTCACATTTTCATCTTGTTTTCATCTTGTTTAGTTGACGGATCCTTTAGGCTTGTTCTGCCAATGGAACGAGCCAGGAAGCTACACAAGACCAAAGACAGGAGGGAAGGGGGAAGAGAATTCAACTAAGTAACATGACAGCTCTTGGTGACAGTGACAAGCAGAAAAGGAATCTCTTGAAAGTGGGGATGCCAGGTCTGAAGTCACATTGCTTTCTGACCTGGGAGCTTTGAATATAGAGGGAGCAACTGGATCTTTCTGGTTCCTCTTCTGGTTTATTCCCTCCTCCTTTCTTCTTCCCTCTCCTCCTTCCTTCCCTCCTGTAAATTTTTTTGTGGGTCTCTGTGTCAGTGTGTGTGCATGTATGTGTCTGTATGTGAGTGTGAAGTATGCATACATGTATGTGCAGAAGCAGGTGGCTCTGCCCACGTGCAGAAGCCAGAGGAGTCAGCTGAGTGTCCTGCTTTATCACTGTCTGACATGGAAACAGTCTCTCACTGAACCTGGAGCTAGCCTTGTGGCCAATTAGACAATCCTCCTGTCTTTGCCCCACACAGCACTGGGGTTCCAGGAGCACATGGCCAAGCCTGGCTTTTTACATGGGTGGTGGAGGTCTGAACTCAGGCTCTTGTGTTTTGCACAGCCAGTTAGTTATCTTACCCACTGGGTCATCTCCTCAGCCTTGGTTCTTCTTCCTACTTATTTTTCCTGGGTAGTCTTCCTCATCTCCATCTGCGGCTTTGTTTGACTTTGTTTTGTGACAGGGTCTCACTCTGCAGCTGCCTCAGCTTCTCAAGTGCTGGAATCACCCGTGTGAGTCACTGTGCTCGCTCGGCTTGGTTACTTTGCTTCTTCTTCTTGGTTCTGTTTTCTTTTCTGGTTCTGTGCCAACCCAGATTGGTCTTGCTAGAGCCTGACGCATGTCTTTGCCTGTCTTTTCAGTGATAACTGGGTCTTATTGATCGATCAGCCTTCCATGGGAAAAGCAGAAGGTAAGTCACTCATTCGCTCAAAACACCAACTGGATATTACACGAATATAGTTTTCTGTGATTTTCTTTTTAGAGGGATACATGGGATGTTGAAATCATGAGAAAGACATTTTGAGGAGTATTATGGGAACTTCCTTCTGGCCTAATGGTAGCTTTCTTGGTGCGGATAGTTTAAGCGGACTGTTGAGTCAATGGCAACAGCTCTACCTGACAGAAAGGTAGCTCTGAGATATTTCTAGTCATTTAAAACTTGGAATGAACAGAAAGAAAGAGGAGAACAAAGAACCAAACCAAACCAAATTAAACAAAAAGCGAAAGCAAAAACCCAACCCCCACCAAACCCAGTGAGCTGCTCCTAAACACAGGTATCTTTCACCTCCCTGCAAGGGGAGGCCGGGCCAGACCATCTGCTGACTCCTAAGCGCCACAGCCTGGTTAGGCTGAAATGAACCCATCACATTTGGGTTCATATACTTTTCATAGCTTAGAGCTGCAGGTGTCCCCTCACCTATTATCCCGGAGCTGACCTCACACAGGTAAAGCTTGCTTTACTATATATTGATTGATATAATTGATTACTATCAGTGTGTGTGTGTGGGGTATGCACATGCCGTGGGTCTTGTGGAGGCCAGAGGACAACTTTGAGGAATGGTTCTCTCCTCTCCTTTTATTTTAATGTCGGTTCTGGGGGTTGAACTCAGGTTTATAGGCTTTTGTTGGTCTTTAGTGCCCTCTCTTGTCTTTTTTGAATGTGGAAATTGAAGGCATAAAGGTTGTTGTAAATATGTCATGTATTGGGATCCTTGACCCCAAGTAGGGAGTTGGTGAGGCCTTGCGTCCCTGTTAAATGTAGCTAAGGACCATCCAATGGCAGTGAGGTAAGCTCTGGGCCACAGCAAGTGAGGACCAACTGAGTTCTCTGTGGGAGTGCCAACTTCCGTGGTTGCTACTGCTATTAATAGTGTTTAGAACAATGCAAAGCCATAGCATTGTCACAGCCAACAGACAGGAATGGCACCTGATAGCCAGACTCAAATATTACAGTGACAGGGAGCCAGGGATCAACCCCACATCACAGCGCCCCGCACCCTGTCACCCCACACCATGCCACCCCATATCATGCTACCCAGCTCCACATGATCCCACAACACCAATTAATCATTAGATCCCACCCATGGGAGCATCCCATTACACAAGACCACCTTAATCCTTCCCACCCTACTTTATCCTATTTTATTCCAGACCATCCTATGTCACGCCATGTCAATAAACCACACCATTTCATCCCATACCACACAAGTCCACATCCTGCAGCTCCACACCACGCCCTCCTCACCGCACCATTCCGTACGACACCATCTATACCACACCCTTCTGTCCTAGGCTATCCCACGATGTGACGCTGCAATGCCCCACCACACCAGACTACCTCACCCCTTGCCATCTCACTCCTGCCCACCCACTCCACGTCATTCTCCACGCCATCCACATTGGTCCTGTCTTATGCTATACCACGCTATGCCACATCATTATTTTGTTTTTCAGACAGGGTCTCTCTATGTAGCCCAGGCTGGCCTTAGATGCATGCTGCAGCCTCCTGAATTTTGAGAAGATAGATATGACCCACCACTCCTGGTTTACATGGCCATGCCATTGTATATCACGCCTCTCACACCAAGCAGTTCACATTATACACCCATCCCATACATCCTATATCATACATTTCATGCTGTGCCATACTTTACCATACATCTCATAATGTACAACTTGACAGCACACATTCTACACCCCACTAGCCTGTACCAAATATCCCATACTACATTCCCATGGCATTTGGTGCTGCGCTATTCTACACCATACATCCCTCACGATACCACTCTGCTTCCTATCACACAGCTTACACCACACATCTGATATCTCACTGCTCAGCAACTCAATCCCACAGTGACATCCCACACCACACATCCCACACACACATCCCACACCACACATACCACACCACACATCACACATCACAGTCCCACACCGCACATCACATCACACATCCCACACCACAGGCCCACACCACACATCCCACACCACACATCCCACACCACAGTCCCACACCACACATTCCACAC